>WOXC01009202.1:1200000-1697280 GCA_011680675.1 Gymnobelideus leadbeateri
ATGTAACATATGAATCTTAACAAAATATACTTAACTCTTTCTTGAATCTCGTTGAAGTATTTACTGTTGGCTTAGCAAGCTGAATATAGTAATGCTTTCTTTGGAGGATGAAACTAATTTTCTCAATGACCCAGTCATTTTGACTTGTATTATCCTGATTTCCATTTTGGATTACTGCAATGTCCCCAAAATAGGATGCTCCCAAAGGGCTATATGTGAACTTTCAGCTGAAGAGGAACATATTGGACTAGTCATTCATTTATCATTGATTCAAGCATTTATGAACTGTTACATGCCAGGCATTGTGCTGGGTGCTGGTGATACACAGATAAAACACAATAAAGTGTCTGTTCTTGCGGGGCTTTTCTTTTATTGGGGGAAAACAAAATATGCATACATGAGTAAATACAAACATGTGCAAAAGAAATACATTTAGATTTCATTCAAAATATTTTTTAAATGAGAATCTGAATACCCGATCATAGAAGTAGGTCTAGAAGGAATATCTATGGCTATTTAGTCTAAAATTCTCATTTTACAGATGAGAAAAATGAGGTCCAGGGAAGTTGACTGTCCAAGGTAACACAGCTAAGAAGCTTAAAGGGAGGATTTTAACCCAGATCTTATGCCTCAGAGACATTGAACTTTCACCTATAGTAAATGATCTGACAATTGCCAAACCAGTTTATATCCAATCTGTTAGACATGCATTCATCAACTTTCAATTAGCCTGAGAAAAATTAGCCAATAGGTGTTTTTACACCAATTTTTAATAGTCTGAAGTAAATCATATCAATTCCCCAAAGTATGCTTTCAGAGCAATGACTTCACAGTAATTAAGAATTTTGAATAAAGTAAAATATTCTTCCTGTTCTTTGTCTTGTATCAAGTACTATTCTTGGATGATTTGCTATAGTACCATTCTGATAAATTTTAAAAATTAAAGTATTCTTTAGAATTTCAAGCCCAGCTTACAAGCTTTTATATTTGGTGATTTAGAATGATGATGAGTTTCAAAAAAATATTCCCCTAACTATAAAAGAAGAAAGGCAGTGTGGTATAACAGTTAGAGAGCTGACCTCAGAATAAAGAAAACCTGCATCTAAGTCCTGTTTCTAGGTTCAAGAAATACATTGACCTATCAATGCCCCCTAGGCATTATAAATTCCAGATCAGGAGTCAATCTTCACTGAGGAAGCTTCCACATATGGAGTTCCCTCTGCCAATGAAATTATGGATGCAATTTTTTAAATTCAGAATATGAGCCATCAAGTTCAACAGCTGCTCTAAAAATTAGCCATTGTCCTAACACAGCAAGTGTTACATTTTTAGAAGTATTTTTCATATTATATTTAGAATGTTGAAGAGGAAGCTAGGTGGCACAGTGAATAGAGCACCAACCCTGAAGTCAGGAGGGCATGGCCTCAGACACTTGACACTTATTAGCTGTGTGACCTTGGGCAAGTCACTTACCCCCAATTGCCCTGCCTTCTCCCCTTCAAAAAAAATTTTTTTTAATTAAAAAATATTAGAATGTTGGAATGATATGGGGCATATTTTACTGATGGTAAGAATTATTTATAAGGTAACAACTCAATAAATATAAAACATTATGGAAGTTTAGTTAGGAGCATATTAACAATTTGAGAATGAAATGAGTGGCTACATGGTGTTGTGGATAGACCACCAGGTCTGGAGTCAGAAAGACCTAAGTACAAATCTGGCCACAGATACTTACTAGTCGTGTGACCTACAACAAGTTACTTAACCTCTGTTTGTCTGTTTGTCTCTAGTTTCCTTATCTGCAAAATCAGGATTATAATAGTGCCTCCCTCCCAGGTTGTTGTGAGGATCAAATGAGCCAATAATTTTAAAGTGTTTAGCAAAGTGCCTGGCACTATATATAAGCACTATATAAATGTTAGCTATAAATAATTTCAAGAAAAATTACTTTGTAGACTGAGCCTTTAAAAACAGATTCTGAGTGAAACAGTATATAGGAAATTATTTTGGCACAAATTTATCAAGTATTCATTAAATATCTTTTCCATATTTACTCCTTGTACTCATTACTAAGTTATTGGTTGCTATAGTGGACAATTATTTCTTGAGGGAGAGAGGAAGACAATTTCATTTTTAAAACTTCTAACAAAATAGCACTGATTTTGTCAATGACCTTGGGTGGAGGCAGAGAATTGAAGCAAGTATCTGAATAGTTTGTGCAAACACTAACTTGAAAAATCCAGGGAATGTTTTACTCTTACAGTATCTTGATACTTGTCTCACTTTTCTTCTTCTGTGTGTGTGTGTGTGTGTGTGTGTGTGTGTGTGTGTGCATGTATGTGCACATGTCTCTAACTTGGCCATTTTGTCATTCACCCCTCCTGGAAAATGAACCATGCAACTTTCTCATTTGACTGACAGTGGCCTCTGTCCAATGTAACTTACCAGAAGCCACAATTTAACTAATAACAGTTGCTAAGTTGAACAGCTTTTAATATATGAAACCATAACAGAAAATAATATAAATCTAGCAAGCAGTCTCCTTGCGGAACTGACTGTTCCTTTAAAGAAGACAATGGTTTTTTTTCTGTAAATTTAAGTCAGTAGATATTTTGATCATGGTAATTTGTACTTTTATAATTATTACAAAGGAATCTTATTCTCTAGTTGTAAATCTTATTTCCCCCTCAAAGTACACATGCCACACTTTTTGTACATTCATTTTATTAAAATGGTACAGTTCATTATTCTACCATTTTTTCTCCTGAGACTCAGAAAAAAATACCATTTCTAAACTGGCATTTTCCTTAGTACAAGATTAGGTAATGTACCAAGTAACTAACTACTGCCTGGCAGAAATTCAGAATACAAGTATGTTTTTAGTTCAATAGGATTTACTTGCTAATTCCATAATTTATCACAGTATCATACTAATTATAAGTACAGGCTGGAGCTACTATATAATTTCTAATTGGTCTCATACTTTTGTACTGGTCTTATATTTAATTCCACTGATACAGGACAATGTATTATTTCATAATTTATAAATCTTCCTCAAAGAATTCTATTTTGAAAACATGGGATTTTGTTTTTATAAGTACTATACATATACTTTTGGACAATTTACCATTTTTTTCCTCTAATATAGCCATTAGGGTTTTAGGATTATGGTATTTAGGATTAGAATTAAAGTTAATCTCTGATAGTCACTTTCTATATAACTTGATAGCAGCCTCAGGATTTAAGAAGATGAAGAATACATAATCTTAAAGGCTTACACAAGTAGCATTAATCCAAAGAGACCTGTCAGTGCTATAGTCTATCAAAACACTGATAGACTATATATATCAAAACACTAAATATTTTAAGTTACCTGTAATTTTTTAACCAGAGAACATTTCTTAGGCAAATTAAATGTGCAGTATTTTGAGTGTAATAAAAATGAAAACGGACATTTATGCAGCATTTAACAAATGTTATTTCACTGTAGTCTTACAACCCTGTAAGAGAGTTATTATCATCACCCTCAATTTACAGACGAGGAAATAGATTCTAACTTGCACACAGCTACTGTCAGAGGCAGAATTTAAACCCATGTCTTCCAGATGCTAAGTATAGTATTCTACCCCTATACCACATTGCCTCTCAATGCTCAATGTTGGCAGAAACACTGCAATTCAATAAAAAAATTCCCAAATGTAACATTCACCTTAAAAACAACAAAAGCTAGGTAAGCATACATTTTATTAAAATATTATACAAATTACTCAGATCACTGATTTAATGTAAGACAAACCATTACTGATGTTAGTTGTACTTTTATTTTCATTTTGAATGTCTTCATTCATTAATTGTTATTCTTGGTTCAGGTTCCAGAGCTAACTGGGGTGAATAAAACAGATTTCTATTATTCATTAGTGTTTCACTATCTTAACAGCTAAATCTAGTGAAGAGAGAACACTAGACCAGGAGTAAATAACCTGGATTTTCATTTAAGTGGCACTACTGATAGTATGGTACCTATTCTGTGCCTAAGTTTTTCTACCAATAAAATTGGAATAATTTCAATTTACTTCATGGTAGTGTAGTGGGGGGGGGGGGATTAAAGTGGTGTTTCAAGATCTAAGTTACTCATAGAGGATCTATGAGTAGTAGGTTGAGTGCTGGCCTAGAGTCTAAAGAAATCTGGATTCAGATCCTATGACTTTGACACCATGTGATTCAGGGTAAGTCATTTTTACCCCTATATGTCTCAGTGATCTCCATAGAATTATTGAGTAAGTCACTGAAACTTCTGATTTGCTTTGGCCATAGGGTAAGAGACTACTCCTGGCTGCTAATATCACAGTGCCTTCTTGTATGCACATACATGTTACTTATTTCCTGGTATTGTTAGACATCTTTCAAAGATGTGTTACCTCTACTTTCATACCACCATTAAGAAAGAAGTGCTAAAGAGACAAGTGGATTTTTCTGTATGGAATAATCTCAAGAGAAAATGAACCATGAGGTTCCATGTAGACTTTAAAAATCAGGCCAGAAAATTTAAATCTTGAAGAAAACCAGTTTGCTGCTCTCTGAGGAAGTATTTTCTGGAGTAGCTTTTCTAATATTTTAAAAAAGCTTCAACATAACTGGTTTTGCTTTTGTACTACTGACATTTTAAATTCCCTTGAGATGATGTCTTTATAAAGACCCTGGTGTTCATTAACTGATCTTGCAAGACTAACCTTTACAGAATGACTAAGAACCAAGGCCTCCAGGTATCTAGATAAATTGGTACAATGACCCAGACAGTGTTTCAATTAACGCTCTCTCTATTCCTTACTAACCCAAATGGTCTTAACTCCAAGTGTGCTATCTAATACCATGTATTGAGCCATTCCACAATGCTAAATTTCCATGAAAACTAATACTATCCTTATTTCTGAATAGTTTTTGCATTGTTTGCAACTAGATAGGAAGTAGCAAGAAGACTGACAGGAGGAAAACCAGAAAAAATATTCAGGAGGAGAAGGTGGTCAGCAGTGTCATACACTGCAGAGCTGTAAAGCAAGATAAGTATTAAAAACAGGTCATGAAGTATGACAATTAAGAAATCACTGGAAACTTTGGAGAGAACAATTTCAGTCAAATGATAAAGTCAGAAGCCAGATTTCAGAGAACTTAGAAGAGAGTGAAAGGGGAGAAAGTGAAGGCATTGAATGTAAGTAACTTTCTCAAGGAGAAAGAAAGGATATTTATAGGTTGGTTGTCAGGATAAACAGACAAATGACCAATTGCTATTACGAGTTATAAAATCTTAGAGCTGATGACTGACCATCTAGTTCAACCCATTTTTGGACTAGGTTGATCTAAATGTTGGTCTACTGTTTCTCCAGGGTTTTGTTTGATCCTTACTATATTTTCTTCCTTATATGTCCCTTGGAAAGTCCTATTTGCAAGGCTTTCTGCAAGTTGCCCAAGTCTTAGGCACAGAAAACATGAAAATGGCTCAGCAATGATGAATTTATCACAAGGTCAGTTACCACCTAATATTTTAAAATCCCCTCTGAATCCTTCATTCATCTTTCTAGCATGCTATGAGATATTTAATAGTAGTTTTGTAAAAACTAACAAATACAAGCATTTGGGGGTCTGGAATTCCTGTTCTAGAGGAAGAAGAAATCCTAGGCAATTAAGGGGTTTTGCAGGAAGAAAACAAGATTGAAGCCTCTATTAAAAACCCAGAACCTAATTGTATTTACTTTCCAATCAATAAATGAAAAAAATGTTTGTGTCACTTTTAAAAACTATTAACTTTCCTCTTGCTTTCATTTTCACTTCCCTGGCTGTTTCCTCTTTGTTGCTAATGGTACAAATAAAACAAAACAAAACCAAAGCCAACAGCAACACCAACAACAAACAACCTGTAAAATCTTGAAAGAGGCAATAAGAATACGGGTCTCTTTTTGCAAGTCAGGGCAAGAAAAGAATTTTGTTTAGAAGTAGTGGCTTAGTGGCAGTGAAAGAAGGAGTCATCCAGGCCAACCTCTGGGTTCCTTGAAAGGAAATAAAAGGGATATCTAGGTAACTGACATAAGATCCAGAAATATGCCAAAGGGTTGGCACTTGCAGGAAAATCCCTGAGTGCTCAGCAGGAAGAGATGAGATGATTTGGGTAAGTCATTTAATCTGCCTCGGCTTCATTGTCTTTATCTGTAAAATCAGAAGATTGCATTAGATGCCCTCTAAGGTTCCTTCCAACTCTATAGCTATGATCCTGTGAAAAGAAAGGAGGATAATTGGGAAAAGAGAAGGAGAATGATTGCTATATGTCCCATATACAATTATTACTTTGCCTCAAGAAAATTTCCCCCCTCTAATCTCATCTCTATCCCCTATGCAACCTCCTCAGCTCCCATTCTCCAGGTTTACATATTCCTCATCTTATAGCTTATGCCCAGATCTTTATTCCATGATGCTCTAGAACTCTCATCCCTCCCTCAGCACAGGCCATGTTCAGTATCACACACACTATTACTAGTAACTTGGAACTGGGAGAGTTCTCACTCTCGTTATTTAATGGTTATCTAATCTTACCATGAAGACCTCTAGTGAAAGAGAATCCAATACCTTCCTATCTAATCATTTACTTTTGGATGTCTCTAAATGTTAGCAAGTTTTTTCTTGTATCAAGCCTAAATCTGCCTTTTTGTCACCTCCAGTTCCTACTTCTGGCCCCTGGGGCTAAGAACAAATCTAATAGCATCTCCACATGACAATCCTTCAAAGAAATGAAGACAGACTACATATCCCCATTAAGTTTTCTTTTCTTCAGCCTAATCATCCCTAATTCCTTGAGCTTCTTAGATGGGGTTAACTAGAAGGGACCTCTCCAGGACACCTAGGATTGGGGAGTCCAGTACCTGAAATCCTCAGCAAGCAAGCACCTTACCCTAGAACATGCATTCACTACAATTGTCCAGCAGCCTTTTCACCCTGGAAGCTCCTACCATCCCTGCATCCCCTTCCTTTAATTGGTCAATTCCTCCCTTTATTCTTTGTTTTGTCATAAAAACCCTCATGAACTAATGATTACATAGGTGAAAGTATAAGCGTTGGAGGTACTGATGATTCATAGGTTAATGATTCAGCATCAAGCCAAGCATCATGATAGCAGATCCCTGTCTCTATGAGAACAGATTTACAAAATCAGCCATGGGATAATAATGTTCTCTACTCTTTTTCTTCCTCTTTTGCCCCCTAAGCAAGTTCTAATGCTCATAGTTCCCAAAGCATCCTATAGACTGAAGGTAACTGGTTTCCCCTTAAATTACTACCCTAGAATCCCTCAAAGTCAAGAAAACAGGTGAAACATCACTGACACATAAGGAAAATTCTAAATAAAAAGGAAAAACTGGGATGACATTGTTGCTGCACTCCTCGCCCAACACACGCCCTTAACACATCCAGTACACATGTCACGAATAGAGATGACAGATAGTAGGGGCCCATCTCTAGAAACAAACTCCCAAATCTGAAGCTTCCCTTATCTCCAATTCTCCTGGGGCCTCAGCCAGTTGCAAAGAATATGCTTCACTATATCTCATTTGACTATATAACTGTCTTATGTGTCAGCATGATTTTTCCTTTCTTAGCATAGATGCTGATATACTACAAAATCACTCCTCTAGAGAGGCGGGTTGTCACTAAATATAGAAAGGAAAAGGAGAAAAGAACATGATCAATTCTCTTTCATTTGAAGAAAAATCCTAGGAACCTAGAAAATAGCACTAGTTCACAGGCTGTCAAATATGCAAAGACATCTAATAATAACCTCCTCTTCCCTGGGCTTAATGTTTTCTGTTTTTTCTACTGATCCTCATTTGGCACGATCTTCAGCCCTCTCACTACTCTGTTCTTCTCCAGGCTAAACATCTCTATGTGTGACATAGTTTTGATTCCCTTCCTTTCAAGGGAATCTGAAACAGCAGGATAATGACCATTCTTACAAACATCAATCCAAAAGTTCTATTTCTCTCTGATTTAATCTGTTGCCTATAGATAGCCCCTGAGTCAGACAGAGGTTGTTTCAGTCCTTGGGGCTTTATATATAGCTGTGGTTCTCGAAATTTTTTGCTCACTGTGCAGTCTGGGAAACTCAGAAGACTGTCACATGAGTTTACAAGTTCCACACAATATGGGACACCCAAGATTCAGGACATATTAATGTATCCTGGCTTACTCTTTGAGAACCACTGGCTTACAGTTTTTTTTTTCTGTCCTGAGTTCAAGTACGCTAACATTAATAACCTCTTTTATATTATGTATTGTTTCTCATTTTGAAGGATGGACATAAAGACTGAAGTAAGATTACACAAGATAGAACAAACACCACTGTGAGCTCCTTGAGAACATGAACTGCCTTTAATCTTTCTTTCACAGTTGACATATAATTAATATTTGTTGACTGACTTTTTTAGTTACCTAATTCCAATATGGTCAGTGAAGAACATAGAGAAATCATTGGATGTTAGAACTAGAGATCATCATTAATAACTTAGTCAATCAACCAAGAAAGACTTATTAAATATCTATTACAAGTATTGTGCCCCTTCTGGGAATGCAAAGACAAAACAGAAATATTCCCCCTTTTCAAGGAACCTACATTCTATCTGACATATTAGTGCAGCAACATATTATAGCATTTTCCCCTTGCCTATTCTCTTTCCCTTTCTCCTTTTTTTGCCCCTCCTCTTTTTAATACCACCTTTGAGACCCTAGACTCTAGAATCAAAGAACAGTAAGATATGGTGAGGAATGGGAAGGGTCATTTCATACTAAACCAAGATATATATTGTTTAATCCCATTTTATTGCAGTTTTTTTTGTAATTTTTCAAGTAATGAGTATTTTTGTTAATCTTCCTGCTACTTTCCATTGAGCAAATCAATATTTTAGATTTTAGAAACCAATAAGCACTTTTAAAATCCCTCAATACATATCTACATAGGCCAGTCCAACAAAATATTCCCACATTAGCCCTATATTAAAATTGTGTGTGTGTGTGTGTGTTACACCATTTTAAATTCATTACCTTTTAGGAAGTAGGTTTCATGTTTCATCTTCATTCTTTTATAGTCATGGCTTGGCACTGAACTGGTTATATTTCTTAAGTCTTTCAAAGTTATTCTTCCCTCTGTGATTGTTATTTTTGTAAGCATTGCTCTCCTAGTTCTGCTCACTTCACTTTGCATCAGTTCATAGAAGTCTTCCTAGTTCCTTTTGAAATTGACCATTTCATTATTTCTTTTTGCCCATACAGAGCCTGGGAAATCCCTCCTGCCTGAAAGAAAGGAAAGAAAACTCCCTCCTGCCTGAAAGAAAGGAAAGGAAACTCCCCAGAGCAACTTTCCATTTTCCATTCAGGCCAGAGACCACATATTCATGTAGGAAGCTCTGTCATAGTCATAGTCTGTCCTGTATGTTTAGCACTCTACCCTAGGTAAGCTTCAAGGAACAGTAAAGAAGAGGAAGTTCCCATGAATTACTCACTAGAGAATCATTGGTATACAGGAGTCTAGGTAAATCAAAGCTTTCCTGAATACAAATATGTAAGTGAACTCATAATCCTATTTTAACATAGGAATGTACATAAATTAATATGTATCATCAGAAGATGATAATTCATCCTGAATTAATTAACTTAAATCACTTTGGTTTTCAGTTGGGATTCTATGTATTCAAGTCAGGATTAGACAATTCCTTTAAAGAAATTTTATTTATTCAAATTAAGCTCCCACAGTATTATGTCTCCAAATTGATATTGTTATATTATCAAATTTTTCACATCATCACTAATATTATTATTGCTACTGATCACTGACATTCATGTAGAACGTTAAAGATATATGAAGTACTTCATATACATTGTTTCTGCATCCTCTCCTGTTACACATCTCTTCTGAGTTCTCATGACTCAACTCTCCCTGGTTCTTCTCCTGCCTGTCTGATTTCATTGCTGGTCTCTTTTGCTGTCTCATAATCTGTTTCACATCTTGTAGATTGCCTCAGAATCTGCTCTGGACATTCTCTTTCGACTCTCTCTGTGACCTGATCAGCTCCCTTGGCTTTAATTATCATCTTCATGTAAAGGACTCACAGATTTATACATTCATGGAAACTGGATGTCCTATAGACACCTAAAATGAACATGTCCAAAACATAACTCATTTTCTTTTCCCCAGGACCTTCCTCTCTAGTGAACTTTCCTATTTTTGTTGAGGATATCTCATTCTGCTAGGCTGCTCAGCTCTTAATTTCATCATTATTCTCAACTCCTCACTCTTCCTTAAATCCTATATCCAATCAGATGACATATCTCATAGTTCTAACTATATAAAACATCTCCAATATGACATCCCTCTGCTCTCATGGTCATCACTTTAGTTTGGGTCTTCATCACCTTTTACCTGAACTATTGGAAGCCATCTCTAGTCATCCTGATTTATATCTTTCCACTAGATCCAGATGGCTAGTGAATTTGCACAGCCCTCTCTCACTTAAATCCAATTCACTTGCATGTCACAGCATCACCTTCCCGATGCCATGCTCCTCTTTGAGAACAAAGGACAAAAAAATAACAACCTGAGCTACTATTTGGCCCCCCTAATTGGGGGGTTTTCCCCTCTTCAGTATATCCCCACTCAATTGTCTAAGTCATTTTCCTTAAGTGTGGGTTTGACCACGTCATTCTCCTAGCAAATAAACTTTATCCCTATTTTCTCCAAGATCACTTATAAATCCTCTTTTTGGCTCTAAAGCCCTCAACAACCCAGCCCCAAACTATATTTCCAAACTCATTATAAATTATTCCCCTTTCTCCACTTTATGGTCTAGTCAAACTGACCTTTTCTCTACTCCTGGCAAACACATTCCATCTCTGTTCCCTGTGCCTTTCCAATGACCATCCTACATGCCTGGAATGTATTCTCTCTTCACCTCTGCCTCATAGAATCCCTCACTTCACTTAAGAAACAGTTTAAGAACCACCTTTAACGGGAAGCCTTTTCTGATACCCCCTCCCCAACTGCAGAACCAGGGATTATTTAATTTAAATTTTATCTCCATATATATAGGCTGCTAGAGGTTTATTGGATCAAGCACTAGGCCTGGAGTCAGGAAAACCTGTGTTCAATGAGGGCTCACACACTTACTAGCTGTGTGACCCTTGACATATCATTTAATCTTTGCCTCAGTTTTCTCAACTGCAAAATGGGGATAGCAATAACCCTACCTCCTAGGGTTGTTGTGAGGATCATTATTTGTAAAGTACTTAGCACAGTGCTGTAGCAGTAACCACACTGGCATACCCAGGATGGCTGCTAGCACAGGTTCTTAGAGCTGCTTTACTAGGGAAGATAGCTGTTTAAGGGGTCAACAATCTTTTTAAATTACATTCGCTAGCTCAGGGGAAAAGTCAGCACCCTGAACTTCAGAGAAAATACAAGCAGAGAAATAAAGACCAACAGACAGGACTCTGACCACTAAATCAACTATACACTTTACATATATCCTTGGATCTGAGCAGCCAGGGAGCTCTGAACATAGCACCACTTGGAATCTCAACCAGGGAATCACAAGATTAGTCTCATAAGTGAGCCTTCAAAGCAAAATACTAACTCAGAGTATATATACATACTTCTCAGAAGGCACAACAACTGAGACTCAGTGCCTAATTAGAAATTAGCAAAAGGTGTGAAAGCCTTTCTACAAGCAAGACTCCCCTAAGCAAGCTTCCCTTAATGGGCTCCACTTGAGGCCTATTAATGAGCAGGGAAGATCTTAAATCCAATTAACATTACAAGTGCCTGGCAAATAGTAGGCATTTAATAAATGCTTGTTTCCTTCCTTCCCATATCTCATAACAAAGTAATTGATTATCTTACTTCCAGAAATTTTTACCTGTAATCTCAACCAAGTATCTATAACTTCCTCAAGGCACACAATTTAAACTATTTCTTCTGTTTCTCATGTTATTAGTGCATTTCATTCCTTTTCAAATTGAACTCATCATACAATTCATAAGCAAAGAGAAATTAAGCTTGGTTTACACTAAAGCACCATATCTGATATGTTATGTCATTTTATATTGTTCTACTCAAGGTTCATTAGTAATTTTTCTAATTATCAAAACTCATTTGTCCACTAGAATTTAAAGGTCAGCTTCAATCACAATAAGGCAAAAATTCTTATTTATTTGTTTATTATTTTTGTTTTATTTTTATTTTTTAGACCCCCGAGGGAGGGTGGGGACCGGCCCTCCACCCTGGCCCCCAGGACCAGGGTGCACAGGGCCTTTTTCCCCACCAAGGGGAAAACCCGTGGGCTGCCTCCCCCCAACCTCGCCTAAAGCCCCAACGGGGCCCAGCCGCTGTGGGGAAACATGCTCCAAGGAGGTGGGGGATGGAGAGGCAAGAAAGTTGTGTCAGTGAGGTTAGGCAGGACCCAGACCCCTGCGGCCCCGACGGCCCTGTCTGGAACTGGGGAGGGCAGAAGACAAAATTCTAAACAGATCAATTTGCTTCATATGACATTGTAATCCAAATATAATAATGTGGAGCAAGGCTTTATAAGGGCCTTTATAATAATGATAGATAAATAATAGAACATTTATCAAACACTTACTATGTGCTTGGCACTGTGCTAAGGTTTTAGGCTTTTTAAAGATTCTATATACACTTTACAAAATTTCCACAAGAATTTCACTCACATCTGGATTTTTAAAATTCTTTTAAAGATCATCTATTCCATCTCTATCATTTCACAGATGATGAAACAGTATCCAAGACATTAAGCAATTTTCCCAAGGTCATGACTAGTTAGCAGCAGAACTGGGGCTTAAAACCAGGTCTCTTAAGTCCTACTTTGAGTATCGGTGGTTTTGGTTTTGGTTTCTTCCCACTAAATCATGCTTCATTATGATTTTGTGTCTATTCACATACCAAAATTTCCTACCTTTTCCCCAGGAATTCCAGGGACTCCATATTCTCCTTTGATACCAACTGCACCCTAAAATTGAGAAATTTTAAAGCTTTTAAAATATTTTTGACAAAGATAATATGGTACTTCACAGATCAATTACTTCTTAGCTTAGATTCTAGTTTGATCTTGATTCAAATTAACCCTTGTCTAGTCCTTAAATGTATGATAAGAGGTTCCCAATGCCAGTAATTTTCCATTGATGCTTTGTTATCTTCTAGCTCTTTGGAAGGGGAGGAGAATATAATTCAATGATCATCCTCCCAATTCCAGCCCTAATCATAAAAAGGCATCTTAGAAGAACCATATGACTATAAATTAGAGAAATGGAGGGGAAAGTCTAAAAAAATTTTCTAGAAAATTATCACAACAATAGAACCCAGTGTCCCAAAACTTCAAGTTCTAAAACCATGAAAATGAACTGTTCTTTTACAAAACCATTGAAATTTTCTAACTATGAAATGGGAGAGGATAATATTACGGGTCTTTTAGAACTGAGAAAGTAATTTCGTTGCTAAGTAATTTGGTTGCCAACCACAATTGCTAAGCAAGTGAAATGAATAGATTAAGAAAAATTATAATAACCAAGTCTGAATGAAAGAAAAGTATTAATTATTATTTCAAATCATATCAGGGTGAGTTCTAGTCTGACAGGGAAGGCATTCCTAGGATGGTCATAGCAAGAGGCCACTGAAGTAGAACAGCAATTACAACTCTATATTCAAATACAAGTATTCAAACTTTTTTCTGTGAGAGGTTGTTAAGATTAATGAATAAATAAGTAGATCACATTAATGGAGTGACACAGAATGGATAGGAAGACAAAGAATGAACAATGAACATAAATCTATCCCAAAGATAGCGATTTTAGTTTAAACATTTTTTGACACATTCATTCACAAAGGGCAACAGAAAGATACGCTTGGGTCATGGGCATACTATATAGCATATCAGTGAAAGAAAAGTGATATAGAAGACATCATCAAATCCATGTTACTAGAAAATCCTTTGGGTTGGTCATGTACCAAAAGTATGGCATGATAGATAGTCCTGGTATTGCAGTGGTACTCATAAAAGACCTTTGTTTCATAAAGAAAGACTTCCAGCACACTAGATAGATCTGCTATGGAAGGATTTATGGAATTATAGATTTATAGAAGGACATGGATAAGAATCACATCAGATGAGAGCAAATGGATGAGTTTTGATGTGTACCAACAGATAGGTTTCCCACATTATTGATATCACAGATAACATTGGAATATCACTCACAACATGAAATTAAAAATAATGCCATTCTAATAGAAATTTAAAAAGCTTTTTAAAACAAAATGATGATTTTTAAAGCAATATCATAACATGCAACAGTATAATATATTGCCACAGATAGTACTTGAGCATAAAATTCCTTTGCTTCTGGACCTAGCACTGAAAAAATGTTCACCTTCTACCTCTCGGCAGACTCCCTCAATTAAATGGTGCTTAGAAGAAGCTAGAATTTCTCAAAACATAAGTTAGTAGAGGGCAAAAACTTTGTGCTTTAACTACTCTGGATGATGCTTTTCTCATGACTTTAAATGGTTATAAAATTAAATTGAAATAATGCTAAAATAGAAACATAAACAGCTGTTTATGGAGATGCCAACTTACACAAGGACTGTCAGGACAGGTCTTCAGGCATTATGTAGCAAGTGGAAAAAAAAGAAAGGGAAATTTATATCATTCTGAAAGAGGCCTAAATGTTTATTATCAAATTCCACATCACTCCAAATTAGCAGATTCCCAAAACATCACTTGCCATTTAAGAGTAGTAACCCAAATTTTATAGAAGGATAAGCAAAATAATAATCATAATTAATAATACCTCACACCCACTGATCCTGAGGTGATCACCAATTAATCATAGTTATTATTAGTGCTATTTAAATTCATTGAATAACAATAATAATGAACTGTGCTTGTTGTAATTTTAAAGTTTGTAAACATTTTACACACATTCTCTCTGGTGAGCCTCACAAAAACCCTGTAAGATAAGCACTACAGGTATTTACAGATGAGGAAACTGAGGCTCAGCAAGGTTAAGTGACTTTTCCATGGTCACACATAGTGAGGACTCAACTCATCTTCCTGATTCCAAATCCAGTACTCTATCATCTATGTCACACTGCCTCCTTACTAAAGAAAAGAAATATTTTGTACACTGATGATATTCATTCTCTAGAAAAGTCTATATCCAAGGTATGTTTCATATATGAAATACTCAGTTGCCACAATAGTCTTTTCCATGAAAAGGACTTTAATTTATAATATAATGACTGTACTATATGGTAGGGCTCAAAATTAATATTGGACAAAATTTCTAATCAGTAGTAGATTCTTTATTATTAAAACATTCAATTATCAGGAATTTATTAAATTTCTACTATCCACTCTACACTATGCTAGGTCCTGGAGTGATAAAAGCAAAAAAGGGAAATAGTCCCTGCCCTGCAGGAGCTCATATTCCATCAAGGGGGACAACTTATACAACTTTGTATAAACAAAATAAATACATAAATAAGACTAATGTTTATATAAGTTTATAAGGTATATTCCTTACAACTACCCTATGAGGTAAATATTAAAATTATTATTCCCATTTTATATGCAAGACACAATGTTAAATGTGTCAAATGTCATGCCAATGGCAAACAACTAGTAAGTACTAGAACTAGGACTAAAACATTGTTCTTTGGACTCCAGGTCTAGTGCTCATTCTATTACTATACATGAGTCCCAAGTCATGTTTACTTGATTTTTGACAGCCTTTACTGCCATAGAACAATTTGTAGAACAAAAGTCACTATAAGAGCATTTCTTGGCATATTATTTTTTTTTGCACCAGGTCTATGATTTTATTGCTACAGGTAACCCTTAATGAGGAAACTCTTTCAACCAATATAGGTTTAATAGTCAGTCAACAAGCATTTAAGTTTGGATTATATACCAAATACTGTTGTAGGTGCTAAGGATACCCAGACAAAAGTGAAACATCTCATGCCTTCAAGGAGCTTACATTTGATTGAGGGAGAGACAACATGTACATATTTAGATACATACAAGGTGATTGGGGGAGAGATGCAATGGATAGTAGGAGCTTGGGGTATTAGAAAAAGTATCTGCTCAGCGATTTATCATCTTAGAGAATTGCCTGGAACACTGAGGTTGAATGATTTGCCAAGGGCAACATAGCCAGTATGTGAAACTTGGGTTTTCTTGACTTGGTCTAAGTCTATCCCCTTCACCACGATGTCGTTCATATGTACCTGACACACATAGGTGCTTAATAAATGCTTGTGGATTAATTAATTTATTCTCATCAATCTCAAAAAATTTCAATAACAATTATATAGGCAGGAAATCTACAGGAAAAACCTGGGGGGAGGGCGGGAAGTGATTCCCTCAGTACCATTATACTCTGTGTGATCACATTCAAATAACTGTTTAGTGTGCCTGGAAGCAAACTAACTTTTTAATTTTCATATTACATAGTCATTATTGGAGTACCTGTTGTAACACTGTAAAATCTATGCTAGTATGGAATACAAAAAACGGCACTTTTCCTTCTAGTATACATTAAAGTCAGGAGGACACAGAGAAAAAGAAGAGAGAAATAACTGACAACAGAAAAACCTGATAATAAAGTCTGAGGAGAGTTCAGCTCAGCTTTGCCTTCCAAGCATTCTGAAGTCATTTTCACTTGCTATAATGTCTAATTAGCTTCATAAAATGTTAATGTACCTCCCCCTTTTTCCATTTCATGATTATATCTTTTTAAAACCCAAGTTTATGCTGAGCAGCAATTATAAAGAAAATGCTTGGTCCTAGAGAACAGATGAGAAAAATTTACCTCTTTCTTTTCCTTACTGAGGTGGGGGACTATGTGTATGGAACATTATATATGCTGTCAGATGTCTGTTTTGATTAATTTTGTAGAGTTTTTTCTCTTTTAAAAATTCTTTGTTAATAAATTTTTTTAAATTAAATTAAATTTAAAAATCTTTGTTATGAAGGATGTCTCGTTGCATAGGCACAAGGAGAAGATATAATTGGAAAGAAAGGTGATGTAAAACAAAAGATGAAATCAGAAAAATGCTAGTATGCTGTATTGTTGAAAAGTTAATCAGTTTCCATTTCATGGACAATCTGAAGTCAATTTTTTTTATCTCAGTCTGCTTTCATTCTTTCCCCAGCATACCTTACAGATACTTTTGTTGTTGTATACTTAGAAAAATGTAAATATTAATACAAGTAAAATGTCACTTGTAAAATATATTGGTTGTGAAAATGAATGAAGAAATCATATCATGCAAAACACACCCAAAGGAAAATTATCATTTTAAATGTCTGCTGTTGAGGATTATCTGTATCAGTGATCTCCTTAATTAGTATTTCTCAATGTGTTCTATTCTTTGACACATCCCTTGACATTGAGGGAGAACTACATAAAATTATATCACTTGGTAAGGAGGGGAATTTTTATAAACTTTTTGAGGGTAAGAATTGTTTCATTTATTATATTTGTTTCTTCAATGCCTTGCATAGTATCTGGCACAGAGCAGACACTTGGACAAAGGGTAAACATGGGAAGATCTTTGAAAGGGATGTTGGATGGGGTTGTATGTTTGTGAATACATACTTTCTCTTAATTAATTAGTACCTAAAACCAAATCTAAACACTCTTAAAAATCATGAAACCAGATGTTAATTACTTTTTTTTTAAAAGCAATTGGGGTTAAGTAACTCGCTCAAGGTTACACAGCCAGTCATTATTTATGTGTGGGTGCTCATTTTCTGAGGCCAGATCCGATCCCGGGTCATCCCAACTCTGGGCCGGAGCTCTTACTCACTGCGCCACCTAGCCGTCCCTATTAATTACTTTTCAATAAAAAAAAATTTATGTTGTGGGAGAAGCCCTAAAGTTTTATTTCAAATCTCACTTTTATTGCTTTGCTGTGACCTTAGACAAGTCATTTAAAATCTCTTGAACTCTGTTTTGTCATCTGCAAAATGAAGAGAATATTTATTATAACTGCTTTACTGAATTGTTTCAAAAACCAGTTTATGACATAATACACATTGAAGTGCTTTTAAATCATGAGGCACTATTCAAATGTTAAGTTTATAATTATGGCCAGTTAAATTGTATCACCGTTAGTATTATATTTTTCCACACAGGCACCCCCATCATGTGACTTGTCATATTGCCTGAAATTCCAATGTTGTTCACTACTTAAGGTTAGGGCACTGAAAACCCTGCTAAAATGCAACTCTATTACCTGAGAGGTGTAATACATTATATATTGCTTAACCACTGCTGTACCACAAATTAGTTTACTATTAGTCCTCAGAGAGCAGGGCTTTGGAGGAATTAAATATCAGATGAGTAAATTTTGATTGGAGTAATGAATGAGTAAACAGAGAGAGGAATAAGGTCTAGAGCAGAGGTTTCTAACCATGGGCATATTTGGGGGGTTCATGAATTTTTAAAATATTGTGATAACTATATAAATATTTTAATATAACTGGCTTCTTTTGTAATTCTATGCATTTTATCTTTTATATTTCAAAATACTATTCTGAAAAGGAGTCCACAGGCTTTACCAGACTGCCATACCAAAAAGGATTAAGAATTCTTGTTCTAGAGCATGATACCATGGCAGGGCCCATCCTAGGACTGGACCCTTAGGAAACAGAATCAGACTTAATGCGCTGGGGGCATGAGGAAGAATATAACAAGGAAGTAGAGAGACAGATACAAAGATTAGCAGTGATAGAGAAACAAAGAGAAAGAACAGGAGGAAGAAGAAGAGGGGAGAAGGAATAAAATGAAGATGAGGAAAAAGAAGAAAGGAGAAGGAGGAAAAAAGAGGAAGTAGAAGAGGAAGAAGAGGAGAAAGAAAAGAAGGAAAAGGAAAAAGATTGGAGGAAGAGAAGCAAAACTAAATTTTGCCTGATTCACAATTTTGCCCAGAGTTCTTTAAAGCTACAAAGGCATATAGCCCCAATAGTTGCCAGCTTCTCTATGAATTCAACATGGCAATTAAAAAAAAACAAAACTAGTGATTCAAGTCTCCTGGGTTCTTTTGCAGATTTCAGATGTTAGCATTTTTATGCTGTTCATTAAATGCATGTTTTGCTCTACATCTTCAATGTATACCAGGCTAGAAAAGGCCAGAGCAGAATTGCACAGAAGCACATGTATAATTTTTTATTCATACTAAACATTTTCCCCTAACAAACAGACATTAGATTGACTATCTTACCTGCTCCCCTTTGTCCCCCTTAGGACCAGGTAAGCCAGAAGCTCCAGGCAATCCTGCTTCTCCCTGCATAAAAATAAATTTCCAAGTTACTTCCCCAAAAGTTAACATATTGATATAAAATCCTCTTGCTCATAAATATCCGGCTGACAATGGTGGAGTAAAGCAGCATAGCTTCTGGTCATCATTAAATTCTGTCTAAGGCATTTGTCTACTTTCCTACAGTCAACTAACTCTTAATAGCTCAAGGGCTGTTTCCCTAATATATGGATGATCTATTCCCCTGCTCCTCCTTTCAGGCTCTTAGCCATTTCTCAGCTTCTTTTTACCAAAAGGAATCCAGGGAAGAGAGAAGGAGGTGAATCTCAAATTGGCCTTGTAAACTATGATGGGGGAGGAAGCTGAAACTAATGCCCACACTAAAGTTCTTGGTTTTTATGAATATTTCATTGATCTGTGCTATCTTTCCCACTTAGGATAGACAACCAAAGGTTGCCTGTATTTGCTGGTTGAGACCGAATAAAATAATGAAAACCTTTGATGGAATATAGTGAATGCCATTTTTAAACTTGGAGCATATAGCCAATCATGAAAAAGAATAATGAAAGAGCAGATTTCTTCCACTATGTTTTGCCAGCAAAAGACACAATTCCCAACCCCTACCAACCTCCGAATAAAAAATAAATGTACTATTTCTTGTTCCTGACTTAGCAAGTGAAAGATCCATCACTGAATTTCTTAATTTGAGGTCTGTGAACTTGTATTTTTAAGAATTCAATACAATTGGTTTCTTTTGCAATGAAATATATTTAATTTTATATATTTAAAATATTATTATAAGAATACATCTATGGGCTTCACTAAATTGCTAACAGGGCCTATGATAACAAAATGGTTAAAAGAACCCCTAATATACAGGTTCATCAGCTTGCACTCCAATGCAATGCTTCATAAATTACAACTACAGACCCATTCAAACATAAGAGAAAACATCTTCAACACAATCAAAGCCATCTGTGTAGTGGCCTTATAATCCAACTAAGACTATAAGCTAAGTGAAGGAGTATGAGGTTAATGTCTCAGGATCAATGGAATAGGTCCCAGGATGCACACTAGCAAGGCTTTTCTTAGGATTTAGGCGATAGTCAAAAAACTACCCTTATAGCTAACCTATGACAATGAGACAGAAGGAGAAGGGGGAAGAAAATGATGTTAAACATTCTCTCTTTGGCCCTGTACTGAAGAGAAGATGACAGTACTAGGACAGGAGGGACAATAGCCTTGAAAGAGGGTATGGAAAGGAGGAAATGGAATAAAAAGGAAAGAAGAGAAGAATCAGAATAGGGAGATTTCCCAAGTAAAGGAACAGGGGACAGCCTTGAGGAAAAGAAACCTTGAAACATCCACATAGATAAATAGATAGATAATTTGGGCAAATAAAGGCAGGCAGGCATACTGTTTCATAGAGGAAAGGTATGGAATCAGAAGACCTGGGTTAAAATCCCAGTTCTGCCATTTGGTATGTCTGTCACCTTGGGCAAGTCACTAAACCTCCCTGGGCCTCAATTTCCTCATCTGTAAATACAGTACCTTCTAGTTCTAAGTATCTGATCCTCCTTGCTTTTCATGTCACTGCAGTTTTTGTTTCTTGTTTTTATTAGTTTAACCTGGCATTGGTAATTGAGTTTGGAGTAGAAAGAGGACAGTTTGGTCTTTCTCTCCAAAGCCTTAAGAGATGGAGCAATATAGCAGAAAGAGGTGGTAGCCAGGAGACCTAACCCCATCTCTGCCAATGAGGAAGAGTATGTGACCTTAGGAAATGTGTTTATCTTCCTTGTCCCTCTGATTCCCCATCTGTAAAATGAAGGGCTTCTTTCCAATTCTAAAATTCTACTCTTTTCCACTTTAAACCAAATTAATAGCTTCCCAGGTACATGGGGCACAAAGAGCTCCTCCATCTCAGAGTCAGGGTGTCAGGTTGAGTAGTCCCAGAACTAGCCAGGGGAAACTCCAAAAAGCAACATGAGTAGCTTGGGACATTAGTTCCAAGCTTCAATGTGTTCAGGCCTGCCCTGGGTACCTACGGCCACATTTGAGGGGTCTGATTCACCCTATCCAATGTCTTTTCCACATGACCTGGGCTGAAGCTCTCCTACCTTGTTAGGAATGCACTGGCATCGTTCAGCAAGTTCCGGCTTTGCTAACAGATGTGCAGAAATTTTACTGGCATGAGCAGTTGCCATCAATGAAACCGTAGTTCCAAAGCTGTCCTGCTGTGGGCACTAAAATACAAATTGAGGGCATAGTGAATGGAATCAATTCCTAGCAATCTAGGCAACAGTGTTCCCTTGCCCCCTCCCCCCATCAGTTTTCATTTTATATGGCTGCCCGAATTGTTGAAAGGCAGTTCCACTGATTCCTTACTAATAGAAAGTTGCCACTGATGATAGAGAAACATAACGTTTGCTCTTGCACAGAGATTATTGTTGGAGCACTGTACAACAGAAATATATCCCCTGTGATAAAATTATACTCCTCTGAAAAGCCACTAAAATAATGGTTTTAGTAAGGAATTCTACAGATACTTTATACACGTATTTGACTGCTACAATTCTATAAAATATTTATCATTATATTGTTATACTGAAATAACAATATTAAATTTCATAGCTGGATAAAACTAGTATCTAAATACATCATTTTGTAAAGGAAATCAGCACACAAAAACCACACCACCTGAGCTCTATGATGCTGGCTACTTGAGCAAGGTATGGACAATAGAAAATAGACATAGTTGGTTTTTTTTAATTGAACAAAGATCAAATTTACTTTGTCACAATGTATTTGCATAGTCCAATAACTTCAACAGATGCTAAAAGACACACATTGCCAAAGAAAAGTGGGAAGTTGTATGGGTTTTTTGTGGTAATTATCCTGTAATTTGGAGATGATTTAGACAATCTCTATAGAGTAATTCAGACAGAACACACACACACACACACACACACACACACACACATGCACACACGCATACAATTCCTTTCTTCCCAAATACTTCTCCAGATAAGTTTCTAAACAGACCTAAATTTCCAGGATAAAATGATCTTTTGTCTCTTTCAGCAGTAAGGATCCATCCCTTTTGAATTTGCTGGAGAATGTAACCAGTGGTTGCCAATGAGTTTTCTGTTTTAATAATGGAATGCATTAAAAACTTACACTGAAAAATTGCTGACAGAAAATGACAGCACTATTGCCAATAGTTCCATGTCATAAAGTCTGTACCTCTATTTTAAAGCTACTTTCCGATAAAATGATAATAAGCTATTTTGTAAACAGCATGTCCAGAAATATCCCTACTACCTACATGTACAAAAAATATGTATAGCAGCCCTTTTTGTGGTGGAAAAATATTGGAAATTGAGGAGAAACCAATCAATTGGGGAATGAATGAAAAGGCTGTGGTATATGAATGTAATGGAATACTGTTGTGCAATGAGAAATGATGAACAGGCAGATTTCAGAAAAACCTGGAAAGATTTTCATGAATTGATACAAAGTGAAATTAGTAGAACCAAGAAAACATTGTATACAGTATCAGCAACATTGTATGAGGATCAACTATGAATAACTCAGTTCTCAGCAACACAATGATCCAAGACAAGTACAAAGTACTCACAAAGAAAAATACTATTCACATCCAGATCAAGAACTGATGGACTCTGAATGTAGATCAAAGCACACTTTTTTCTTCTTCATGTTTTTTCCTTTTGATCTGTTTCTTCTTTCACAACTATGACTAATATGGAAATATGTTTTACATGATAGCACATGTATAATCTATACCAAATTGCCCAGAATTTTAGGAAGAAGGGAGAAAAGGGAAGGAGGGAGGGAGAAAAATTTGGAACTCCAAATCTTGTAAAAATGAATGCTAAAATTTGTCTTGATATGTAATTGGGAGGAAAAGTAAAATACTATTAAAAAGAAAAGAAAAGAAATTTCCCTACTTACAGAGGTCCTATTCTCATGACCATACATTTTCTCCCTTATGCTTTATTCAGGACCTTATTCCAGAATTCATATCCTTTCTCTGCCTCTTCCACAATGCTTCAGTATTCCCTTCCAAAGACCTCTCTTGTCGCTTTTAAATAAATTTAAATGACTTATTAAATACCTACTGTATGCTAGTATCTATCCTAGATGTTGAAGACATAAACTTTTTTAAAGAAGTCTTTGCCATCAAGGAGTTTATATTCTTCTAGCCCTTCCAGCTACTGGCCCTTATATCCATTTCCCTTTGCAGCTGACCTTCTTGAAAAAGTTTTCTACTCAGGCTGCTGTACTTCCTCACTACCCATTCTCTCTATGGAATCAGACTTCTGCTCATTTCTCTCTGCTCTCTCTGAGGTCACCAAACTCAGTGGACTTTTTTCTTCTTCAATTTTTATCCTTCTTGAGCTTTCTGCAGGATTTGACACAGCTGACCCTCAGCTATTAGATAATCTGTTCTTAAACTTCAGAAAGCCTATACGCTCCTATTTTACTTCTTATCTTTCTAACCACTCCTCAGTCTCCTATGGATTCTCCTAAGGACAAATGCTGTCTTATCTTAATTCTGCATCTCCCCCAGCATCCACCGCAGTGCTCTAACCACACATCAGATATTTAATAAATGATCACAGGCCCATATATTTGGAGTGTAAAAGGACCTGAGAGGTAATTGAGTCCAATTATCTTTTTTGTAAATGAGAAAACCAGGAACAGAGAGGTCATAAGTTATCTAAAGTCATATATCTAAGATGTGATTCGAATCCAGGTCATTCTGACTAGAACACACTACAACATATGGCTTTACCAATGATTGCTGAATGGGAAAAAACAATAGAAGGTTCCAAGTTTAAAATTTAAAACATATTTGAATTGTGCAATGTAATTAAGAAAACAATGAACTTTTCTCTATCTCACAAGTCAGGCATAGTGGAATCTATAATACAATTATATTCTTTGGGTCACTGGTTCTCAGTCAGTGATTCATGACCCACTTTTAGTATCATCTTTTGCTCTGGATGACTGACTATTCTCCTAGGCATGTAGTTGGAGGGTTGAAATAAAATCTAAAAAACGTCTTTAGTCATTTTCCTTCACTCTAAACATGTTTAAAATATTTTAATGCAAAAAAAGCACAAAAAAGAGGTCAGTAATTCAATGAATAATTAGACCCCCAAAGCATTCTGTTGTGACCACAATTAAAAGTACCAACTTCAGTGTTTTCCAGTTTGACCAGGAATTTGACCACTGAGTTTTGGCTATTTTCTGGGGTAGATATGTTCAGAAGCTAGTGCCCACGAGAATTTAAAAAGCAAAGATGCAAGTGGCAACAGAACATAGATGGAAGGAAGAAAACAATCATTTATTAAGCACCTACTATATTTCAGACACAGTGATAAAATTATTTTACAAATATTATCTTATTTGATCCTTACAATGATGCTGGAAGGTAGATGCTATTATGTCCTCATTTTGCAGTTGAGGAAATGTGACTTGCCCAGAATCACACAGCTGGTAAGTGTCTAAGGCCAAATTTGAACTCAGATCTTCCTAATTGTAGAACTAGTGTTCTAGCCACACCACTAGACTGAGCCACTGAAATTCGAGCTAACTATGGGGATAAAGAATAGGATAGTGAGTTTGCCTTGAGAAGAGAAGGCAGAGAGTAGTTGGAGCCATCACAAAGAGAGCCCTCAGATACGATATAGAAAAAGCAACTTGGAACTCTGAACTTGGAGCCAAAGGATCTGAATTTGAAGCCCATCTCTGCCACTTACTATCTGTGTGACCTTGAGTAAATCGCTGAACTTCTCTGAGATTCCATTTCCTCAAGTAAAATGAGTAAAAAATGTTTTTTTTTAAAAAGGTAAAAAAATTAGGATCTATGATGCTAAGAGAATCCAAACTGAAAAGCGAGAGATGACTTTGAAGTAGAAGTCCAAGAAGAGAAGAAGCACAGAGAATGGAGAGAAAGAAAAAGAGATAGTGCTGTTCAGAGAATGGGGTGAATGAGGCTGGGTGGGGAGTCAGAGTCAAACCAAATAAAAGATTTACCAAAGGAGCTTGATCCACTTTAGCAAGATGAAGCAGGACTCTTTTGGGTGACTAATCTTGAGCAAAAAAGTTAGGCTCCTGGATATTCTCTGTAATTGGCTAGCAACTGGAACCACCGAACAGCTTTGGCAAATAGAAAACTACTGAAATTTATTTATGGCGGGGGGAGGAAGAAGGAAGAAGCATTTTAAAAACAGTTGCTGGTTATATAATAAATTGTAATACATATCACAATTGTTTAACAAATATCAGTAAGTACCTAGTGTGTTCAGAGCACATTACTAGATCCACACTTGACAAGAAAATTCTCTAAAGGAATTTAGTCTAGTCACTACTAGACTAAAGAACCTGAGTCAAAGCAGTACCCCAGTTTTTTAAAAAATGTGTTCATAACTCAGGAGGGTAGGACTATTTTGGTTTTCACCCACCATAATTATTAAATTGCCCATTACCCAATTTCTGTTGTTGTTATTGCTACTATAATGAAAGGGTGCCAATAAAAGGTTTTAACCAAAATATGGCTGTGGAAAGGTGCAGGCTTAGCTACAAGGCTCAAGATACAACACCGGCCTCCTTATTAGTGAAAGTCCTTAGTTTAATTTGATAGAGTTAGTTAATTGCCCTTTAAACTTACTATTGCATTTCTCAAGCATTTTAAACAAAGATTAATTTCTTCTTACTCTTTGTATTTGCTCCTCATTCTCCCTTATAGATTCCCTTTCTTAAGTCCTTTTCTTGTCTAGGATTTTTTTTAACTTTCTTTTTCTTTATTCCTTAAAAAAATCATATTTTAACTCCCTGCAATTCCCACTGAATCAGCAAATGTGTAACAACAATTTAAGTCCACTGCCTCTGAGCCTGGAAATCTAATTTAAATAGCAGAATGTGTGCAAGTTAAGTTGAAGACATTGTCGTCTAAGGGAGTAAAATCATAGTACTGAAACACTGTTGTAATTTAAAATTCTAAATGGGCACATAAAGTTAGACTTTCAATGACTTTTTTAATTTTCGAAGTTAAAAGCATTTTAGTGGAATATAATTGCTTTCAGAAGTTTAACAGAAGTAGGAAAAGTGCAAGCTGTTGATTTAGTCAACATATCTTCATTATTTTATTTACAAATAAAGCGTTCATTCTTTCAACAAATTTTTAAGTGCTTTCTATCTGAAGGTACTATACTGAGTGCTAGTGAGGACCCCAATATGAACAAGACATAACCCTTGCTTAAAAGAAATATAATACACTAATCTTCCATACAATGTGTTGTTATTTGTAAATAATTTGTAAAATATTCCTTAAATGACCAATGATTCCTGTATACCCCAAAGAAGATTGTAGGCAGGGAAATATCTCTACACTCTTAGTTCATATGTAATACCTATACTGTTAAATGATCTCATAAACTATTTCAAAAACCTATCAGGAATCTAATCCATGTCTAGTAACATGAGAATTTTTCTCCCAGGTTTCAGCACACATTAGAATGATGTGGTGCTTTTAATCCCATACCGCTACACTAAAACACTAACTTCAATTACATCTCTTTTCTCTTTTAAACATAGTTTATTACACTCTCTCTCTCTCTCTCTCTCTCTCTCTCTCTCTCTCTCTCTCTCTCTCTCTCTCTCTCTCTCTCTCTCTTTCTCTCTGTCTCCCTCTCCCTTTCTCTTTTTTTCTTTCTTTTCCTATTAGTACTGGCCAAGAACTTCATACTTAAACTTATTTAAAGACCTTTTAAAAAACTTCTTTTCAACCAGAACAGAATAGTTTTTAAGAGCTCTGCCACCAAAATCCATATTATACTGACTTTTAAAAATCCTCTTAAGAATTACTATTTTCTACACTTGAAAAGGTGGCTCCAAGAAGTCTAGGTGTTTCAAACCTGTGAGTTGGCACACAAAGTTATCTTCCTCTCTATTTATAGAAGGATATTTGGCTGTCTTTCATCTCACTTGGACTAGGATCTATAAATTTAATTTAGGATGCCCTCTCTAAGAGCATGCTACATAGCATATATCTTTATATATGCATTTGCATATGTGTGTTTACATGTATATGTGCATATATATGTGTGTAAATGTGTATGTATGTATGAAAAAGGAACTTGGTAGGCATAAAAAATACATTGGCTCTGTTTTTCAAATATGTGATTTTTTTATTCAACTCACCAAGGTGAATACAGAATTAAAAGTTTATTTTGAATTAATAAGTTATTGCTGAAATTTTAATATGAATTTTTTAGGGGGAAAATGAATGAAGCATACATTGGGAAAAATTAAGAAAAGGAGAAACTCATTTTTTAATCTCTACTTTTCATCTGTTTCTTCTGTTTTAGTACTAATCCTTTTCAGATACCTTTATGGGACACATTTTTCACTTCAGGAAAAATTAGGCAAACAACCAAGAACATTTATTGAATGCTATTGTATGCCAGGCACTGAGGTGGGGGAGGAGAGGTAAAGTCTAGCTCAAAACCGCAGAAATTTACAGTCTAGTCAGAAAAGGACATTTCAAAGTAGCAGATGAAAATAATTAAAAGAATGGCTCAGATAACAAGTGTTAGGTGAACCCAGGGAAGGAAGATCCCTATAGACTGAGATGGTTGAAGAAGGCTTCAATGACCTTAAGAAACTCAATCTGCACTTTAAAGTAAAGATGAGATAAAACTACCTTAATAAAAACAGGGTTATCTTCTATGGAAAAAGGGGTAGTGAAGAGGAGTAGTGATAGAAGGGAATTCAAGAAACAATGCAAAAGAAAGGATCAGTAGGGCCTAGTGATTGACTGAATATGACAAAAAGGTAGAGAATTGATGCAAGATAATTATGGGCAACTGAGAAAATGGGAACTGGTGACTTCATTAACTTTTATAGATTCAGTAATCACTTCCACACAGATGACTCCCAAATCTACACATCCAATATTTCACAACTCCAGACCCATATGTACAGCTGCCCACTGGACAACTCCAGATATGTCCTGCTCAGTACCTAAAATTCAGCATGTCCAAAAGTATACTGATAATCTTCCCCCTAAACTCATCCCCCCTACTAAACTTTCTTATTTCTGTTTGGGGCACTACCATCTTTCTGATTTTTGTTCTTCCATCATTTCAGCTGTGCCCAACTCTTTATTGACCTTGTCTGGGGTTTTCTTGGCAAAGATACTAGAATGGTTTGCCATTTCCTTCTTCAGCGCATTTTACAGGTGAGGAAACTGGGGCAAACAGGGTTCACTGACTAGCCTAGATTTGAACTCAGGAAGATGAGTCTCTGATTCCAGGCCTGGCACTCTATCCACTGTGTCAACTAGCTGCCCTCCTTCTAATTACCCAGGTTCAAAACAACCTTAGCAGCATCTTTGTCTCTTTCTAGCATTTCCTTGAAGTCCCCCAGTGAGGGGAAAACCATTAACTCCTCAGGAAGCCCGTTCCACTTTTGGAAAGCTCTAATTGTTTAGAAATTTTTGCTTATATCAAACCTAAACCTCGGCCCAACCTTGATCTATTACTCCAAGCAAAACAAGTCTTTTCTATGTTAAGGCCCTTTAATACTTTGAGATAACTATCATCCTTCCTAAGACCTCCACTCTTCAGGCAGAACATCCCCATTTCCTTCATATGGTTCTCATGTAGTGTGAACTCAAGGCCTTTTCCAATCAATCAGGTTGCCCAACTCTGGATCAACCTATCAATCAATAAGATTTATCAAACACCTACTATGTGTCAGATATATTGGGCCTCAGTGCCTAAATGCTGGGGATACAAGCTCAAAGAATGTAGTAATTGCAACCCTCAGAGAGCTTATATTTTTATATATAAATATAATATATATTTATATTTCTAGATATTTTATTTACCTTATCAATGTTTTTCCTAACATATAGTCCAGAGAACTGAACAAATACTATATTCAAGGTATAGTCATGCCAGGACTATTACCTCTGTAGTCCTGTTATGTCTCTTAATGCAACTTAAGAACTCATGAGCTTCTGGGGCTGCCATAACACAGTTTTGACTCATACTGTACTTGTGGTATACTAGACCTCTCAAATCTTTTTCAGAGTCTCAAGATTTTCTTTTACTCATTCAGCAATTTTGCATGGTACTTAGGATGAATTTTTTTTAAATACATAGAATTTTAAATGATCCCTTTTGATTGGTCAGGACTATATCAGGTTCTTCAAAGGCTCCATAGCATAGGTGATTTTCAACTGTTGATTCAGTCACTGGAAGGAAAGGGGCCAAGTTACAATTTTCTTCTGTATTTTTGTCTTGAGTTTTTTTGTTTGTTCATTTTTTTTCAGGCTACTTCTTGCCTTTAGAGCTTATGTTGGTGTTGGGCTCAGCTTTGAGGTAGAGGTAAAAGGGAAGTGGGAGTGGGAGGTGGAATGTCTGCCTGAGATTGTCTTTCATATCTTTTTACTGCTTTTGTAGCATAGTCTGGAGGTTTGTAAGTTTTTGGTGTTTCCAAAGTAGTGTGATCTGGGCAAAGCTCTGTTCCCTGTCTTCTTGGTCTGCAAAATCCTGAGCTGGTTTGGATTTGCTGGCTTGCATGTGACTGAGTTTCTGTAGACTGCTGCTGGACTCTGTCACAGTCAGATTGCTGGTAAGTTTCAGAAGCCACTAAACTGCTGGGTACATCTTGGTTTTAGTCTCCTACCCTAGTTTATCTCACCATAGACTTATGTGTGGGCTTCAAGGTTAGAACTGAGTCAACCCTCTGCTCTTAAGGAGACACACAGCTATGTTATGGAACTTTTTCCTAGTTCCTTACATAGGTAGGAACCCTGCTCCTTTGCAACTTGACTGCTCCTCTCTGCCCTGAACTATGAACTCTGCCAAGAACTGGGTAATGGGCAATAGAGCTGCCAGATGGCACCCATTCCTGCTCCCAGTGCTAGTACAGCGGTCCCTGGGGATCTTTCTTGCAAAGATGTTCAGTCCCCTTACTGTCCCTGAGTACTGGTCTGATGCTACAGCCCATTTCTCTCTGCTGTGTTAGCTGCTGCTGCTGCTATACTTCTGGACAACCCCCACAGGCTGGAGAAATGATTCACTGTGGCTTTTTCCTAGCTTCCTCATCAATATATTGTTTGGCACACTTTCTAGGTTATTATGAAAATTTGCGTTTTTTTAATTGGGGTAGAGTTAAGGCAAAGTTGGGACCTCTCACTTTGCCATCTTGACTCTGCCTCCTCTTACTTTCAAACTATTGCCCTCTGTCCTTCTCAAACCTCACCCTAAAATGAATAAATAAAGCATTTATTAAGCTTCTAGTATGTGCAAAGCCCTGTGCTAAGCACTAGTGGATGCAAATAGAAAAGTTAAGACAGTTTCTGCTTTCAAGGAACTCACATTCTAATAGGGGTAACAACACACAGAAAGTTTCAACAGTGTCAGATAGAAAGGCTCCATGGTGCTTAGGGAGCAGTAGCAAAGAAGATGGCAATGCCTCTTCTTTAATGTTATTTCCACTGATTAAATAATAATAATATTTGATGTTAAACCATTTGAAAGGGTCAAGGACTTTGGTAGTATGAAACTTCTTTTTTTTTAAATCCTGGCAATGACCTTCTGTGCCCAATCAACCTGGGCAAATGATAATATCACTAACAAAGGATAAAGAAATTGGAAGGAGTTTTGGATTTGGACATATTGCATTTGAGGCAACAACCAAATAGAAATACTGAATAGATTATGTGAATGTGTGTATATATGTTTAAAGGTATAGATAGAGGGCACAGGTTGAATTTAACAGGAAGGGATGATACTTAAAAGGTGAAATTAAGAGATGAGAGAGGAATATAATGAGAGGAGATGGGGAGAGACAGAATGGGGTGAACTATCTCATATAGAATAGGCAAGGGAAAATGGGTACAAGGGAGGGAAAGAACAGGAAGGCAAAAAGGCTAAACCTTATTCTCATTGAATTTGGTTCAGGGAGAGAATGACATACATACTAAATGGGATGTCTCACCCTACAGGAGAGTAGGGGGCAAGGGGATGAGAGGAGGGATGATGGAAGGGAGTGTGGGAGGGAAGTGGGGGAGGGAAGTTGGAAGCACCCACTTTTGAATCAAAGTAAAGAATAGAACAAGTGGGAGGTGGGATAGGAGGGAGGGAAATATAGTCAGTCTTTTACAATATATCTACTATGGTAATGTTTTGCATAGCTACACATGTACAACATATACTGAATTGCTTATCTTCCCAGTAAGGGTGGTTGACAAGGGAGGAAGGGAATGAATCTGGAATTCAAAGTTTTAAAATCAAATGTTTAAAAACATATAAATACTATTTTACATATAATTGGGAAATAAGATATACAGGTATTGGGGCACAGAGATCCACCATGCCTTACTGAAAAAGTCGAAGGGAGTATGGGAGAAGATATGGGAGAGAACAGATGGGATGAGGGGATATCCTATGGGGCTGCTATTCTGGGGTGGAGTAGGGAAAATGGGGAAAAAATTGTAACTCAAAATCTGTCAGAAATGAATGATGAAAATCAGAAGTTAATAAAGCATTTGGGGGAAAAAAAGAATCAAATGAGGCAATTAATGCACATTTTAAAATGATAAATAAACGTGAACTGCCAAAAAAAATAGAAATACTGAGTAGATAGCAATTGCCGCACCTATGATTAGCACAAGGGAGAGAGGAATTTAGTGTGATGGAAAGAGCAATTAGGGAAAAAGTTAGGGGTTTCTGCTTTATTATTAACTTGCTATGTTATCTCCTTTGATCCTCAATCACCTCAGTATTACTGGTATTATTATCTCCATTTTGCAGATGAGGAAACTGAGGCTCACACAGGTTAAAGGACTTGCTTAGGGTCAGGTAGCTTGTGCCAGGTGTGAAATTTGAGCCTTCTCAGTCACAAGTTCCTAAATTCATCTATTACATCATGCTTTCATGCTTGGGATAATTTCAGATGATGTAACTTTTTTCACTGTTCAGCTCAGGTTTTCACCTACTCAATAAAGATTTTTCCATGATTCCCTTTACCCAATTTATTGTGTCAGCTCCCTCCTTCAATACTCCTACAGCAAGCACTTTGTTCTTTTCTTTCTACCCCTTTGCCTCTTTTATGGGACCACCCTTTTATTTCTTACTTTGTATTCTATTTACCTGTGCTCATGAAGTTCCCAGGAGGATATAAATTCCTTGAAGGTGGTAGCTTTCATTTTTTTTATTATAAATACCCAGCAATTAGCATAATACATTGTACACAGGAAGTGCTCTATAAATGCTTGCTTGATTTAAACTAAAATCCAATCTATCATTTAATTTATGAGTAAACTGAAGCCTAGAAGAGTCAGATGACTTGCTCAGTGTTACAAAGTAATGAGTAACTGAACTCGTTTTTGAACAAAGTTCGCTAGATTCAAATCCCGATGCCAAAAACTGCATTGGGAGCAAAGAAGTGCAATGAAGAATCCTAGCACCATTTGTAGTGATGAATTTCAACTTGATGTGTTTTGATTTTGAACTGAAACTGGGGTAGTCATATAGGCAGTTTTTTGTTGAAAATGTTTAACATAGAAGACACAAACCATAAATTTAGGACTGGAATAGATATTAGAAGTAATATGATCCCACCCCCTCTTTTTGCAAATGTGGAAAATAATTCACTACTTGGAGTTAATAAAACCAGAACGCTGTCTCAAACTAGTTATGTGGCCCTCAGCAATTCCCTTACTCCTATTTGCCTCAGTTTCCTCATCTATAAAATGAGCTGGAGAGGAAAATGGCAAACCACTGCAGTATCTTTGCCAAGAAAACCCCAAATGGGGTCATGAGGAGTCAGACAGGACTGAAATGACTGAAAATCTATAGAAAGGAAGTAAAAGTTAATTTTTATTGTTAATTGTTGCTTATTTTTTATACAAAACAACTTACCTTAGCATCTGATATTTCACAGCACATCTCTTGGGCTACAAAGTTTGGGTTACAGTAAACATGGAGGCGATGAAGTTCAATCTATTGAAAAACATAAAATGACAAACAACTATTACAGATTTCTTGTTATTGCTTTTTTTCATAAGCACTATATATATGAGAGTATGAAATGTGTGAACATATCCAAAGTAAAAACTTGAAATTAAGCCTGACTTCTTGAAAGCTCTTTTAATAGATTAAGTGGGTTAATTCTAGGATTTAACCATTTCCTAGGTCTTTAGGCATATTTGACCCCATTAGAAGAAACCAGGTAACAATGCTATGAATCGACAATTCTATTGATCTTTTCATATCAGAAAGGAAAAGGAATACCTAGTTGAGAAATCAAAGAGAAGCTACACCAAAAATGAGTAACTGGTTTATCAAAAATGGAGGTGAGGGAAAACTCAAAGCCCGTTTTGGAAAATGCTTAACTCCCAGAGCTCTTACTGGAGATTAGCTCATAGATACTGTTCAGTCTGAACTCAATAATTAAATGAAATAAGTCTGCAAGAATCTTAACATTTTTGTAGTACCACAGTTCTTTCATTTAAAAAAAATTTTCAAGGCTAATTTAATACCCAATCTGCATCCTCTAAAAGGGTACTGGTACTTTTGGTATGCCTTTAATTTTGTACTAAGAATTATAAAACTCATACCTCTAGCTACTAAATTATTTCATAATTACTATTGTTCCATCTTTTATATTTATTGACGTTACCCAATATTTGCTCTTATTCACCTGATTCTCCTGGGACGGAAAATATTTTTCTGGGTAATGATATTTAAAACTTCTTTTATTTTTAATGTTATTTATTTTAAGAGGGCACATGTCATAGTGGATAGAAGGTTTGCCTTGAAGCCAGGAAGACCTGAATTCAAGTTCTGCCTCTGATACCTACGAACTGTGTGACGCTGGGCCCATTTAACTTCAGTGCTATTAGTAACTTTTCAAGGTTATTAGTTTCAGACTAGATTCTAACCTGAGAATTCCCTGTGCTAATAAAATCACAGATCCAATCCCTATTCTTTTCCTAATTTTAGTTTAAAACTTTCTCCCAAAAAAGTGCAATCAGCTGTACAAGGTGTTTTTAAAGGTCAGGATTATATATTTTGTAAATAAAGTATAATTGTTTTAAGAGCTATGAATTATTTTTGCTGTTGAGTCTTTTCAATCATATTTGACTTTTTGTGATCTCATTTCAGGTTTTCTTAGCAAAGATACTGGAGTGGTTTTCCATTTCCTTCTCCAGATCATTTTGCAGATGAAGAAACTGAGGCAAACAGGGTTTACTGACTTGTCTGGTGTCATATAGCTATTAAGTGTCTGAGGCCACATTTGAATTCAGATCTTCTATCCACTACACACCACTTAGCTGCCCAAGAGCTGTGAGTTACCTCAATAAAATATTCTCACAAGGTGCATTTGAAAGCATCTAAATTGTACTTAGGTTTGTTTTGGGGAGAACACTATTTTTAATATAATCCTACTCATGAAAAATTAACAATATCAAACCTAGCTTGTAAATATTTTCTTTTTAAAAAAATCTTCAAAGCTCAATTTTATATTCCTTTTTCTCCAGATTGTAGGAGATTAATCATCTTAGCCTTAGAGGTAAATGTAAAAGCATCTTCAAAGTGGTAGGATTTTTGTAAGTCTGGACTTCCCAAAGTCATAAGATCATTGATTTAGACCTGGAAGAGGCCTTAGATATCATCTAGTTCAATGCCTTCCTTTTGCCATTGAGGAAACAGAGGCTAAGAGAGGTTAAGCAATTTGTATGAGGTCACACAGATGCTCAGTGGCAAGATTCAAACTCAGCTCCTCTGCCTGCAGTTCCAGCACCACACTTTCTACTGTACCACGCCCACCACCTCTCCAAATTATACAGCTGATGGTAATGGTGCCTGAAGAACTGGAGCCCAAAAGAACACTATTAAACCAATAGCAGCTTTTTAATATAGTACATAATGGAAACCAACTGCTATTAAGAAGCTGAATGTATAGAGCCTATTGTTCTTAAATAAGAATGTCACATAATCTGGAATCATTTAAAGCTCATGTTTCCTCAGCCCTTTGCATTTCAAAAAACCAATCTTTTAACATAATTCTGTTATGCATCCTATTTTCACATTTTACTAAAATTTAATTTCCTATAAAATTACTCTTTTTTACTGGACCCAATTCCTTTTAAACCTACTGTCCACAGATAATTTTTCCAGCCTATATTATGTGTCAAAATATTATGCCTATTCATAGGAAGATTATGAAAGCCAACATAGCATGATGAATAGAGGTCCTGGTCTTGGAGTTAGGAGGCCCTGACTGGGTTCAAGACCTGATTTTGATAATGAATAACTGTGTGACTAATGAACAAGTCCCCCAACATTTTAGGGTCCCCAGTCACATGCTAGGACTTTTAAGTTATAGATGAATTTCTGATATTAATCAGTGGGGGATATTCTGACATTGATGAAATCATGGGCCTAGCACCAGAGAGAGACAGACAGAGAGACAGAGAGAAAGAGAGACAGAGACAGAGAGACAGAGACAGAGAGACATAGGCAGAGATATGGAGATAGAGAGACACACAGAGAGAGAGAGAGAGAAACAGAGAGAGACAGAGAGAGAAACGGAGGGTGGAGATGGTAATCTGGATATGAATGTGTCTGAACCTGTGATTTTCATTGGTATTATAAACTTACAGTGAGGAATTTTTTTTACTAATGGAGATTGGTACCTGCTAAGCAACTTATAGTCTTAAAGAGTGGTCTAGGTACTTGAGAACATAGGTCACTTGCCCAGGGTCACAAAGCCAATAGGAGTCAGATGTAGGGATTCAAACAAAGTCTTCCTGATTCTGAGAACAGCTTTCTAGCCTTTATGCTAGAAGTGGGTACATAGAACGCACAGTTATCCCTTCCACATCATGACTTTCCCCACCATGGTTTCTATATCAACAGGTTGGCATAAGAAATTAAGTGGGAATTTGGGGGGAGTTTGGCAGAAGCTGCAGATGTCTTGTGAAGGCCAGAAGACAGCACAGATCCTATGACCAAATACTTAACCCAAATTTTACAATAAGGTACTGCAAACACCCCATAAAAGAAAGAGAAGAAAATTCTGACTTTTTCTCTGGTATGAAAGAACAGGCAAAAAAATTTTATGTGGATTTTCCAGATCAAGGGCATACCACGTCCCTAACCCCTATGACCATGGAAGGGATAACTGTATACATATATACATTTCTGTGTGTATACATCCACGTTTTTATGTATTCACATATAATGTGACTATTAATGAGCTTACACAAGATGGTCTTCTTTACTTTATATTGGCACAATTCCCTTTGGAAAAACACATAAAAAAGGTTTCAAAAGAAAAGGATACTTTGCTTTAATATAGAAGCATCATCCGTTTGCTGTTCTGGCCACAACATCGCTACTTACATCTACAGGTTTGCCATCCGAAGCCCTGGCAGCAATGACAGTTCTGCCACGAAAGTCAACAGAGTCCTTTTCATCTGTCTGCCTTCTCTCAACTAAATTACAATCCACATAGAGGGAAAGGATCCTGGACTGCATGCTGAGGCCGAGCTTATGCCATTGCCGGTCAAATAGAGGATAAATTTCTCGACTTTTAAAAATGTAGTGCAACATTTCTCCCTGATGAAAGGCCATCACTTCCACTGCTTTTTTTGTACCATCAATTATTATAGACACCTGAAAAAATACAATATATTTACATATCATATTCTTTAAAAATATTTTTCCAAAAAATATTTTGAAGCTGCTTTAAAAAATTGGAAAGTGGTATTAAAGAAAACAAAAAGAAATGAAGGTGACATAAACAGAGTGATGTCATTAGTATTTCATTAAATTTAACATGCCTGTGCTGTGAATGGTATGAATTTTTTAAAAATGTGTAAAAACTCACTGCTTTATGCAACCATTTTATTCTCTGTATATTTAAATGTTTTTATTAATGATTAAATTCATAAAAATAATTTTTTTAATTTAAGGCTGCCACATCAAGATGTGTACAAACAGTATCTTAAGAACTCAGTGAAAGACTAAATTTATGAATCACCAGGTCAATGCAAAACCACAACAGTGTCTTTACTATATAATATAGTATAGTATAGTATAGTATAGTATAGTATAGTATAGTATAGTATGGTATGGTATGGTATGGTATGGTATGGTATGGTATGGTATGGTATAGTATAGTATGGTATGGTATGGTATGGTATAGTATAGTATAATATAATGTAGTGTAGTATAGTATAATATAGTATAGTATAATATAATATAGTATAGATAGATGATAGATAAATAGATAGTATATAGTCTCTGACTAAATGACAAAAAGATGAGGAAATAAGGTATTCAAGTTAACTAAAATCTCATTAGCCCATAAGGTCTAGGTAACTATAGCTTAAGTTATTACCAACTTTAAAAAGATTTCTTATCTCATTTCCCACAATTACTGACCCAAACCTCTTTATCTTTGAACATACCACTACTACCTAATCTACTCCTTGACTGGAAAAATTGAGGTCTTATGATGAAAGCATCCTCAGCCTTATTCTTAAAACCTTGTCAATATTCTTATCCTTTCCCCTCCAGTCAGGGAAAAGGATCATTAGATCATAGATTCAGAGCAGGAAGTAACCTTCAAGGTCACCTAGTCTAACATCCTCACTTTACAGATGAGGAAACTAAAACTCAGAAATGTTAAGTGACTTGCCCAAGGTGATTCTGCTAACAACTGGCAGAGCCCCTCTCTCCTATCTTTAATCATCTCCCAACAACTCACTCCTTTCTAACATTTTTAGAAGTTAACTCAGGTCTCCTTAAAGTAAAATAAACGCTCTCTCAACCTTGTTAATCCATCTAGCTACCATCCTATAAGTCTCCTTCCATTCATAGCAAAAGTTCTTGAAAAAAGTTGTCTACATCTAGTGCCTCTACTTCCTCACTTTCTACTCCCATCTCGATCCCCTTACAGATGACCTTCTGTCTCCACCACTTTATTGAAGCTGTTCTCTCTAAAGTAACAGCTTCCCTATCACCAAATACAATGTTTACTCATCCCCCTTGGCCTCTCTGCAGCTTTTTGAGCTATTGACAACCCAATATTATAAAATATTTTCTCTTCTCTTGATTTCAGAGAGAAATATACTCTCCTGGTTCACTTCCAAACTCTCACATTGCTCCTTCTCTGTCTCCTTCATTGGTTTCACATGCCCTTCCAGATCTCTTATTTTGGACATTTCCCCAAGAATCTGCCCCTTGTTCCTTTTCCCTTCTCTTCCTATATAATATTCTGTGCCTTGATGACCTCATTCACTATCGTGATTTCAACTACCTCATTCAACTACATGCATGATTTCCAAGTATATATTTTCATTTCTAATTTTTCTTTTAAGGTCTAGACACACATGTTCAACTGCCTATAAGACATTTCTACCTGGTTTTACCAGTGCCACCTCAAACTTAAACTCAATGTGCTAAAATAAAACTTATCTTTCCCCCTAAACACATTCCTCTTTCTGACTCAACTTTTCTTACTATTCACCTAGTGTCCTATTTTCACAACCTTAAAATTATCCTTGATTTTTCCTTTTCCTTAACTCAATCACATGCAGTCAGAAACAAAGTCCTGTCAGTCCTATCAGATAGGTAGTAGAGTTCACAGTGTCATACAGATACTCTTTTTCTAGTCTTTAATTCAAGAAATGTTCATGTTTGTTGATTTTTGTCAAATTTATAATAATAATAAAAGAACTTAAGAAGAATTCTTTCTCATAGCCATTGCATTAGCCATTTAATTCAGTTTTATTTTCCTTAGAATTATGGGAAGACTTTTGGGAACAGAATTGTCTCTATGTATATATGCAGAACTTAATATTTCCTTAACCTTGTCTTATAAGAGAAAACAGTAGTACAAACTCTTATGTCTTCTTACCTGTGGCACATTACGATGATCTAACAACTGCCACAGAAACCATCGTTCCTTTTTGGTGCTTCGTCGCACACGGAATATGGCTGCTATGGAATATTCTTCTGGAAGTCCTCTGGGAAATATCTTCCTGTGGAGGAAAAAACAAAATCCAAGCTATTACTATCAATCTATTAAGGAGAACATAAGAACACTTTTTTTAAAAGCTAAGAAAAGGATAAATTCAATCATTATATTGAATGGGACACAATTTCTTGGCCATGGCTGCTTTATTACTTCTGTAACTCAGTACTAAGTGACATAATTTATGAAAAGTATTTTACAAATCATCAAATGCCATATAAATGCTAGCTAGTATTGGAACTATTATGTAATGGCAAAATGGAAGCTGCAGAACATACTTATTCAGATTGGTTTTGCTTTTGTATATTTGCAGATATTTCACTACTGAAACTGAAGTGGGGACAGAGGGGGATATGGGGGGGAGTTATGTAGTAACATCTAATAGTGAAGTTCCAGCAATTAATGAAACTAGTCTGAACTTTAAAAGGGGCTAGCAATCATGTAAATATAAGGTAATATATTGTCTGTTATTCAAAGCTGAGGATTTATCACATTACACTTTTTAAAAATCACATTAAATTCCTTTTATTATAAGGCTATTTAAACTCTAGTGATAATCCCAAAATACCACTGGAGGTGTCTTCAATTTTTGACCTATTTTTACTCCTATAGAAAAGGGAAAAAACAAAGTCCCACCACATGACAGCAAAAGCTAGTATGATATATTATAGGTATCTGTATTTGTGTCTTAGCTCCCTAATAGGCAGTAAGCTTTATGAGGGCAAAGATCATGTGTTATCTAAATGTTCTCTTTCCTCTAGCACCTTGCACAGTGATACTCAAAACAGAAGCTTAATAAATGTTTGATGAATGAATTCATGAATATTGTATTCTGTGCCAGGCCTAGCTCAGGCCCCTCCTGTGATTCAGGTTCAGGATTAGAATGTAATGAGGCAGTAGTAGACCGTGGAACACAATAAAAATAACTTTAATGAGAATAATTAAAATAAATACAATTCCTGAAGTTGAAAAGGATACTTACTCAAACCAAAAGTTTACTACTCTATGACTTTAGTGCCCTTGCATTAGATCATGTGTTCCTTGAGGGCCAGGGACTATCTTTTGCCTTTTGCTGTATTCCCGACATTTATTAGAATGCCTGGCATATCGTTTTTTGCTTATTGCTGCTGTTCAGTCATTTAGTCATGTCCGACTCTTTGTGACTCCAGAGATCATACTGTCTGTGGGATTTTTTTTGGCAAAGATACTGGGGTGATTTATTATTTCCTTCTCCCCTGGATTAAGGTAAACATAGGTTAAATGACTTGCCTAGGTCATACAACTAGTTAAGTATCTAAGACTGGATTTGAATTCAGGTGTTCCTGACTCCAAGCCCACCACTCTATCCAGTAGCATACATTATGTACTTAATAAATGTTTAGTGATTATTGACTGACCCCAACTCCCACTTCCCATATTTTAGGGCAATAGCAATGCTAAGTCAGAAAGATATCCCAGCAAGACAATGGGAATTCCACTAATAGTAACATCAAAATTCTGACACCAAATTCTCAAAGGCCTTTAGGACTTTTACCCTTCAGACAGCAAAGAAATCAAATTGTCTCTCTTAAAGAACTAGCTCAGCCTATATATACTTTGCTCCTACTCACAATAAGAGCATGCTTCCTTCCCTCTTCCTTCCTACCACATGTTTCCTTTCCTCAGTATTATCCACATTTAAAAAGGAGACAAACCTATAAAAAAAACCACTTCAAATATACTATGAATTTAAATACATCAAGAAAAGCAGCAGAATTCCCCACTCTCATGCCAGCTAAGAAAAGTGTGAAGATTGTTGAGGGTCACACTGTTTTTGTGAACCAGATAGCAGACTTGAAATCAGGTCTTCCTAACTTGGGGAAGGGGAAAGGAGACTAGAAATAAGTATTTATGGGGCAGCTAGGTGGCACAGTGAATAGAACACCAGCCCTGTAGTCAGGAGGGCCTGAGTTCAAATCCAGCCTCAGACACTTAAAATGTCTGAGGTTGGATTTGAACTCAGGGCTTTCTGATTCCAGGCCAAGATCTCTATTACCTAGTTTCCTCAAAGCCACCTCTCACTCCATGATTCCATGCTACTAGGGAAATTCTAAATTTTTTTTCATCAAAATTATGTGTTTTCATGGATAAAATAAATGAAATAGAGGAATTCTGAGAGCAAACATGCAAGTCAAGAACTTGCCTATAGTTCTTAGTAACCTGGAAAACACACAAGCCCATAATTCAGCTACTTCTGATCCAGGTGAACATGTAACAAAATGTCTTCTTCTGCAAACTCACTATCAGATACCAATTAGGATAGGCAGGTGGTTGATAATGACTTGCATTACTAACTCCTTTAGAATCTTATGGAGAAACATTAATAGTTCTAAAATATAATTTCTACTGAAAATACATACTGCTGATAAGATACACTTTTATTACTGTTACTATATAATAATATATTTAATCCAGGGAAGGAAGATTTCTTAATATCTCCTAAAAATGATACGATACACAATTCCAAGAAATGTGAATCACTCAGTAATTAAAACCCTAAGTCCAGAAACTAAAAGGTGTTGTACTTCAAGAATAGATTTTTTCCACTGATGAAGAGAAATAATTTAAACTAATATTATTCTAAAGTAAGGGTATTTATACAAGATTAATAAATGTCATTGTGCTGGCTAATACTTTTGTTGTTCAGTCATTTTTCAGTTATGGCCGACTCTTTGTATACCTATTTGTGGCTTTCTTGGCAAAGATACTGGAGTGGTTTGCCATTTCTTTTAACCCAAGGTAATTAACGAAGGACGAAACTCACTATCATCTTCCTTCTTGTGATTATATAACCCATCTTCAAAAAAATGCTTTTGGGGGGGCGGAGCCAAGATGGCGGAGTAGAAACAGCTCATCCAAGACACTTTGACCCCAGATTCCCCCCAAACTATGTAAAAGGGGACTCTGAACAACTTCTGGAGCCCCAGCACCCACAGAATGACACAGAGAAGCTAACCTCCCGCTGAGGACAGCCCAGCAGCCCTGCAGGAAGGACCAGCGCAGCGCTCTGGGAACTGGCAGCGAGCAGAGCGCACAGCGCGGGAGCTGAGGTTTTAGCCCCAGGGCAGCAGGGCCAGCAGCCAGCTGGAGAGACCCCAGAACACCAGCAGCTGCGGCGACTCCAGAATTATCAGCATAGACATGCCTAGGACAAAGTAAGAGGTTAGTGCCCTATGGACTTTGGGACCAGTATTTGGGGAACGCATCAGCTTCCTCCCCTGGGGGCTAGAAGCCACTGAGGAGACACGCCATTTTGTAGTTTTCAGAGGCAGCTCCAGCTCCTGACCTGCAAACTGTAGGCAGATCCAGCGATCAGTCTTGGGGGGTAATCGCTCTTGCTTTAACCTCCCTGGATCTGGATTGTGATCTGGGGTGGAGGTCGTGGGTGGGTTTACAGCTTGCCAGAAATGGAAGTTGGCCCCCTCACACATTTGGGGCAAGAGTTCCTGTCTGGCACCAGGCCATATGGTGGCAACAAGCCCAAAAGTCAAGCAATTAAGTGGCAACATGCTAAGGCAAAGGAAACAGAAAAATGCAACCCTAGGCTCCTATTTTGGGGGCATAGAGCAGGAAAAGGACTGTGAGGTCAGAAGTCCTGCTCCAAAAGCCCCAGGGGAAAACATGAGTGGGTTGCAGGCCATAGAGGACCTTAAGAAGGACTTTAAAAATCAAATAAGAGAAGTGGAGGAAAAATAGGAAAGAGAAATGAGAAGGATGCAGGAAAAGTATGAAATGAGGGTCAACAGCCTGAATGAGGAAAACAACACCTTAAAAAATAGACTAACTCAAATGGCAAAGGAGGCCCAAAAGGCAATGAGGAGAAGAATGCCTTAAAAAGTCGAATTTGCCAGATGGAAAAAAGAATCTCAAAAGTTCACTGAGGAGATTCATTCCTTCAGAGTTAGACTGGAGCAAATGGAAGCCAATGACTTTATGAGAAATCAAGATGCTGTTAAGCAGATCCAAACAAACGAAAGATTAGAAGGCAATGTGAAATATCTCATGGGAAAAACCACTGACCTGGAAAATAGATCCAGGAGAGACAATTTAAAAATTATTGGACTACCCAAAAGCCATGACCAAAGAAAGAACCTAGAAATCACCCTTCAAGAAATTCTCAAGGAAAATTGCCCTGATGTTTTAGATCCAGAGGGAAAAATAGAGGTTGAAAGAATCCCCTGATCACCTCCTGAAAAAGATCCCAAAAAGAAAACTCCCAGGAATATTATAGCCAGGTTCCAGAATCCCCAGATCAAGGAGAAAATACTACAAGCAGCCAGGAAGAAACAATTTCAATGTTGTGGAAACACAATCAGAATAGCCCAGGACCTGGCAGCTTCTACACTGAGGGATTGAAGGGCATGGATTATGAAATTCCAGAGGGCAAAAGAGCTGGGAATGAACCCAAGGGTCACCTACCCAGCAAAATTGAGTATTTTGTTTCAGGGGAAAATATGGTCATTCAGTGGAATAGAGGACTTTCAAGCATTTTTCTTGAGGAAAAAACCAGAATTGAATAGAAAATTTGACATCCAGACACAAGAAGCAAGAGATGCCTGAGAAGGTAATCAGGGAAAAGAAATCAAAAGGAACTTATCAAAGCTGAACTATTTACATTCCTATATGGAAAAACAATAACTGTGACTGATGATATCTTTCTCACTATGAAAATAATGGAAGAAAGGTGTGTGGTCATATGAATACATATGTGAATGTGTGTGTGTATGGTTACAGTTATATATGGATAGAGGGCATAGGTTGAATTTGTTGGGAAGAGAGAATACTCAAGGGATGAAATTATGAGGTGAGAGAGGAAAGTGGCAAGAGGAGATGGGGAGAGACAGGGTAGGGTAAACTATCTCATGTAGAAGAAGCAAGGGGAAATGGTTGCAAGGGAGGGGGGAGACTAGGAAGGCAAAAAGGCAAAACCACATTCTCATTGAATTTGGTTCAGGGAGAAAATGACATACATACTAAATGGGATATCTCAACCTACAGCAGAATAGGGGTAAGGGGGATGAGAGGAAGGATGATGGATGGGAGGGCATCCTTGGGGGGAGGGGAGGTTGGAAGTACCCACTATAGAAGAGGGACAAGATCAAATAGGGAATGGATCAGGTGGGGGGTGGGATGAGTGGGAGGGAATTATAAGCAGCCTTATACAATATATCTACTATGATAATGTTTTGCATAGCTAGACATGTACAACATATACTGAATTACTTATCTTCCCAGAGGGAATGGGTGACAAGGGAGGAAGGAAATGGATCTGAAATTTAAGGTCTTAACATTAAATGTTTCAAATATATATAAATACTATTATTAATACTCTTTTGCTTGTAATTGGGAGATAAGATGTGTAGGCATTGGGACACAAAGATTCACCTTCCTCTAATGGAAAAGTCGAAGGGGGTATGGGAGAAGGTATGGGAGAGAGCAGATTGGAGGAAGCGATATCTTGTGGGACTGCTATTCTGGGAGGGTGGGTAGGGGAAAAACAGGGGGGGAAAATGATTGTAACTCAAAATCTGGCAGAAATGAATGATGTAAAACAAAAGTTAATAAAGCATTTGTTTTAAAAATGTTTTTGCTAGACTGAAAATTTTAGGGAGAAAAATCTCTGTATCATAGAAAAGATCCATTTGCATAAAGATGATTTTTACTATATGTTTTAGAAAGAAAACTGGAAATCGAGTAAGTGCCCATCAATAGGGGGAATGGATCAACAAATTGTTCTATATCAATATAACAGAATATGGTTTTGCTTAGATAAATGATGACAAAATGAAGACTTCAGAGAAACTTGGGAAGATTTTTGTGAATTGATGCCGAAAGAAATGAGCAGAACCAAATGAGCAGTTTATATAATGATGACAATAAGGTAAAAGAAAAATAACTTTGAAAGTCCTCAGAACCCAGTCACAAATCATGACTTGAAAAAACTGATAATGAAGTATACCTCCCACCTCTTGGCAAAGAGGTAATGTACTAGAACTGCAGAATAAGATATACATTTTGAGGTTTTGGCCAATGTGTTGATGCATTTTGCTAGACTATATTTGTGTCAAGAGAAGTCATGAGGCAGGGGAAGGAATGGAGATATGAATTAGTGGGTAGGGACAAAGACACAAAAAATAAAGATTATCAATGAAGCATTATTTAAAATACAAAGAAGAAAACAAAACAAAAAACTCTAGGTGGCAAATGGCAATTTTATTACTGCCTTGTTAAACAACTTGTACTTTAAAGAAATAAAATGTATATAATAGATATACATAAATGTTTTTATATATCATAATATTTCATATTGATATAATTTCATATATAATCCTGATTTTCTTGTTCTTTGTGTATCAAAATAGACTTCTCTTAAGTTCATAATGATTATTCAAATTCTTACATTTAGAATAATAAAAATAAATAAAAACATACTTTTAATCTTTAGGGCATAACTGCATTCATAACCTCACAAATACTAACAATAAATGTTTTAATATCATTTCTCTGTGTAACATAGCAGCTTCCAATATAAAGGCTGCCAACTGAATCATACTTTGGTCAAATACCAGAGATATACAATGACAACACACTATATCTGCACTATTTGAGCTTGAATATCTTTGAAAGGGGTGTGGCTTCCTCTAAGATATTCTATCCATTGCTTATTCAGGATACTTCCACTGAAAACAAATATTACTGTTATCACTTGTTGAATCATTCATATCAAAAACAGTCAGATTTTTCTGGTGTAAACATTGAAAGAGGATGAAGGAGGAATAATTCCCTTTTTTATGTTTCATCTGATTCACAAATGAAATATTAATAATCCTTAGGAAATTTAAAGGATACTTTAATAGATGTTGAAACTAAACACAAACTCCAAGCTATATGGAACAAAAATGTTTGAAAATACAGCAACCTAGCAAAGAAGTTCAAAGCCATGTGGGAACAGGATGAGGAGCATATCACTCCTTGGTATCCTGTCTACTGCTGGAATCATATGGAGAGCATTTTCAGTGAGCCTACAGAGAATCAGCTTACATTCTAATACAACTAGATGATACAATAGAGACAGCATGAGACTTTGAATCAAGAAGAGATTAAATGTGGTCTCAGACTCTTAATAGGAGTATGTCCCTGGACAAGTCATTTAATCTCTCTCAGTCTCAGTTTTCTCATCTTTAAAATGTGGATAATAAACCTACCTCACAAGTTTGTTGTGGGGATCAAATGACATAACATTCAAAACACTTCACAAGTTGTAATTTGTTATTGTTCAGTCATTTTCAGTCATGTTCAAGTCTTTGTGACCCCATTTGGGGTTTTCTTAGCAAAGATGCTGGAGTGGTTTCCATTTCCTTCTCCAGCTCATTTTACAGATAAGGAAACTGAGGGAAACAGGGTTAAGTCACTTGTCCAGGATCACACAGCTAATAAGTGTTATAGGCGATATTTGAATCAGGAGGATGAGTCTTCCTGATTCCAGGCCTAGCAGTCTATCTATCTAGCTGAATCTTAAAGTGCTATATACTATTATTGCTGAAATACAAAAGGCAGCAATTTAATCTAGCTGTGCAATAGTCCATATTGTACTAAATATGAAAGAATAATAGTTGCTATCCTTGACTCACTCTTTTTCACCTCCCCTCTATATAAAAATTTGACAAGTTCTGCCCTTTCTACCTTCACGGTGTCTCTCCTATATGATCATGTCTCTCCTTTGACATTGCTACTACCCTAAAGCAGGCCCTTATTGCTTCACCCCTGAACTATCAAAATAGCCTACTGATTGCTTTCCCTACCTCAAGTCTTACCCCGCTCCAGTTCATTCTTCACTCAGGTGTCAAGCTATCTTTCTAAAGCACAAATCTGACCTTCTCACTACCCCTCCTCCTCATTCAATAAACTCCAGTGTCTCCCAAATGCCTCCAAGATCAAATATAAAACCCTCTGTTTGGTTTTTAAAGTCCTTCAAAACCTGACCCCTACCTGCCTTTCCTTTTCCCCAAGTAGTGTGGGATCCAGTGACACTGGTGTTCTTACTGTTCTTCTCAAGCAAGATTCCATTTCCCTACTCAATGGCTATCCCTTACTCTTGGTACTTCCCTCCCTCCTCATCTCTGCTTCCTAGTTTCTCTGGTTTCCTTCCAGTTTCAGCTAAAGTTCCACTTTCTACAAGGAGCCTTTCCTAGTTCTCCTTAATTGTAGTGCATTTCCTCTAAGATTATTTACCCTATATACCCTATAGCTGGTACTGGATTTTGAAAAAACAAAAAAACAAAAACCAACAGCCTTTTTTCCCCTTAAAGTAAGCTTTAATGACTATAGATTTTCTTTTTTCTAAGTAATAACCTGTCTACCTTTTTCAATAATTTCCCTCTGAGAGCAATATAAAGCTTTTTGTGCCATAGACCTTGGAGATAATGGTTCAGCCCTATATTTACCCTATATATCTTTTTTGTACATAGTTTCTTGAATATTATTTCTGCCATTAAAATATGAGCTTCTTGAGAGCAGGAAATGATTTTTGCCTTCTTTGTATTCCCCATCACTTAGCATAGTGCTTGGCACATAGACACTTACCAAATGCAGGCAGGGGATGTTTCATTCTATCTATCTATCTATCTATCTATCTATCTATCTATCTATCTATCTATCATTTATCTATATCTAGTGCTTAACACAGTGTATGCCTCTTAGTAGGTGCTTAATAAATATTTGTTGACTGGCTTGGCTTGTTCCAGGACCATTTTTATGTGAACTCCATAAAAAGAAATAAGAAGAATGAGATGATGATGAAGACGATACCTTAAGGCAACTTATACATAGATGAACACTCCCTCACCAAAAAAGGAGGAAGAAGATTGATAGTTACTCCTAGAGCATATGATATAACAAAAGGCAAAACTTGGAGAAATGTTTTTGGATCAAGTAGCTATCACATTACTGAGAAGTAACAACGACTGAAAATAGGTGTATGTTACTGGATTCATCTAACATCATTGAAAGTGGTTTATCTCTGAATGTTGGCTCTGAAACAGCAAAGATTCAAGTGCTTAATAAATGCTTACTGATCAGTTTATGGATTCAAAGGTTCTTCCATGGGAGATATCCACATGAAATGAACCAACAATATGTCAACAAAGAAGCATTGAATAAATATATGAGTCACCAGATTTGTTTGTGAAAATGGAGGGTTTGTAATGGCAATTCAGGATGAGGTCACTGCTACCAGAAATTACAGGAGAATTATGCTTTAGCAACCCCAATTTAGTGGTCAATGTAGATTAAGCAACGAAATTGTAGAAACTGTACAGAACATCACTAAGCTGCTAAGATCTAGAATCTACCAAAGACATAGCAAGACAAAACCTGATGGCTAGAATTATATATTAGAAGCTGATATTTTTTGTAGACTGAAAGATGACAAATTCCTTTATTACAAATGCAAACCTCAAAATATCCTGGACGGTTCAAACAATGAATTATACTGAAGTCATACCATTATCATGGACAAAGTTTTGTCTACAATCTTCTAGATATAAAACTGATCCATAAGAAATGTGTTTTTGATACCACCATATGAAATAACCATAATCTCCAAGGTATATAGACATAAAGCTTTAGATTGCTCTGGGAGGGAAATTATTGAAAAGGGTAGACAGGATATTACATAGAATAGAAAAAATCTGTAGTCATTGAAGCTTACTTGAAGGGGAAAAAAGGCTGTTTTTTTTTTTTCCAAATCCAGTGCCAGTTGTAGATTCTAGTAAAAGCATATTGCAAACACAAGATCAGTCTCATTGTCCTGCTTTATCTTTGCCAGATAATTAAAGAAAAATTCCTTCTTGGTCAGAATTTGTAGGTCATCAGAATCAAAAGGGGAAGAAAAGACTAATATGTTTAGATCACTTAAATTACATGAAGAAAACAGAGGACAAGAAATAGAATTTAATCAAAGTTTAAAAAAAATAGTAATAAGACATTCTCTGAAGGCTGCAAAAATTCTCCCTTGCCCATCACTCTTTAAGGTCTCTCACTTATTGGCCACAGAATCTGAAAATCTCAGCATTAGAGATGCATCTATTTTTTGCTAAAGCATTTTGTTTACAGACGGCCCTTGTTAAATTGCAAATACTTCCTGCAAGGAGTAAAATGTTAACCTCTCCATAGGGATTAGTTTATCAGATAGATAGCAATTATCTTGAAAAGCAGAAAAGAGGGATACACAAACCTATAAGTTTTGAAGGAGTGAAGAGGAAAGAAGCCTAGGCTGAGTGACTAGAGCAACCCTAGATTAGACTCTGCAATGTAAGGACCCTGGGCACTTGGAAGGCAGCATGTGGGAAAGAGAGCATCAGTAGGATTCTAAAGAAGCAAGCAGAAGATGTTTTGACTGCTTCATGATATAAACTAAGATGGGCAAGATTTAAAGGGAAACATTTTATATCAAAAAGTATAGAGTACTAGATTTCATTTGCTCATTTTTCCTATAATTTAATAATGGATAAAGACATACAAAAATAATGACATGATGTGAAGTAGAGGGAACATAAGCTAGTGTCAAGAACAAAGGGTTTGGAGTTCTGATTCAAATCCTAACTCCCACCTGCTATTTGTGTGACTTTGGGCAAGTAATAACCTCTCTGGGTCTCAGTTTCCTCATCTATAAAATGAAGGAAGCTAGGGTAAATAATCTCTAAGGTCCCATCCAGCTCTAAATCTCATTTCCAATAATGATGATAAAGTCAATTTTGAGCACTTAGTAAAGTGATTATTATGGTCTTTCCTCAGCCCAGACAGTTGCCAATGTCTTACCAAGAAGTATATTCTTACAATTCCTTCCTTTAATATTTATTGAGGTAATCAGGCCAAAAAGTGGTTAGGGTATTGTCCTGTAGTAATAGAATCACTGAAAGAATTAGTGAATGAATAAATGAATGACTTATAAAGGTATCAAGATAGATAGGAGACTAGATTTCTGGCTTCATTAATATATGGAAGTCTTAGTGAGGAAACTTCCTTCACCAATGCAAATAGATAGAAATACCTATTCTACAACTCGGAATATTGCTTGAAGTACTATGAAGTTAAGTGACTTGACCAGGGTCACAAAGTCAATATGTGCCAGGGACAGGAATTCAAGTCCTCCTGACTTCCAAAACAGCTTCCATTTTCTATTCCATGCTGCCTATATGCCTTAAAATAGGGACCACTTTATTCTGGATTTGTACAGAACAATTTTGTACCTCCAAAGAAGCTGCTAAACACTTATCAGCTTCTTCTGCTCTTTGGGGATTTAATAGAAATTGGAAATAGTCACCAAGAACTTATAAAAATGAGACATACTTCAGGAGATACTCTGAAAATTATGGGAACACAGTACAGAACACAGTTAAGTTGGGGATTTTAAAATATGTAAGTCTTTTTAATGAAAATATTTGTCTTTCTATTATAAAAAGTCTTTGATAGTTGATGGAACTGTGATCTCAGTGATGTGACAGAACAAAGACAATGAGCTAAGCCCAAAACTGAACAAGAGAAAAGTGGACTTTAAAGGAGCTTCACCCTCAAACACAGGCCAAATTTTTTAATGACAATTTTCTTTCTGCGATGCTATTGGGAGTCATGGCACACTATAGTTTCTAAAGGAGAAGACCTCCTGTAACATCGCATTTCCACGGCCCTTTTAATTTTTCAAAATACTTTATACATATCATCTCATTTATTCCTCATAAGTTGAAGCAAGTACAGTAGATAATAGAATCCCCATCTAACAGGTGAAAAAACAGAGACTTTCAGAAGTCAATGGTATCCTAGAAAGTACCAGAGGTGACATTGTTCCTATATCCAAGGCTCTTTCCACAACCCCATACACAACTGTCTCTCAAGTACTATGTTATACAATATGGCAACAGTCACAATTTTTCAATATATTTTAGTTTTTGGTTTATTCCCATGACTTCATGGGCATATAGAGGGAATTAGATAAAGAAACTGATTCAGATCAATAAAACATTCTGCAACTTTGAGTCTTAGGAATTTGCCTGGATCGCTGACAAGTTGTGACTTAGCCAGGGTCACACAGCTAGCACATGCCAGAAGTAGAACTCTAACCCCAGTCTTCATGACTCTGATGCCAACTCTCTATCCACTAATCTAACTCTCTGATATTTTTTCAGGACTCTTGGGAAATCAAAATAAACATGAGCAACCTGACTAAATATATATCTAGTTGCTTAAAAAAATTTTAAAGGGGGCAGCTAGGTGGCGCAGTGAGTAAGAGCGCTGGCCTCGGAGTTGGGATGACCCGAGATCAAATCCGGCCTCAGAAAATGAGCACCCACACATAAATAATGACTAGCCGTGTAACCTTGAGCAAGTTACTTAACCCCAACTGCTTTAAAAAAATTTTTTAAAGATACTTTTGCTACATGTTAAAAATTTTTCAGTTTATCATATATACAAAGCATCTTTACAGCCTCTTCTGAGTTAATTATTTTCAAGGCATAAAGATCAGTGTAAGTCTGTGCTCACAACCCTCCCCACAGAAAAATACAGTGTCTGGCAGCTTGTGCACAAAAGGTCCAGCGTAATGAAGGTGAAGTGTTTAGTCTCTCAGGACCAGGTGAGTGCCAACTGAACAAATAACGGGCATTCCCAACTGCCCAATTAATGAGAAACCAATAAAGGCTGTCTTAGAGAATGAACTTTGCATTCCACACTCCCTTCCAGATGGTGAGCATCACTAGGGTGGAGAAGCAAGGGAAGAAGGAGAAACTTTAAGAAATAACAAGCATTTTTAATGAAGTCTGTGATGATATGTAGCCAACAGATTCAGGTTTTAATGGGGTGGGGAGAAGATCATGCTCACATATTCATTAAGACTTTTCACTAAAGATCCCAAGGTTATAATAGAGTTTATAAATATTTTCTTTGTATTAAAAGTAGATAAATAAAACCTATTTCTTCTCCATATTAAAGCAACTACTACAAAGAATCACAAAAACTCAAAATGGAAAGGAACTTCAGAGGTCATCTAGTGCAATACAGGGCTGGTCATCTCAGATTTTGAAGGTATCTAAGACAATCCTTGCTTGTCCTTGCTTAAAATGGGATCTTAAATGTGAATCTCTCTCTCTCTCTCTCTCTCTCTCTCTCTCTCTCTCTCTCTCTCTCTCTCTCTCTTTCTCCTTCTCTCCTTCGTTCCTTCCTTCCTTCTTTCCTTCCCTCCTTCTCTGTCTCTCTGTTTTTGTCTCTGTCTCTCCCTCTTTCTATATATAGAAATGAGTGTAGAATAAATCAGTTAAATACTCTATGAAAGCTGCAGAATAAACACTGAATTAGGAAAAAATTCCTGAGTCTCAACTCCCCTAAAGAAAAAAAATTAAAGAATTGTCAAGGAAAATTGTATTAGTACGAAATTGTCTCTTGAGATGTCCCAGATCAAAGATGCTTGCAACTTGTGTTGCTCAATGAGTATTTTTAAACAATTAGAGAAAACAAACATTTACAAACCCTTGGGAGTTTTTTTAAGCTCATAAAGAACAGTTTCTTGGAAGAAGAGTATTCGTGACCTGGACAAAATATAAGTGATGCCTCAAGCTAAGCTCATGTGCTTTTCTTATCTAAAACACTGTGTTTGGGGAGAAATAGGGTTTTTTTTTTAAGGTTTCATTGATGAAATTATAATTACTTGAAAAGAAATTCTTTCATTGGGTCACAACACAGCAAAATCATTTTTTTCATTTCAGTGCTATTTTGATCAAGTTGAAGTGAGAATTTTCTAGGTCATATTTAGTAAGACAATCCTTTATTTACCTTTTTCTTTAAGAAGAAAAAAATGTTTGGTGGAAAAATTCTATTTTTAAATCTCAAGAACCGTCTTCCAAACTAATTCTTCCATTCTGACCAAGACTGAGGCAGGGTTTATGATGAACTTCCGTATTTACAAGTATCAATGAAGCCTCTGACCTGCTGAATATCTTCCAGGAAGAGAAATATGATACAAGTTACATTTCCTGAGAGTGAAGTGAGAGATGCTTGGAGTTTATAGCAAGACATTTCTTTTCCAGCTGACATATGCCGTCACCTGTCATGTTATAAACAATTTGGCTATCAGAGCTCAGAGGGTTAGTCTGAAAAGCCTTCCCTAGGGTGGGTGATGATGTATTTAGCACCATATCTACCAAGACTGAAATCTTAGCCCTTTTGTGTTTGCAGAGGGGATTCAAACTGAGACTGGTTGTTAATGGGAAAACAAAGGTTGCTACTGTATCTTTAAGAGCCAAATAGAATTGAGAAATGAAGAATTCTCATAGATAACAGACAAATCATACACACTCTCTCCCTGACTTGACAGAGAGAAGCACTTCATGAAAAGACATTTTTCAACTGACTTCAATCTGCTAGCACAAACTGCCTTTTCTGTGACTTTCCTTTTGACTTTTAAAGATACAGTAATAATATCTGTAGTCTGAGAATCATTTGAAATAGGCATTACATTTGAAAAAACCAAGATAGACATGGACAAAATCCTGTCCATTGCCCAACTTTTTTCTCCTATTAGTGGACTATGATTTGAGTGGGCAAACCCAAGCAAGGTAGGCATGGGAAGATTATCTCAGTACCATATTTTCTAGTGGTTCATAAGACCCATTAAACCTATTTTAGTTCTAAAGCTCTTTTGACATTTTGGCTTTTTATAATACTCTCTCCACAGTTGACTGGGATTAACCTGGACCTATTCAGATCCTAGAGACAAAGTTTCCAGAAGACCTTAGAATAAAACTTCTCTAAAGATATTCCAAAAGAGAGATTTTGCCTGATCTTCCTATCCATGTTGCTCAATAGATTTTTCTAAATGATGAGACTGTCTTCTGAATCCCACTTTCCCCTCCTATACATAGTTTGAATTTTTATTTCTGTCCTTCCTGTCTTCTTTTGTTTTCCCTGGGGATCAGCCCCAAAATAAATGTGTTTGGAGCATAGTTACTACTCTAATGTATAATTAAGATGGAAGGAAGGATGTTTTTTAATTCTTATGTTTGCTAAATCCATTGGTTCATAAATTGTACCTACATAACACCAAAATATATAATAAATTTAGTAAAAAAAAAAAACTCAGTCACCTATTGAGTTGTCCATTGTATACAACCCTATATACCTAGAGTACTTGAATATTTCACTAAACTAACGGTCATATTCAGAGGAACTTGCAAAGCCAATTACATATGTGTATACATACACACACATATATATGTATATATACAAACATACTTATACATAAATTATTAGCCTAAATTCAACAAAATCTAATAAAATATTTTGAGTATGTTTAAAAACTGTCAAAATAACATGTAGGAAGTTTAATGGCTTCATAAATATAACTAGTGAAGAGAGGGTCAAACAAATCATTTGAATGGGAAATGATGCTGGCAATCCTTTTGCTAATTCAATCATCTTCAACTTGTATAGCTAATTTTAAGTTTTTCAGATATTTATCAGTTGATAAATGGCAATATCCTTTTTTATAGGGTATGACCAGCTTCAGTAGCTATAGTAGATATGATTGCTATATTTTTAAGAAGCAATGGAATCTTTGAAAGCGATGAACTACCAATCCCCTCACAAATTCCTCATAGAATTATAGTTAAAAGCATTATAATAAACTTCAAAATATATGGTGGAATTAATGTTTACGCTATAGTTGTCATTTTATATAGAAATAAAATTTTTCTCTCCAAAAGATATGCTTGTTCCATGCAGCCTGTCAATCTAAAAGAAGCTGGATGAATTCTCATAAAAGTTTGAAATCCTATCGTTTGGGGGGAACTTTTTGGTAAAAGGCTATTTTTGCTCTGGATGAAACTTTTCCTCCTTGGTTCTCACTATCCAGCTCCTTCTCCTGATACCTGCCCCTAGCATGTGTCGTATTTGGAATCTTCCTTGCTAGAAACTTTCAGCTTCCTAGATGATTGGCATTTTCCAGTTCGTGACCTATGAGGTAATCAGTCAAATGCACCTGCCAAAGACCCTTCCACTCCCTATAAAACATCTGGACCTCTTGTATCTCTCTTCACTCTGGCATGTGGAATGGAACCCACAAATATTCACAACAAAATAGGAGTGGTGAGAACCTAGCAAATACTGAGTACTTGGTCAGAAGGGTCACTCCTTACTAGGTTAATAACTTTTCCCCTTCCTACAATGGGCTTAAAGAACATGTCACGCAGAATTGATGTTTCCCACTGACTTACTCCATTCAATGGTCCTGAAACTTTCTTCCTCTGAAGACAGTGCTCTCAATATATTCTGGTCCCTCTCCTCCTTTCTCACCCCATTCCTTATAAATATTTCAAGTTAGCAAACTTCCCTTGTGTAAATTCAAATGCAACAAATAAAAGTCTATTGCTTTCAGCATCACTTTTGGCTGCTTCTCCTGTGGAGGTCTCTAAGTTTCCCCCAAATGAGCTACAATGCCCTGGCATACTTCTCTGTGATTGTTTTTTTTTTGCTTAGGCACAACATAAAATACATCCTTGAATAACTATGACCAATTCAGAATCTTTCAGAAATGTATAGGCAAAATTCATGTTTTTATTGAAGGTCTCTAGTATTCTGGAGACACTCAAAAACCAATACACCCCCTCCAAAAAAACCCCAGAAACTTAGAAAGAGAGATAGAGACAGAGACAGAAAGAGAAAATTACCTTTCTACTGAGCTATATTACCTAAAACCTGTACCATGGCTTTCCTTTTTTTTAAACCAGAAAAGTTCTCAGAAGTAAGCTATATTTATTGCCTCTGCTTAACCACACTGCTTATTTGTTCCTCGAGGCTTTACCATCTGATTTCTACTACCACCATCTTACTATAAATGGTTATCAGTGACATGAATAAAATGAGTTATTTCAAAAGTTTGTCAGTTTTTCCATCACTGAAGATCCTTAAGCAAAGATAGGATGACCATTTGTGGTGGGGAGAGGAGGAAACAATGCTGCGCAGGGAGTTTGCATTTCTTTGCAAACTGTTCTTCCCCACAATCCTCATTCCTGTTACAAACTTCCTTATTTCTGTCAAGAACATTGCCACCCTTCTAATCTCACAGGTGTAATCTTCAATCCATCCTTGATTTTTCACTTTTCCTTATCCTTCTATATCTACACCTCTCTCATTCATGCCCTTCTCTATGCTCACAGGGCTAGCTCAGCCCCTCAACAACCTACTATTTATTTATTTATTTACTATTTACAATAGGCTTTCAATTGTTCTCTCTCCTCTCCCCTCTCCAAATCATCATCCACAAAGGTGCAAAAATGCTATTAAAGCACAGGCCTGACCCTGTTACCTCCCTGCTCAGGAAGCTTTAGTTGTTCCCTTTTATTTCTAGGATCAAAAAACCCCCTCCTGTTTGGTATTTAAAGACTTTCACAACCCAGTCTTTTCCTATTTCTTCCAGGCATTTATTATATTACTCCTAATTCCTCCTGTCTAAAAATATCTCTAAACGTGTGCTATATTCACCTCAATTCAACTAAAGAAGCATTTCTTAAGGATCTATTCTGCAAGATGCTGTAATAGGTAATGGTGCTATAAAGACAAGGAAAAAAAAACAGTCCCCAACCTCCAGAAGCCTTTCAATCAATAATTAATAATTTAATTAATAAATTTTATAATTATAACAGTTAATTACATAATTGAAAATTAATTAAAACATAATAATACCATTTCTTATATCCATTATTAAAATGTGAGAAAGGAACAAATAGGCTTTCACAGATGATTGTCTAGAACAGACCACATCTTCAGTTACACAACTTCCTGAGAAATATAGAGAATATAAAATCTCACCCTATTGTTTACTGATTTTTTAAAAGCATTTGACTCAATAAGTTAAAATGAAACCTTGAACAAGGTATTTCCTCTGCATGTGTATCCACAAACAAGGTATTGCCATAAATGTGTTCAAATTAAATGAGTTTTTGTGACAACCATGACCCAGAGATGGTTTAATTCAACAATACATTGAATATTAACACCAAATGAGACATAAAAAGAACCACTTATGCTAAAGTGTTTTCCAGTATCATAGAAGATTTCAAATAGAAGATCAAATAGAAGAATTCTCTTTCAATGGCAAGACTAATACAAAATGTTCATATTAGTAAAATGATATTGCTAATGTTCACCTCAAAAACTATAGTATAGATAAATATGCATGTGTGTATTTGTACATATACTTGTGTGCATATATACAGAGATCCAAATGATCTCAAGATATGAGGTAGCATATATAAAGCACTTTGCAAACTTTAAAGAACTATATAGCTATTATTATGAAATGACACATACAATAAGCATATACACATACATATATACATACACACTTATGCACATATATGTATGTATGTATATGTACATGCATATACACTCATTTCTCACATGACTGAAATACTTTGGGAGTTTTCTAACTTTCCCACCATGCCCAGGAAGCTCATTATTAAGATTACATCATCATCCCACAAGATCTCATCAGCCTTGTCTCTCTGATTGGAGATTGGAGCCATGAACTCCAAACCTCCATTTAAAGAAGGAAGGAACTCAAATCAGAACACCTCCTCATTTATCACAGGGCTTCACTACTTTGGAACTTTTATGTTTTGTCCACCATTCCCTCTTGTCAGAGGCTCTTTTACCTACTTCATGAAGAATCTCTTGAATCTATTAGTCATAAGTTTCCCTCCTCTGAACTGATGGAGCATATGTTGTCCATATCACCCATCTGACACATAGATCTCATGCCATTTGAGTTCATATCATTTCCCCTACTAGATTAGAGGTTCCTGTAAAACAATTTCTGATACTATTTTGTATCTTCCCTATCTTTAAAATACCAAGCACTGGGCTCCAGCCCCACTAGATGTTAAATTAAATAGTTATTGATTGACTGACTGATTAACCTACAGGAACAACATCTCTGAAGAGTTACCATTGCTTTTCTCTAGCTTGAATACTAACAGGAGCCTCAAGAAATAGACATAACCAGCGAAATTACATCTGACTTTATCACACACAGATTGATCCTACTTGTTCCCAGCTATCATCCTTGATTCTGGGTACATCTTCCAAAATGTGAAACATTTCACATTTCCACATAAAAGGAAGACTAATTGTTAGTGAAAATAAAAAATAATAAAAGTAAACTGGATTTTACCTTCCAGCTAACATGTGTTTTTGCCTATTTAGTATCCCTTTCTAATATCTTAAATGAGACTCAATGACTTGTTTTATTTTCCTGCTTCTTTATTTATGTTTAGTGGTTCAAAAGAATACATGAAAAACTATATCAAGAGGATGAAATTAAAAGACATGGGGGGACAGTGTCAGGGGGAAGAGTGTCAGTAGTTATCCCAATGCACTTTTTTCTCTTAGCTTCCAAAGCATTTGAGGAAGGATAAAGATTGGTTGTGAACAGTTTATGCCTTAGCAATAATTCAACCCACTCACATTCTCTTTACCTTATTTGAACAAAATTCATTATTTTATTCACAATTCATAATTTTATTTAAGGAGTATGAACTATGTGATAGTATGAAGAGGAGGTAGCATTCTTTCCTTTTTGAAAGTCTCTAGATTCTTATATAAATTAATCAGTTTATAGCTATTCCATTTACAACCTGACAGAAACAAAAATATTTTCATTTGACAATATTTCTTCTACCAGCATTTACCAATGGAAATGAAATGTTAAAAAATTCTATTGTCTCTTAAAAAAATTACTGCCATGGTGGTCATCCTAGTTGAACATAAATATTCATGGGGACAAATGTTTTCATTAGTAAGACTTTAATACTGTTTTTGAATCTGTATACATGTAATCAATTTCCATAATTGTTTTGATTTTCTTATCCATGAGAGAATATTCTGTTTATATAAATGTATATAACTTTGAGGTTCATGTTGGCAGCATTAAGCCTTTCCAAGAAAAGTATTTTAAGACCCTCAGTTAATAATGTTTCGGTTTATACCCCTTTCATTGAGCCTAATTGTTCTTGGACAATTTGTTGTTTATAATTTGTTTCCTTGACATTTTCAGGGATGTGTGTTATGTTAGATTATTATTTATTTACTGTGGTAGCTGAGATTTCATAGGCGGAACTAAGTATTCTGTATATAATGCCATCCTAAGTAGCACACATGTGCTGTATACTGATAATTTTACAAATGCATTTCAAACTGACATATGCAGTTTTTTAAATAAATATCACTATTTAACAAAAATCTAATTATTCTGAACTTTAAATTTTATTTTTAAAAAGCAGAATAAGACTTTAAGGCACACAAGACTTCGCTAACTCTCCTTGCCAAACTAATAATTACAAAGAGTAATGCGATGACAGTAAGATTTATGTATAACAGTCAGCCTGCTTCATGCAAACAGCTGGAGAGCTTACTAACTAAGTCACATGGCCATATATGGGGAACTTCCTTTCTACAAAATGACAGCATACCTAAAATGAAAAAAAATAGTCATAGAGCATAGCATATAGAAATTGTGAAGCAATGAACAGCCCCTAACTGTGTATAGTACATACTTGTGCTTTAGGATTAAAGTTGAATTTTTGAGTATTTGGAGAGACTCCAGGGAAGAGAAGTAAAAATAAAAAATGCATTAAGAAAATAGGCCTTATGAGGAAATGTGTGGGGATTCTAGACTTGAATTGTATGTGTGAAGGAAAGAAATTTAGCTTTTTTTATGGGGGGGGCAGAGCTTCAATACTCATATAAATCAATGATCATACTGGATTTAGAATCAAGAGAACCCAGGTTTGGATAGCCACTCTTCTTTTTCACTACCTATAATGATTGTAGGCAAGTCATTCTAGGACTCAGTTGACCCATGTGTAAGATGAAAGGGTCGAATATCAATATCCTTTTCAACCCTAAATCACACAGAATATTAAAGTTAGAAGACATCAGTGGCAGTCTAGTCCAATCTGAGAAATCTTACTGGGTATTTCCTTGAATTCCTCTAATGAAGAAGACGCTATACTACTCCAAGTAGCCCAATGCACTCTGGAAGAAATATCATTGATAGGATGATTTTTCATATATCAAGTCCAAATCTGCTTTTCTCTGACCTTCACCCACTGCTCCTGGTTCTGCCTTCTGGAGTTGAGACAAACAAATCAAACTTCTTCCAGATAACAGCCATCTAAATATTTTAAGATGGCTACTATGCACTCCCTAAGTCTTCGATTTTTGAGGCTAACATTTCCAGTTCCTTCAGCTACTTCTCATATAGCATAATATGAAGACTCTTGACCATCCTGGTCAATCTACTATAAACACTCTCCAGCTTATCAATGTCCCGTCTAAAATGTACTGCCCATGGTTGAACACAATACTCCAGAGGCAATTTGACCAGGGCAGAGTACACTATGCCACTCTTAGCATAGTCTAAAATCCTCCATCGTATTCTCCATTTAAACAACAAAACAAACAATCAAAGGAAAAAAGGTCCAATGTTAAGGAAGAGTTCCTTAATATTGAACTATCTAATTGGCCAATCTCTTCTGGCATGGCCTTCTTCTGAAAGTGCTGCAGGCTTTAAAGAACAAGATAGACAATGATCTTTTACTGGGATTAAAGTGCTTTAAGGTCTATTAATGCCTAAGATAATCTCCAAATTAAATTAATTACCTAATAATCACAATTCATAGGTGTATTGGAAGGAGAATTAAACAGGGAATCAAAATTCCTGGCTCCTAGTTCTTACTCTGCCACTAGCAAGCTGGGTAACCTTGGGCAAATAAAGTAAAATCTCTGTCCCTGAATTTCCTGTTCTGAAAAAAAGGCAATTAGATAAAATAATTTCTAGATTTTTTTCCCAGCACCTTATTGTGAAACTGTACAAACTAATCATTTTACTTAAGTTCACAACTCCTTTTTATATAGTCATTACATTTCTGAGATATATTTCTTCTCTCCCTTGTCAATGATCATATTAGTGCAGAGTTTCTTAACCTGGTGTCTCTGAATTTGATTTTTATTAATATTTTGATAATTACATTTCAATATGATTAATTTCCTTTGCAATCTGAAATATTTTATTTTATGCATTTGAATACTTTATTCTGAGCATGGGTCTATAGGCTTCATCACACTCTCAAGGGGATTCATGACATGAAACAGGGATAAGGACCTCTGAATCAGTGGCTGACACATAATGACTTCCAAGACTTCCAAGCTGTCCATTAAATCCATTGCAATCAATCTCATGAAAAGTCACCAATTAACACATGTTCTTCTGAAATTCCTTCCTTGGATAATGAAATGAGCGCTAATTCTAAAACATGCAAAAGGTTGTTATGTATCAATTATAATAGTGATATCTGTTTTTGTTACAAAAACATAGAATTTTCAAACTGAAAAGGGCCATAGAGAGAATCTAGGCCAATACCCATTTAAAACTTAAGGTCTAGAATGCTCATGTTTATTGCCACAAAATGCATAGCTAATTAATTATAGATCTAGTCTCCCAGGCCCAATCCAGAGTTTTCCCATTAAACTGTATCTTCTCTATCTTACTGACTAGAAAATTTCCTGTACTAGACTATCGTTTGTATTCAAAAGCCGTAAGTTCTTTAGTTTAAAAATCAATTGCTAGAAAACAATTCCTAAGCCACAAATAAGTAAGTGCTTAGAACAGACATACACTCTTCTTTATATCTTAATACAGGCAATTCTAACATCCTGCAAGCCCCTGTCAGGCTTAGTATTAAAGAGGACCCAAGAGTTCAATTCAATAAGAAATATATTCAGTGTATTAGCAGGGTCCCCTAGGGTTCTTTAAAAATACTGTACTTAAATACAACACTTACTTTATGAATTACCCACTTGTTTAGGGTCTGTTATTTTGCTTGTTCAGGGTTAATTGCTCATGTAAAATGTGGGAAGATGTCACTGTAGTCTAGAAAGAATACTGAAGTTTGAATCAAAAGACCTAGGTTACACTCTTAACTCTGCCCCTAACTAACTATGGGAGCCTAGATTTCTATGAAATATGAAGATTGGACCAAAAGATCTCTAAGATTCCTTCTAACTTTAAAATTCTATTTCTATGACTTTATTCTAATGGCAAAAATATGAACAATAGAAACTAAGAGATGGGAAAAATTAGAGATAGCTTGACATAATGGATAAAGTGTGGGACTTTTCTGGGACTGCAGTCAGGAAAACCTGGGTTTCAATACCATTTCTATTACCAGCTATATGACCGTATGCAAGTTACTTAGCATTTCTGAGCCCTGTCCCCATATGAAACGTGAGGATAATAAACCCATAGTACTTGCCTCATAGGCTTTTATAGTATGGCTCAGCTCAAGAAGTTTTGTGAAGTGCTTTGTAAGGCTTAAAATTCAGATAGGGCAGGTAGGTGGCACAATAGATAGAATGCTGGCCCTGGAGTTAGGAGGATCTGAGTTCAAAGGTGACTTCAGACACTTGATAGTTTCTAGCTGTGTGACCCTGGGCAAGTCATTTAACCTCGATTGCCTCACCGCCTTCTCCCCGCAAAAATAGTTTTATATCTAAGTCTATTATTACTAGGTAGAGAGGCAGGAGAAAAGAGAAAGCCCCAAATACTTTTTCTATTTTAGTCTCTTAGATGTAAAAGCATATGATGGTCCCTGTTTCAGGCAAAACCCACAGAAAGAATTACTTTTTTGGAGAGCCACTTATTTTGTAATTTTAACAAGGGAAGAAGGCCCTATATAAAAATATTTTGCTGAACAGAACCCTAAATTTCTAACCACATTTATATGACTGGAACCATCTGAAAATCTAATTTTATCAACAAACAATTTCATCTTTCATTGTTACACTCCTGTTGCCCCATATCCTTAGAAAATGCTCCAGTTTCTAAAGCCACCAACTCATAGAAATCATCTTGAATGACAACATAGAGCTTATTTACCTCTTAAAATTGGGACTGACTTACCTACCACCCTTGGCATGTGTGTTTTACCATTAGAATTACAAACTTGATTTATATATAAAATGCGTTTATAAACTACTTATCATAAGTGCTTTACCCTTTCTAAAATACATAATTACTAACAGATTTTTATTTGTAACAAGTTTCATTAAATGCAACCATTGAAACATTGGTAAATGCCATGTTTACCAAATAAGCCAGGATAATGATGTGATTATCCCCCACAAATGGAAACTTTAATGAGTATTTTCATTTGAAACTTCACCAATTTGCCCAGATAATCACCAAGAAAGAACTTGCATAGGCATAATTAAGGTATGATCCCTGCCTCCATCCATAATTAAGGCTATTTGCAAAAATAACAAGCTAAGATTTTCTCTTTAAAACAAGAACTTTATAAACTGGGTAACATGACATCTGGGTCCATTGTTTGTTATTTGGGGGAATGCTTAGATAATAGCATTAAGTATTCCCATGAACAGTCACCCAGCTGGGTCCTGCTTATAACCCTATGGCCTGAGTTACTTCTAGAGGTCTCTCATTTCTCTGGCTGTTGGTATTTTGAAGGCTTCTGGGAGTCTAGATACATTTTGGATCCCCAAAGCCACTTTCCAAATATTGAGGCTTAGACTGGGGAGAGCTGGTTCAGGTGTAGAAGAATTCACTTAGAGCTTTTCTTTCAGCCAATGAGAGCTTTTTCTTTTATGTGGAAAAGCATCATGGGGCTCCTTAGCAAGAAAGTTAAGTGAGACTCCGATATTTGGGGGAGTTATGCTTATATAGAACTTTTGGAATGATGATGTAGTTTTAGAGATTTTTATGGAGGCTAAAGATTAAAGACAGGACAGGATGACCTAGGATGAGGGAGACAAGAGGAATTTTTTTGCTTTTTTTTTGGAGGGCAATTGGGGTTAAGTGACTTGCCCAAGGTCACACAGCTAGTGTGTTAAGTGTCTGAGGTCAGATTTGAACTCAGGTCCTCCTGACTCCAGGGCCAGTGCTCTATTCACTGTGCCACCTAGCTGCCCCCAACAAAGTGTATTCTTTATGGTTTAAGAATTTAAGGACAGGGAGGAGGATATAGTTTAAAAATTAAAGGACCCGGGGAACACAGGGTAAGGGGGAGAAAAGCAATTCTTTTGGTACAGGTTCAAGATAATGGGGGAAAGGACTTCAGGGCACCTTTATGTTACAGAATAAACCAGGGGCTTCCTAAAGTACTGGAAAAGCAACTCTTAAACCTTAGGGCACCACTTGTATTCACATCACCAATCCATCCTACATTTAAATCATAGGTTATAATTTGTGAACTGGAAAGGGTCTTAGAGGCCATTGAGCCCAGTCCTTTTATTTTATGGATGAGAGAACTGATGCCCAGAGAGGTAGTCATTTGTATAGTTATATAGATAATATGGTTACACAACTCGTAGGTGACAGAGCTGGGATTTGAACCTAAGGTCGTCTGACTAAATTTGGCTGATTTCCAATACACCAAAATTTCTTTTTCCTCTTTACATTCACCATTTCATGTATGAATGACTTTTGAGTTCCCTTTATCAGTAACAGGTTCTAGTATTCACTGAATATCGGACTTCTCTAGCCACTGGGGCCACAATGACCAGCAAGCTCACTACTTTAGAGTATGTAAGTATGTATTAGTCATACTGTATCTGTCTGGCCCCAGATCTTCAACTATGTTTCACCCTGGTTATCTTCCTGTCATACCACATAGACTACTCCCTGCCTTCCACATCTTGCTCTAGGAGCAATAATTAAATCAGCACCAGCATTGCATCTGTTAAGAACATATCAATCAACTGCCCTATGACTTTGCTTACCATCCCTGTACCTTCCCAAACCAAAACACTCCCCTCTAAGCACTGCTTCCCTATGTGTTGCCCCTTCATTAGGATATAAATTCCTTGAGGGCAAAGACTGGCTCTTTTGTATTCATACTTCCAGCATTTAGCATAGGGCCTGGCACCTAGTAAGTGCTTAATAAATGCTTTTTCATTCATTCATTCATTCATTCATTCATTCATTCATTCATCTGGCACAATAACAGGAAACAGTTCCATTTCAATATAAATTAGCACCTGCATTTTCCCATGCTGACTCTGCATGGTAGCTTATTTACAAACATATAAATAGCTGTAACTTTACCCTGGTCTCATTGAAAAATCAAAATGGCATCATGCAAGAGAAGTACCCTAGCAGCCCAGTTTACTATTACCTACACTTTGGCTGAATGAGTGAAATGTAAGTGGAGAGATGCCAAGGTACTTGACACTTGCTAGTCAGCTTAATCAGACACCCTTCAGTTTCCTGTAGTAGAGGTACCAGAGTTCTGCTACTCACAGCCAGAAAGGTCATTTACATATGCCAACGGATCAAGTAGAGATTTAAAGTGAAAGGCTTGTAGAATAAATATAAAATTGTGTCATATAGTTGTGTTTTTAAGGATTCAAGGGCAAACAGTCAATGGGCCTGCATGAAGAATATTCTCTCTTCAATGATGAATAAATGGTATGAAAAGTTTCCACAAAAGATAATTCAAAAAATGTTTTTAAGCTTCCCACTTTAATCCTGTCTCAATTCAATTACATTGATGGGATTTAAATCAGTAGCATTTTATGGGGATAAGAAGACAAAGGCATTTTGAGGCCAGATCATGTCAGTTTGGGCATGGAACTAGAGTTTTGAAGTAGATCTGGCTACCTTTCTTTAAACTACTACTACTAATATTATTTTTGCTAATAATATATTAATGATAATCATTATTAATGAATTGTTATGTTAATAATATAAACTAATAATAATAATAATGAAACTACTAATAAAAACTCTTTATAGTGAAAATAATGAGTGATTGCAAAAGAGGGTGTTCTAACAGTAGATTATCTATGACTTCTGACAGACTCTCCAGTCATGACCTGACCCAATTTAAGTGTGTGAGGCTGTGTGCCTGGGGTCACCTGAACTCAATATGGCTAAGGCGCAAATCTGAGTGAAGCTGCACCTGCCTCAATTGACCCTGTCTGGCCACCATTTGTGATAATCCCTTATATTCAATTACTTCCTCTTTTCGCCCACATTTATTTCCTAACATTTAATGAGAATTTTATTTTTGAAATCCAGTCTCATTAAAAAATAAAGTCACTTGAAATGTTATTAAATGGAGCATTTGAAAATCAATGGTGGGGGGTGTGTCTTCCAAGGGAAAAAAATGTATGTGAAGGGGGTGAAGGGAGGACACATTTCTACATGAATCATTGCATAGCTTCCTATGCTGCTTATCTGGAGCATTTAAGAGTAGGAGAGTCCAGTGGTTGTTCACACTGAGAAATCCAATGTTGAGATTCTCAGCAGACTTGTCAGCTAACTTGGCTAACTCACATATTAGGTTACCCAGGATGACAATGAAATAACACACATAAATAGAGACACTCCTCATTGTTTTATATGAGATCAAAGAGAGCTTCAATGCTATTTTTACTCTGCTTTACTCTTATGTTGTGATTGCACTGTCAACTAATAGTATTTTGTGTTTACATGCCACCTGCCAAGATCTGAACTCGTAGTTGTAAAAGCTGCAAAACACTAAGTCAACTATCTATGCACTCTTGTGTAGCTGATTATTAATGTGTTTTGCAAACCTTAAGGTACTGCATAAATGTCAGCTATAATTATTGTTAATATTCTTATTAGGGAGAGGGACTAGACCTGTGATTTCAGGGACATAGGCAACTTCCAGATGAGGAAACTCCCTTTACCAATGTAGGTGAGCACGTGCAACTTAGAAGAGCACTGAGAAGTCAATTGACTTGCCCAGTCACACAACCAGTTTGTGTCAAAGGTAGGATTTGTCTGTATATCTTCCTGCTCTAAGACTGGCTCTCTTTCCATTGCTGCCTCAAAATATTTAATGTCAACTATTATTAACTTGTGGAATAAATTATCTTTTTGTCAATATTTCAAACATTAAATCTTTTGTGGGGGGGGGGGGAATGGGAAGAGAAGTATTAGCAAATTGTGATGATGTACAAAACTGAAAAGGATCAATAAACCATTTTTTAAATTAAAGATATCCCTGCAAAAAATCTTTTTGAAGAGGACAACAAATCAGTCACAAAACAAACTGACAAAAAAAATCCTAAAGCATTCGATTCTTAGGCACCTATGTAGCCACTAGATAGCACAAATTCCCAGAGAAAACTATGGAGAATGTATCTTTAAATTAAACAGGGGAAATATCAGGAATGAAGGGAGGGGTTACTGCATGCAATCAGGGGAGTTTTTCCTTCCTATTTAGCATTTTCAGTGTATATCATGAACACTAGGAATATGAGCTCTTATTGTATAACAATTTCTATTCTTTATGATTCAAATCAGTAGACAAATAAAGACTGACCTCTTTTATAAATTATGGGAAAAGAGAAAGAATATAAATGAAATTGCTCTAATACATACAAGCAAAGTCATTTGCCCTTGGACACACCATGGCTCCATGGGAAGAGGCAACATGCTGGTTTAAAAAAAATGATGCAAATAGAGCAAACATATGCAAATATAGCATACATTAACTTTGGACTCTGAATACAAGGCTTTAGCCACCAAATAGCATTATTTCTAAAGATTTAAAATCTCATATTTTAAAAATCTCCTTGGGAAAAGAAAAATATCACAGTTTTGTAGAAATAAAAAAAATTGGTGCTTCCAAACAGCTTAAATATTTCTTCAAAACTGATTTTCATTTCCTCTCTCATAATTCCTCTCATATGAAAGGTAACATGGCATAGTACATAGAAAATCTAGGTTCAAGTCTTGACTCTGACATGTATTGGCTGAGTGACCCTAGATAAGTCACTTAAACCTCTCAGTACTCTGCATGTCTCCAAAACTCTCTAAAACTGTAGAGAAGGTGCATTCCTTTCATAGTGAGTTTCCTTACTCCTTATAAAAAGAAATCATAGGTTCAATCCCTACCTCCAATGGTTTCACATAATAGGTACTATATAGTAGGTACTATATAAATTATACAAGTTCCTGGAGTTCCTAAAATAAGGATTCATTTAATCAATCAGCATACTTTTGTGCTAAGCCCTGTCAGAGAGAGAGAGAGAGATACATACATACATACATACATACATGTGTATATATTTATATATTTGCAATTCTAATGGAAAACTTATTGTAAATAAAAATATACAGTAGGCTAATTGCCCCATAACATCTCAATATACAGCATGCAATCTCTTATTTCAGAACCTCAGAAAGAACTATGATAGTTGACAGTGCAAATCACATGAGAACTATGATTTCAACTCAGAAAGTTGCTACTTCTGTTGTTGTTCAGATATTTTTCAGTCATGTCCGATTCTTCATGACCCCTTTGGGATTTTCTTAGCAAAGATACTGGAGTGGTTTGCTATTTCCTTCTCCAGCTCATTTTACAGATGAGGAAACTAAGGCAAATAGGGTTAGGTGACTTGCCCAGGGTCACACAACTAGTGTCTGAGGTCAGATTTGAACTCAGGAAGATGAGTCTTCCTGACTCCAGGTCTGGCCCTTTATCTGCCATACTACCTAGCTGCCCCTAGCCACCTACCTACCTACCTGTACCTACCTGGAGTAGGACCTTTTGAAAATGAGTCTCTCTCAACTGTACTAGATTGGGACTCAGAAAACAGACATAAAACCCATAATTTGAGCCTGTACTTAGAACCTTTCCACCCTCATAGAATCTGTGACATATGAATCTCTGCCATTGAATCTTTTAAGGCATCATAATGGGATATCGGCTAAGGACTTTAAAGAGTCACAGAATATAAGGACCCATTTTCTGAGTTAATAGTTAGGTTTAATCATTTGGGAAACTAGCTTATGTGGAACTATTAGAAATATAATAGTTTTACTTACTGAGTATCTCTAATAAGAAGTGCATTTCCCAGTTTAAAACAAGTTTTTTCACCTTCACAGGACACTTGCCTCAGAGAAAAGCTATCTCCCAAATCAAAACCTGAAAAAACAAATGATGATTTAGTTCAGGCAGTAGTTAAAACTTAAGAAAAATCGGGGAGACATTGACTTTTGGAAGGATTATTGTTGTTCCTCTATATAGACTGATTGATGAGATTTTTCAAATGCTACTAATGTTGGTCAGCAGAATCTCCAGATTAAATTTTCTTAATATAGGGGACAAAAAGATGAAATTACTTTTCTTGATGTTGCAGAATGATTCTGCCAAAGTGATTTTCAATAAGTTCAGATCTGATCATATCACTCTATCACTCCCCCTACTCAATCAGCTCCAGTGATTTCTTCTTTATTCCCACTGGGATCAAATATAAACTCTTTTATTTTTAAAGTTCTTCACAATCTGGACTCCAACCTATCTTCCTTGTCTTATATTACTCTTCTTCCCCTTTACAACTAAGCCAAACTGGTTGTCTCTCTATTCCTCAACTCCACATCCCCCATGCCTGCAATTCTCTTTCTTCATATCTACTTCCTGGCTTCCCTGATAAATCCCACCTTCTACAGGAAGCCTTTTCTGACTGTCTCAATGCTTGTCCCTTCCCTTTGTTGATTATCTCCCATTTATCCTGTACATAGATTGTTTATATGTAGCTGATTTCAAGTTGTCTTCCCCATTAGACTGAACTCTGAGAACAGAATCTGCACTTTGCTTCTTTGTATATCAGTTAGCTCCATGCTTGGTACATAGTAGGTGTTGTATAAATGTTAGTTATTATTATTATTTGTTGTTAACTGACTTGTCCAGGGTTACACTGGCAATGTTTGTGTTTGTGTTTGTGTTTGTCCTTCATTTTCGAAGAGAACCAAGGAATCAGGGAAATTATAACATGACTTGCAATTGACTTTGATTTGAGTGAGGGAGGGCTATTCCAGGTCACCAGTCTCCCTTTCTCCTCCAGAGTCATCTGGATCCAGTGACATGATATTCATCAGGATGACTGAAGATGACTCAGGATACAATGAGAGACCCTGACCCTTTTAGGCTAAGGCCTTTTCAGGTACTCACTCAGAGTGAGGTAATGGTCATTCAATGAATAGGCCTCTTTAAGAAGTGAGTGAAGTGATGTCCCCTTTAATTAGAAAGAAAGAGAAGAAAACTCAAACTGGGAGGGGAAGACCCTCAGACAGTGTATGTAGGGGACATAGGGGACAATGCTCACCTGAAATCGGGAGGTTCTTGCTACTGATTTGTATAAACTGTTGTCCATCTGCTGACAGTTCAGGACACAAATGTTCTATAAGAAAATACAGTGAGAATACACATTATGGTTCTCATTATAGCACTGCAAATAAAAATTTTTAATTAGTTTTTAAAATTGTGACATTTCAAAATAATTGCTTTCCTTTGTAATCTATGTACTTATTTTCTGCATTTCAAAACATTATTCTGACAAAGAATGAGCAGGCTTCATCAGACTCCCAGAAGGTTCTATGATACAAAAACTTAAGAATTTTCAATCTAGTTCAATTACCTCATTTTATAAAGGATAGAACTGAGGCCCAACACATATAGTCAGGAGTTTACTCAAGTCTGTGTCAACTTGCTACTTTTACACATCAGAAATAGTCAAATGATACGAAGCAGAGTTTTATTTTTTGTTTTGTGGATTGTCTAGACAATAAAATAATGGAGAAAATTCTAATAATGCAGATTAAACTCAAAAGTGCATACTTCTTTCCCCTCAGAGAACTGGTTGTTAAATATTTACCAACATACTCCTGGGTACAGTAACTTGTTGAATGTCAGGGAGGGACCAGCTGGCACATCAGAGTTTTGAACTCAGGTGTACTAATTCCTAATCCAATGTCCTTTCCACTACACAACTGCTATCATCAAATAACATTTTTAAAGCAATAGTACACATAGTTTTATGCTAGTTTTTCTATAGAGCATCTCAGGGGCTTTATTGAATATGAGTTTACGTCAATGATAGAATCACATTAGTAATAACTCACATTTGTATGGTGGTTCAAAGTTTGTAAAATGCTTTTCTCACAATCCTATCAGGTAAATAACATTATACTCAATTTATAGCTGAGGAAAAAATGACACTTCTTGAGGGATTCTCCTTAGTCAGGAATGACCCTTCTTCCCTCAGACTTCAAATAGAACTATGTATATAACTCTCTTATACACTTATCATGTATTATGTCATATCCTAGATATGTGTCACATTGCCTAATATCCTGGAAATTCCCATTTTTGTTGTTCAGTTGTTTCAAACTCTTCATGACCCCATTTGGGGTTTTCTTGGCAATGATGCTAGAGTGGTTTGTCCTTTCCTTCTCCAGATGAAGAACTGAGACCAACAGGGTTAAGTGATTTGCCCAGGATCACATAACTAGTAATTGTCTAAGGCTGGATTTCAACTTAGTTCTTTCTGACTGTAATGAAAATGCAAATTTAAAGATATTCCCTTCCCCTAGGCCCTTTGAGACTTAAGAGACTCTGAGAACCTTCCTTGATTTGAAAATATACTCTGCCCCCTAATAGGCTGAATGTGGTCACATGGAGCCTGTGGCAGGAGGCTTGGTTTTCAGGAATGCCTACACCTTGATGCTGTGTGATTGGGCAGTGAGTCAAGAGGGTTATGACATTCTCTGAGCCAGGAGAAGGCTATATAATTCCTGATGTGAGGCTTTGCTTTGGGGCTCACTTTGAGAAGTGTTGTGTGATTTGACCAGATGAGACTCTGGGCAGCCCCCCAGCTTTGAAAACCCAGATGTTGATGTTCCCTTCTCTGGTAACTGTGATTTAGTATTGATAATGGTTGGACAGTTTGGAAGCCTGTGTGCTTGATCTGTTTGTTTCTCTGTCTTGTAAGTTCTGTCTGTATACTTTGAAGTTTGGGGTACTGACCTTTTTTCCCTGAACTAGGCAAATGATATATGTTTGATTGATTAAAGTAAGCTTATTAAACCATTTTGAGTTGCTTTCCTTTAGAAAAGCAGATCTAAGAACCTGTGTTGGCAGCCACCCTGTGGGGATGTTGGGGTTCTTGCTGCTACACTGACTCCAGGCCCTGTGCTCTATCCACTCTATCACCTAGCTTCCTGGAAACTGCAGTAGGTTTCTTATTTCTGCCCTGTATATCACTTAGAACCTAGCACAATAACTTATATAGTGACAAAGGTTTAAGTTGAACTGAATTCTTTACAAACAGAGGAGTGGGTTGGCTTGTTTTGTTGGGAGATATTTGGGAAATCTCATTTGAATAATAAAAATTTGAATAGGCTCCAATATAATAATAGCAACATTTAGTAATTTTGGTTTACTTAGAAAATTCTAAAATGTTTTTTTCTTCCCCCTTGATATGGAAGTGAGATTTAAAAAACAACAACAACAATATCACGAAGTATTTTGTAAACAATGTGTAAGTAATATTCCATTGGAAACATTAAAAATTAACTAAAATTAAGGGAATAACAATATGTTATATATGTATTTTTCATAAATATCTTTAAATAAAGAGAATATATTTCTGATGTAGAAGTAGGTTTGAAGTAGCTAACATTTATTATATTTTCAAAGATTGATGATGAATATAAACCTTACAAACCTTAATCTTTTAAAAATAAGCTCTACTCTTATTTGACTAACAACTCTGTAAGCATTCAGCTAGGTTAATTTTTAATTCCTCACAGCATATGTGGGGGAAGTCCCTACACAAACCTGTCAAAATAAGTTTGAAGACAGAAGCAAAACCCGGGACTTTCCACTCTGACTCTTTAGTAACAAGGAGAAGGTCTGGTTTAATGCCAAACTAGAAACCAAATATATTTTAGTTAAATTTGAAGGGATTATTAACTACATTATGATCTGAAAGTTCTAAAATATGTCACTCTAACATGAATGACATTCGGTATCTATTTGGTAATATCAATGAACTCATGTTGGAAAAACTTTTAGTTTTAATAAATTTAGTAGGTTTTTATCCTTTCAGAAAAAAAATTACAGTTACAATCAATCATCACCAAGCATTATTTAAAGTACCTATTAAGTTACTAGGTGCCTAGAAGCCTGCTAGGGGCTAGGGATACAAAGACAGAGATCAAAATATGTAATTTAGATTTACAAGCTAATTATTTTAGGTGGATATTAATAATATGTCATTGTTTTATTGTACATGATTCTTAAATATCAATTGTGTCAACAGCAACATAACTCATACTAGGTGGATATTTTAATCCCCTTAAGACCTGGTAAAGAAAGGTGAACTGGAATGGTAGATAGAGGGGTCAACCCTATGGTCGGTTACGCCATGTTGTGAGCCCTACCCCTGATATGTCCTGGTTGTGTTCTCCTAGGCAAATCACTTAACATTTTAAGGACTTAGTAAGCTCCCTAAGATTGTAAACTGAAGACAAATGGATGGCAGGCCTGAAGGGAGTTTTGAAAGTAGAAGCTCCCTACATAAATTAAATCGTAGGTCTATACCATCTCTCCCTTCTCAAAAAAAAATTGCATTACACACATGTATGTATATATATATATATGTACATACACATGCATACGTATTTGGGTGTATATACATACATGTATATGTCATGTATCTATGTGTTTGTATATACACATCTTTTGAAAACAAAGTAAAGAAAACATGAGGGTAGAAGTAGGGGCAGGGCAGGGCAGAGGCCCAAGCTTTTATAAGCTTTTTCTGTAAGAACATGTCAATAGAGCACAGCTTCATATTTAAGCAGTGAAGGCATTTACCTGAGTGGTAGGATTTAAGGGGCTTCAGGAAAGTCACAATACCCCAAAATATTTCCCTTGCAATTCAGTTTCAATCTATGCTTGAAATTTTATTCTGTTCATTTCTTTGAAGATGGAAATATTCATGAACTGATTCTTAAAATGGAACTAATTGCTTCCCAAATCTACTTTTCTCTTGAATGAAAGAACCAAAGTAAAATATCACCAAGGCCTCTTCAAGAGGGAAGATTCTGAAAAGATAAAAAGATCCCAGAAGAGAAAATCGGGATATCTGAGAGACACATAGTAGAATGTTAAAAGCATTGCCTCGTTAGGAGTCAGAGCAGGAGGGAATGTTTTCAGAAAAACCTGGGAAGACTTTATGAATTGATGGGAAGTGAAGTAGACAGAAACAGGAGAATAATTTATACTACAATAATAATATTGTAAAGACAATCAACTCTGAAAGACTTAGGAATTCTAAGCCATACAATAACAGCACAACTTAATGATAAAACATACTCTCTACTTCCAGAAAGAAAGGTGATGGACTTAGCTTGAAGCATATTTTCTTTTTCCTTCCTTTCTTTTTTTCTTTTTGGATATGGTTAATTCATAATTTTTTGCTTGACTATACATATTGGTAATATGTTTTTTCTCGCCTTCTCAATCATGGGGGAGGAGAAGTGAGAGGGAAATAATTTGCATTTGAAAATAAAAACAAAATTGAATCAAAAGAAAAAAACCCAGAGGGTCTGGGTTTCAATTTATTTTTTGATGCTGCCTACCTCTGTGACCACAGGGAGAACATTTAATTTCCCAAGGACACATTTTCCTTTCTAGGAAATGAGAAAGTTGGAGTAGACTGGCTTCTAAAGTCCCCATTGCACTCTAAATCTCTGATGCTGTCACCAGCTTCATGGCCATATAAATAAAATGCATTTTTAATCATTTTTACATAAATATCATAGGAGTTAGAGCTGACAGTGACCATAAAAACCACTTAGGCAGCAACATGACACAGAGAATAGAGAGCTGGACCCCAAATCAGGAAGATCTGAGTTCAAATCTAACCTCAGATATTTAAAAGTTTTGTGACTCTGGGCAAATCACTTGCCTCTATCCACCTCAGTTTCTTCAAATATTTGAGAATAAACTAAACTAAAATAATAATTAAATATTAAACTAGTAATAAACTAAAATAGGAAGGGAAATAAGTTCTTTCTCCCATGGTGGACAGGAGGATCAAGTGAGATATTTGTAAAGCACCTGGCACTTAATAAATGCTTGTTCTTTTCCAGACTAATACATTTATTTTAAAGATGATAAAAATGAGGCAGAAAGAGATTAGGTGATGTTCCAAGTCAGAGAATTCTTTAACAGAGTAGTTCTTTAGTAAAGAAGAATTCATATATAATTCTCTTATGTAGTATTATAATACCATAATGCAAATCTTCTAACTCTCAGCCCAAGGTAGTTTCTACTATGCTACAATGACCGAAAACAATAGGATGTCTTACTTTTAAAGAAGATAAATTATTTCTGCTTGAAAGAAAAAAAAAAGGTTTATCTGATGCTTTTTTTTTTTCAAGACCAAAAATAAATGTCATTACCACCCCGGCTTAAAAGACCATTTCTAATATTATCTAAGCTAAAACCTTCTCCTACATTGCTAGGAAGCTCTCATTGGAAAAAAAAAAAAAGGTTTCCTTTTTCTATGTCCTTGTAATAATGTTCTTATCATTTCCAAAGCCTTCAATTCTTTTTTTTTTTTTGCCTTTTGGAGGGCAATTAGGGTTAAGTAACTTGCCCAAGATCACACTGCTAGGTTTTTGTTTGTGTGTGCATTAAGTGTCTGAAGCCTGATTCGAACTCAGGTCCTTCTGACTTCAGGGCCAACACTCTACTCACTGCGCCACCTAGCCACCCTGAAAGCCTTCAATTCTTCAAGGTTAGTCACACTTTTTGAGAATTCACAGTAACCAATAAATAGTACATCATATTTTGGGATTTTTCTTCTCCTATTGTCTTTATATCTTCTGGGTAAGTTCCTTCATAAACAATTTTGATCTCATTAACTCATAAATATTCACCAGGTTATTGGCAAATAAACCAGGTACTGGAGATATAAAGACAAGAATGCTCCTGTCTCCAAGGAGTTTACATTCTATTATAGAGAGACGTTATGCATACAGAGAAGCAAATACAAGGTAATCTAAGGTGGAGAGACCACTAACAATTGGCCAGTTTAAAGAAAGTTCCACAGAAAATGTAATAGGTAAGGAAGGAAAAAGGAAGGGAAGAGAATAAGTATTTATACAGTGCCTATTACTATGTGCCAGGTACTAGCCTGAGTACATTTTACAAATTATCTTACTTGAATCTCAAACCGAGAGACAAATAGAGGTTAGGTGACTTGCCCAGCATCAAACATCTGGTAAGTGTCTGAGACTTGATTTAAACTCAGATCTTCTCAGATCATTGGTCCAGTGCTCAATCTAATGCACTTCATTATCTTTACAAGTAAGTGTACTACTGCCTTTCTCAGTCCTCCATCTTGGTCCCTCCACTCTATATATCTTGTTTGTATATAGACTGTGAACTTATATCCCAGGCTTAGCTTAACTCTACCTAATGGAAGGTTATTAATAAATATCCCTTAACTTGACTGGAATCCTGAAGAAAGATAAGGATTTTGATTGTTAGAAATGAGGGGGGTGTGCATTTCCAAATATGGAGAGTGGCATCATTTTCACAAATCCACAAAGGCCAAATATATCCTAAAGGAAAATATTTCATTGAATTAAGGGCATCTCAGTTTTTATCTCTTTTCTTCTCATTCTGACTTTTTCCCAGAATTTTTTTGGGGGTAGAGAAAAAGGTGAAGACATAGGTAACTTTGTCAATGTTTCTTAGCTATTCAAACACTATATAATTATATCTATGTCTATTTATATCACTTAGCTATTTTTATCAATAGTATTACAATAGAAATATATACAGTGGATACATGATCCCTACATCTCCATCAGCAGTCACTTCTTTTATTGTGTGTCCTAATGGAAACTTCTATTATCCATCAGTTCATTTAATTGCAGTGCTGCTACTATAATACTTAACCTGAAAATTAGAGTAGAAAAGGACAGCAATTTGCTTCAGGCATGCAACTATTGCTTATTGTTTTGCATTCTTTTTCATAAGTGGATCAATATGAGAACCTTCAGGTGTTTTATATTAGCAACAACAAAAATGTCAAAACAAAATTCCTAACAGAGGGAGGGAACAGCCTATGGGTCTTTACAATGGTTGCTAAAAGCCCTAGGCCTTAAGATATAACTACATTGGTTATTCATGTGAGAGAATACACACAGAATATTATGGGCTAGGAGAAAGTAAAAATGGTGTGGTTTTTTAAATCAAATATAGCAAACCAAATTATAGGAACCATATTTCACTAAAGTTAATCTTGCAAGATTAAAAAAAAAACATATTTACAAAAAGTTGCTTGTTCAGATTAAGTTGTTAACAAAAATTTGTTCCTTTCTTTTGGGGTTATAGTATTGCAATACATTTTTTAACAGTTCAAATTATACATGGACTCAAGATTAATTCTAAATAAAAGAAAGAAAAGAATATAAATAAGAGAAAAATTACTACCACGATGATATTTATAGGATCTCAGATGTAGAGCTGAAAGGTCTTTGGAGGTCATCTAGTCCACTTAGGATAATGGAGACCCAGTGGGGTTAGTGAGTCAGCCAAGGTCACATAGGTAGGATATAGCTGAGCAGCTAGGTGGTAAAGTGGATTGAGTTCTAGGCCTGAAGTCAAGAAAACTCATCTTCCTGAGTTCAAATCCAGCCTCACACAATTACTAGTTTCTTAACCCTGGGCAAGTCATTCAACTCCATTTGCCTTAGTTTCCTCATCTCTAAAATGAGCTAAAGAAGGAAATGGCTAAACTACTTCAGTATCTTTGCCAAGAAAACCCCAAATGGGGTCACAAAGAGTTGGATACTACTGAAACAAAAGAGTTGAGTTGAAATTTGAACCAAGAGCCACAGATTTGAAATCTAGCGTTCTCTCTATTACCTTATGCTTTACTCCCAATTACTTGAACCAATTATCAATTAATCAACAAATATTTTAAATGCTTACTATGTGCCAGGTACTGTGCTATGATCTAGGAACACACAGACAAATATGAAACCACCGTCACTTCCTGTCCACAATGGGTTTATAAATGTTATTAAGGAAAATAATGTGTATACATACAAGTAAATAAAAAGCACACACAAAGAAAATCCGAGGTAATTTTCAGAGGGGAGAAGCAGAAGCAGCTAGGGGATCCAGAAAGGCTCCCTGTAGGAAGCAGCATTTGAGCTGAAATTTGAAGGGAGCTTGGGATCTTAAGAGTTGGAAGTAAAGAAAGGAATTCCATGTGGGGAACAGCCTAGGCAAAGGCAGGGACGTTAGGAGGTGGGATAACTGATAGGAGATAACCCAGTTTAACTGGATTGTAGAGGACATGAGGGAGAAGGAATAATCAGTCTGGAATCTAAAATCTGGAAAGATAGGCTGGAATCAGTTTGTAAAGTGTTTTAAATGACAAGTGAATTTCTATTTTATTCTATGGACAAAAGGAAGCCATCAGAGTATTTTTTTTTAACTTGGGAGATTACATGAACAGAACTGCTCTTTAGGAATTTCACTCTGGCAAGTGAGAGGGGGATCAATTTGAAAGGGAAGAGACTTGAGTTTGCATTATTTCTGTCCTTTTTTTGGCTACACATTAGCATCCCCACCTCAGAAGTGAAAAAAGCAAATGAAACTCAAACTGTGGCTCCCTGTTAAAGAATCTGATATACTGAGATTTGAGGGAATAGATTGAACCTGTTCACTAAAATTGCATTTGGGAGATTATCTCTGGACTTAATTTATCCATTCATTTCTCTCTACCCTAACCTCTAGATAGCTAAGTAGTACAGAACTTTGTGCCTGGATTTAGGAAGACCTGAGTTCAAATTCAGCCTCAGGCCCTTACTAGATTTGTGACTTTAGACAAGTCTTTTCACCTCTATCTGGTTCAGTTGCCTCAAATGTAAAATTGGAATAATAATAACATTGAGGGGAAGTAAAGTGGTGAAGTGGATAGAGAACTAGGCCTGAGGTTAGGAAGACTTATCTTCCTGAGTTCAAATCTGGCCTCAGACGTTTACTAGCTGTGTGACCTTAGGCAAGTCACTTAACCCTGCTTGTCTCAGTCTCTCATCTATAAAATGAGCTAAAGGGGGAAATGGCAAACCACTCTAGTATCTTCACCAAGAAAGCCCCAAATGGGGTGACAAAGAGTTAGACATGGCTGAAATGCCTGAACAACCATGACAAATAACACTTATCTTCTTAGGGTTGTTTTGAGGATCAAATGAGAAAATATTTGCAAAGTACTTTAGCACAGTACCTGACACAAGAAGGTCCTTAATAAATGTTTGTTCCCTTCCCCTTTGCCCCTTCCCCTTTGCCAAGATAAATGAAAATTGAAAATATGTTTTAACTTTTTATCTTGATGAACATAGGGCAAATGGAAGTCCATTCATGGTCTTCTGGTTTTCAAGTGTTCCTTATCTGACCAATGCAAAGCAACACTATGGATGATTTCAGTATTATTATTAAGATAATCAAAAAATCTGGGTGAAGAGAATACACAGCATAGTCAAGATTTTAGAATCTGACTAATTAATTTCTCCCTATTAATCTGAAGCCTCCCTCATACTAAGAAAGCCCTCTGAAAATAAACCATTAAGCCAACCATGCAGATAAAGAAAAGCAATTAAAAGGCACAACCTATCCTACATATATTTAGGTTTAACAGAACACTGTTGACAACTTCACAAGCTCCAGAGCTGAAACCTGATCCTCTCCCTTAGATTTGTTATATTTTATTTTTAGAAGTAGTTACTTCCCTCCGGTAAATGGTTAGCGAGTGCACCACCAGGTCTGCACAAGATAAAACTAAAAACAGAACCTGGTGAACTAAGAAGATATTAACACATAGAAAAGGAGTCCAAATCTGATCCTGCACAGCCTGTCAGTCTCTTTGACAATCAAAACAGGAACACTGTGCTGACATTTTGCCAATTAACACAAAGTGAACTGTACTTGAATTATTTCCTAGGCATGTTCAGGATATGAGCCTTCCCAAGTGCCTCTTCTCTCACTCCATAATTATAATCAACTACAAAAGCAATTTCCCCTATAGCTTGTTTTATTAATTCTCCTTTTTGTATCATACAATATAAATGTTTCTCTTTGAAATTCAGACTAATTTTGAATTTCCCCCCCTGGGAAAAGCTTCTTCAAGAAAGAGCTGTAGAATGTTTTAAGAATCAGAGAGCTGGAAGGAACTTTAGAGGTCATCTAGTCATTAATATAGCTATATATGAATATATATTATATGTAAATGTATAGATATAGATATCTTTTTATATCACCATTTCTGAATATATCCTTCCCCATCCAATGAACTACCCTTTGTAACAAAAAATAAAACAGAATAACAGAGTTGGGAGGGGGAAGGGTTAGAAATAATTTAGCAAAACTAACTAATACATCAACCAAACCTAACAGTACATGCGATTCAATCCATTGATTTTTTTTCTATATGGGTAAACTTAGGGCTAGAAAGGCTAAATGACTTGCCTGAGGTCCAGAGATAGTAAATGTTGCAGCTAAAAAGTTAGTTCCAACTACAATGTAATCAGATTACCTTGGATTGGGTGGCATAACACAAACTGTAGGGGTAAGAAGTATTAAATCAGTGATGTCCCTGACAAGATAGACCACAGAATATAAAGAAGAGGGAATTTAATCAGGGGGAAGAAAACAGCAGCTATTTATACTGCATGCCCTTCAATTTATCATTATTATCATAAGACTCACTTATTACCAATATCATCATTTGAAGTTTATTTCCTCACTCATGCCCAGGACTATGATCTACAAAGCCTTCTCTGATCTATCTTAAATAGTCTCCTAACCTCTAACTAAATTCCAAATCTTTACCCACCAATACAAAACCAAACTCCCACTAGTCCATTTTAGGAATTAGCAGTACTATCAGTTCTTATACAGAAATTCTGGAGAACAACAATTTAACATCAGAGTCAACTTTACCACTGTCCCAAACTCTCTTGTTACAAGTTACTGTCACTTTATTTCTTTCTAGGGAAAGACCTCACCTTATCCTCCCTCTTTCCTCTCTCCCACAGAAGAAGGTGGGAGTTACACATAATGGTGTTTGTATAATAAGTAATTTAATTTTCAGTCTCACTGTACCTCTCAGGGCCTCAGTTTCCTCATCTGTAAAAAGAGGGTACTAGCCCATTTTCTCTTCCTATCATAAAATTCCTGAATGAAACTTTTATTTCCCATTACACTCACTCCCACCATAATGTTCCTCTATTCTTTCAGCCTGCTCATTTTAGTTCTTCAGAGGTAACACTCTTCCATGTATCACTGACAATTAGCAACACCAATACCATGTTAGTATTGAAAAGGTGGGACTTCGTTTTCAAGAGAAGCTTAATGTCAATGGAAGAGGTTCGTAATTTCCTAAAAGCTCTTCTGTTCAACTCTGCTATACCAAAGTGTTGGCCAATTTTACTGTTTTTCCTAGATATACTTACTATAGGACAAGCTCTGTGGGTTTTCATCCCAATGCATGTTACCATCTAGGCCATAGATATTCTTCGACCATTTAGACTTTTTTGTGTGGATAAAGAGGTTAAAGTCCTTGGAGGAACAGATTTTGTATATTCATGTATATATATATATATATATACATATATATATATATATATACATATATATATATATACATATATAAATGCATGTTTTCTACCCCAGTGGAATATAAGATCCTTGAGGGCAGGGACTGTTGTCAATTTTGTCTTTGTATCCTCAGAGTCTAGAATATAGGTAATTAACAAATGTTTGATTAATTGACTACATTCTATTAATTCAGACTTTGTGATAATTCAGAGAAAAGCTGAGCTGTTTTTCACTTTGTGAATTTTTTGTGGGCTAAAATTATCAAATAACAGTGTATAAAAACACCACTGGGAAAGTAAATGTTTTAAATGCTTTAGAGGCACTTTTTAAAACTATGAAACCATAAACTTCTGTTATTTACAGCTTGTTTTTTAAAAAGCATGTATTAACTTTAACAAGGTAGAAACCAAATCATCCTATTTGTTTTTATTCCTATTTTGAAATCCTTTTCTGTGTTTTAATCCAGTAATTTCACTGCTGCTATTATTCTTGTTTACTTACGTATAATCAGTTTATATGTTCTTTTGTTTCTGCTTCTTTCATTAGGTATCATTTCACACATCTTCACATTTTTTGTGTTTTTCATGCAATATAGTAATATTATATTAAATTCACATATCACAATTTGTTAGCCATCCTCCCAATCATTGGACATATGGAATGTGCTTCTGGATTCTTGCTGTGGCAAATAATTTTTCAGAAGCACTTATTTTCATTCAGACATAATTGACACTCTCCAAACTGTTCATATGCCTTCAGTATAGGAAGACTTTCAGGGACCTATAACTAGTTAAAACTAAGCCTAGTCTGAATTACTATAAATACTTAAAAGTATTTAAATAGCATTTCTTTTCAAATATTCTAAGGAGTTTTATTTTACACTAATTAAGACCAAACACCTCCTCAATTAGCCCTAATTATGGAGGATTTATTTTATTTTTCAATTAAATTAAAAAGTTAGCACTTTTTTTGGCACATAGTAATTGCTTTCCTTTTTTAGACCAAATCCTACCTTTTACAAGAGGTTTTCCAGGTCCCCCTTAATGCTAATACCTTAACTCTGAGATTACCTCCAATTTACCCTGCAGCTATCTGCAACAACTATATGTATAAAGTTATTTGAATATTACCTCTTTCCCATACCCCCATTAGAATGTGAGGTCCTTGAAGATAGGGATTATGTTTTTGCCTCTCCTTAAATCCCCAGTGCAGTGCCTGGCATTTAGTAAGGCCTTAACAAATGCTTGTTGACTGAGTGAACTTGTGATTTCTGCCCAGATCAACACCTTCTCTACATTTTACAATCTTAGAGAGCTTCCTGGGAACCAAGAAGCTAAGTGATTTGGGCAGGGTCACAAACAAGACATGAACCCAGGTCCTCAAAGACCAGCTCACTATCCACTGTGCCATACCACCTCTCACACACACTTAATAAATGTTTCTTCAATTGAACTGAGTTGAAATTGCTATGGTGGAAAAGAGTTATGCAACATTCACATATTTGAAAACTGTAAGAATCTCTAAGAAGGAAAGGGAAGACTATTTTAGCCTGTTACTAAGTAATATAAGAACAAGAGAATTAAAATTAAATTAGACCAAATGTTATGGAAAACCTCCCAGAATCCTTCAAAGATACATGATGGAAGTTCCATCACCTAAAGGTCAACAGGGCAAAGGAATGACTAAGTGACTATAAGCAATTCCGCCCCAGGAGGTGGTTGGACAGGATGGACTCTTCAACCTTTATCATATCTATTTCTTGTGACTGAGTGATTCACAGGACAAGGATATGACCAACTTTTGGTTAGTTGCCAAAAAGCTGGCCTGACTACCTGACTTGGCTGAGACTGTCATGGGAGTGGTGGCAGGAAGTAGAAAGAGAGCCATCCAAAGCCAAAGTATCCAACATCCAATGTCCTTCATGGCCCCTGGATTTCAGGTGAACAAGTGGCTGCAAACCTGCAAAAGAGAAAGTTTTCCGATTGAGTCTAATTTTACCAAATTCCATTTATTTCCCTCTTTACAAATAAAACTATCATAAAAAGTAAAAACATGTGCATCTTATGTAATATGGCTGTCTTAGTATACATTAAAATGTTTTGAGAAAGTTTACAGCTTAGTTTCAGATATGTGACCAATGAGAAGTAGGGTGGCTTGGTTGATAGAGAAAAGCCACAGAACTAGGAAAACCATGGTCCCAGTATAGCTTCTCACACTAATTGGTTGGGTGACCTTGAGCTAGTCACTTACCATTGCACTGTGTTGGGCAATTTTCTGAAACTGAATTTTGGAGCAGCTTGGACCAGGGGCTGGTAAATCCCGTTCAGCACCTGTTTTTCAGCATGGCCAGTGAGCTAAGAATGATTTTTACATCTTAAAATGCAATGAAATTTTATTTACAAATGTTAAAAAAACATTCTTAGGTCTAGGGCTGTAGAAAAGCAGACAGGTGGCAGGCCTGAAGGCAGTGTGCCAGTCTCTGAATTAGACAATCAAACTGAATTGAGAAAACCAGGGGGAAAAAGTCTTAATTGCCAAGGACAAATGAAGTGTTATGCAAGATCTGGGGGTTTTAAAAAACTCATTTAAAAAAAATTTCAATCACCATCTTCTCTGGTACCCTAAATACAGATGTAATCAACAGTCAGTAGAACTATAGTTACCAATTTTTTTTCTCTTGTATCAGTCACTGAGGCCAGTCTTTGGCAGAACTGTGAAAATGGTAACATCTATGCTTCTCTACTTAGCTCCTCTTTTTGGCTATTTCAACCTGGGGGATCAATGTTTAAGAAATGGTACCTGCTTTCTAGTAATTTGAAATTTCATTGGGGATAAAGGATAGAAACAAGTGAATAATCCAATGCCAAAGCAAGACATGATTCATGATGTCAATCTTTTACCATCCCCTCCCATCAAAACATCCCTCTTTTGGTTTTCATTCCTTTGGGACTCTGTTTACTGTTAGGTCACAAAAGATAGTGAAGAGTTAGGAAGATAAATTAATCCCTTTAATGAGTTAGCTCATTAATATGGATGGTATAGGAAAAAAGACCACTGATCTTGGATTCAGACCAGAGTTCGAATCTCAGCTCTACCACTTAAGTAACCACAAATTACTTAACCTTTCTAAGGTTCATCTTCCTCATATGTAAAATCAGGCTAATAATAGGTACCTCTAGTGCCTTAAGTTAAAGGAATAAGTTCACTGGGAAATTTGTAAAATGAAATGGGACCAGTATGAGGGTAGGATAGGATAGATCTAGGGGTAAAATAGAGAGAATTAACAAATAAAATATATATCTCCTCCCCTCAAATAAACCAAAATGAATGAAAAAGAAAATGCTAGATAAATTTAGTTTTATGTTTTCATTTTTGTACTTCAAGGCTGTGCATGAGTTCTGTCATTTAACTCTAGGGAATGTGACTGAAATGATTCACTCCACAAAAAAGCTGTCACTAGAAGACCTGTCAGACCAATCAGCTTCATTCTTTCTGAATATCAGCCTGGTATAATAAATAGTGCATTGGACTGGGCATCAGGAAGACCTTGGTTCAAATCTGCCTCAGACACTTATAGGATCATAGATTTAGTATCGAAAGAGATCTCAGAGGTCAAATGCAACACTTTCATTTTACAGATGAAGGAGATGAGGCTCGGGGAATTAAGTGACTTGCCCAGGTTACATAGCTAGAAAGTCTTGGAAGCAAGTTTCAAACTCAGGACTCCCTGTCTCCAGGTCTAGTCCTCTTTCCATTATGCTATGCTTTCTCAAATAAGATGTGATATTTTCTTTTTACATGGTGGAATTTCAAAGGACTAATGACTAGCACGAACTGGGAGATTTTGAAGCAGAATCATGAGCTGAAAGCTCATCTAGTTTGACCCCTCCATTCTGCAGATAACAAAGCAGAGACACAGTTAAGCTAAATGATTTGCCCATTCAGCAGAATTTGAGCCTAGATCTTCAGACTCCAAGGCCAACACTCTTTCCATCCTACCATACTTACTAGCTATATGACCTTAGACAAGTCACTTCACTGTTTGCCTCAGTTTCTTCAACTGTAAAATGGAGATATTATTAGCACCTACCTACTCCCAGGGTTGTTGTCTGAGGATCAAATGAGATAATTTGTCGGGTGCTTATTTAGCATAGTGCCTGGCACACAGTAATAGGTACTACATAAATTCTATCTATTATTATTGTCATCTTATTTCTTAAGTGTCTGACCCTGAGCAAGTCACTTTACCTCTAATACTCTGCTTTTTTCTCCTCTCTAAAATGAGGGGCTTAGACTTCATGATCTCAAAGGTCCCTTCCAGGTTAGGATTTATGATCTTATGAACCTTTCCCTACCTCTGACCCTGCCGCAAGTGACTAAAATTTCCATCATTAAATTAACTCTTTAAGGGCTTTCTGGAGACAGATTTGAATTATTATTTTGTTTTAAAGAGGTAATAATAACAGCAAAGTCCTATGTAAATGTAACTTTGTAATAAATAAAAGCATGTGTTATGGTGAAGATTCAAGGCCTCTAGTACATAGAAACACCAAATGTCACTGTCACAGACCTTGCTTCCTAAGTACCAATGCTTTGAACTAGCTGTGTTTTAATGACTACAACAATATGCTAAATAGCCTATTTGCCTCCCTGATTCTACCACTCCAATCCATCATATGAAAAGCAACAAGAACACGTAATCCTATTATTCTGCCCCCAAATCTACAGTTATACCTTCCATATAACAGCTAAACTGTTTTGGCTTGAAGATCCTCTACCTTTGCCTCTTCTTCTGCCTCTCTCCCCTCCCCCACCCACCTCACTATCTAACTACCCTCATCTCCTGTTACACTCCAACTTGGATTCTCTGTTTCAGCCAGGCACATGACTTGCTCACCCCTGACTCTAAGCCTTGACACATGCCATTCCTTTCGCCTGGAATGCCCTCCCTGCTCTATTTGGGCAAACCATGCTATTCCCTGACTGCAATATTTTGTTCAAGATTCACTTCCCCTATGAAGTCTTTCCTGACTAATTCCATCCAGATCCATTCATTTCCATCATTTCTGCTTTATATAATAATATTGGAAGAGTAAGGAAAGGCTTTAGGTAGAAGGTAGTGCTGAATTGAGTCTTGAAGGAAGTAGAAGATTCTAAGAAGGAAAAGGAAAGAGGGACTATGTCCAGGGAAAAGGTATAGAGATGGAAGATGAATTGCTGTATGTGAGGAATAGCAAGAAGCTGAGTTTTTAAAATCATAGCAAGAGAGATTTAGGTATGACAGAAGATGATTTTAAAATTTTACCTAAAAGATGATTTTAAAATCAAATAATATGGTAAATATTAAATTCTCTTCCTAGAAAATTTTAAGAATAAGACAGGCATCCAGATTTATTGGATGGTTTACTTGCCTGATACCTGTAGGAGTCAGTGATTCAGATACAGAAAGTCACAGTAGGGATAATGATTTTTAATCACCTTTCAACTTTCTTTTTGCTATCTGAATGGCATTTTCAATGTTGAGGTTCAGAATGAACTAAGTACTTCTTATGATCTCTCTACCTCTTCTGGGGGAAAAAGTAGAAACAAGGCATTTAAATTCCTCAGAGTTTTTAGCAATAGGACTGAACATACTTTATGTAGGAAACCCTCCTGCTAGTGTTCATTCCCCTTCTCTCCCAGGAAATTAACTCCCTACTTCCAGACCACCTTCTTCTTGTCCTACTTGGAAGGTTATTCACATTGACCAATTTCTCCTCAAAAAGTGGTTTTTAGTGGGATACTTTTCAGGACCACATTCACATCCACAGTTCTAACAGCAGCATCTTCACAGGTAATTTTCAAGTCTACAAAGTGAGAAAACCCTGTGCCTACATAAATTGTCCCAAAAGTTGACCCCTAAAAACATAGGATTGCTGCCCCCAAAACAAGAAGGTAGCCTCAGAAGCCATCTAGACCAACCCTCTCATTTTACAAACGAGGAAACTGAAACCCAAGGAGCCTGCGTCCTCTCCAAGATCAAATAGTACAATAGATCAAGAGAGATTTATTCTTTCTGCAGTAATACCTTGTCTCCACAGGCCCCATTTAAGAAAATTCTATTGTGTAAAGGACCAACAATTCAATTCAATTCAATAAGCATTTAATAAATGCATACTAAGTACCAAGCGCTGTGGTAGACAGTGATGATAAAAACACAAAAACAAATAGCCATTGCTCTCAAGCATCTTCCATTTAACTGGAGGATACAATATGAACATAAGGTGGAGTGAGCTGGAGAGAGACCACCAGCAAGTTGGAGCGGGGGGGGGGATCAGTATAGGTTTCTTTTAGGTAAGGAGCTCCTAAAGGGTTTTTTGTGTGTGTGTCATTGACCCCTTTGGAGGTCTGATGAAATCTATGAAACTTCTTCTGAGGATATGTTTACGTGCATAAAACACAGGATTACAAAGGAAACCAATTGTTTAGAAATAAAGATGTATTTTTCCCCATCCAAATTCACAGACTCCCCCTTCTTTCCTGCCAAGTTTCCAGGGACACCGAGTTAAGAATCCTTACTTTAAAAGCTGGCACTTGAACTGCACTCCCCAAGAACGTGAACAGATCTTGTTTTAGTTTAAAAAAAAAATCACAGCAGTGGTCATAAGATCATAGATTTAGAGCCCAGAATGGCCTCAGAGGTCATTTAGTCCAGTCCTCTCATTTCACAGAGTGCGTAACTGAAGCCCAAAGATTTTAAGTGAGTTGCTAGCATTTGAGCCCATCTTGTCCTCTTACTCCAACTTCAGCACTCTTTCTATTATACACTGTTACGTTAAGCCCGAGGTAGGGACAAAGTGAAAGTTCTGGCTCCCTATTTCTTCTTCTGACTTTATGTACCTCTTACCCACACTGCCACTGGTGCAAAGTGCTTCCGGGAGCCCTTCCGATTCTCATCTCCTTCTGCGCCTTCCAAAGCCAGGATAATACATAATCATTCATATTTACACAGAGCTTTCAGGTTTACAAAGCACTTTCCTCACAGTGGGAACTCTATGAGGTAAGTAGTGTAAACATGATTATGGGTAAAGGAGTGTGGTGAGAGTTGGAAAGGGAGGGAACAATTTCAGTTATTTCTGCCTAATCCCAAACCTCAAACTCTCACTTTTTGATGTTCCTAGATTTTCCTTTCAAATTGTTCTCTCAAACCCTGATACCGAGTCCCACTCAGTCCCTCCAATACTATTCAATATAACTACCATGGTGAGCAGGGTTCCTAATACTCCATCCCACCCACTGCCTCTCTCCCCTAGCTTGTCTCCCAAACTAGTCCCAGCTTCTCTGGGTAGTGTTAGCTGCATGCTCCTCGCTCACACTAGTCATTCAGTTTTATCGTCTCTCTTCGTTTTGGACCTAACCTAGCCTGTCCCCAGCTCCTCCATGCACCTCCTCCCCTGCTTCCGCCCTCCCGGGTCCCGCTAGGTCTCTGGTTCAGCTTCTGGCACGCTCCTCTGGCTGCTAACTGGCTGCCTTGCCGCCCCACTTGGGGATAGTGCGCTTGGCTCCAGGCCAACAAACTTCTGCGGGACCCTGCAGCGCCCTAGCTGGGCTGCGCCCGAGTCTCGAGATTGCGCGCTGAGGGCGGCGACAACACTCCCACGGCGCCTGAGACCACACGAACAGCGGCCGGCGTTCTTGCCGCGGCGCCGGCACCGGCTAGGGCCTCGGAAGGCATTCGCTCAGCGGGGACGGCGGCCAGCGGCGTTCTAGCAGCGGTGACCTGGACTTTCGAGTGGCGGCCACGGATGCAACTGGAGGATTCGGGAGGCAGCCGCTAGCCTGGAGTAGCAGCCGCGTGCTGCATGGTAATTAAGAAGCGGGGGATCTGGGGCACTTCTGCAGAAACCGTGCCCGGGCCGCTGCAGCTAGAGCTGCTTCCCTCCTCCCCTCCCCTACCTCCCGTAGTGTCACCTAGGCCATGACATAGGGGCAGATTCCAGAATGTCTCAGTAGGTAGTGCTACCCTAAGCAGGAACTGAAGACCAGGAAGCTCCCATTCACCAATTTATACCTGTTTTCTCAATTTCTAACATACTAACACATCTTAAGTTACTGGACCTAGGCCACCAGAATATCCACATCAAGATCTAACAGCATTGCCTATTCTGGATTTTTCTTCTTATAGCAAGGGCATTGTCTCTACGCATAGAATCACTAGGATTTCTTTATGACAATTAATGCACTGCTAGTGTCTACACACACACAACAGCACATACTTAACTGCCTGTATGCCAGTATTCAGACATACCTATAGCCGAGCTATAAAACGGACAAACCTGCATTACAGAAATACTGCCCAATATGTAGCACACCAAACTGACATGGCCATGTTATGATGTTAAATTTGTGTGGAATCTATAATGAAAGGTATATATGTGTCTGTGTGGTCTCACTTGAGTATGTTCTATATACTTGTCCATGGTGTAGTATGTAAATGACTCACTGAACATAGTTAAAACACTGAGAAAGCAGATAAACATGAATGACCATTGACGTGGACAGATTACATGCACAGAATATATGTGTGTATGCCAGGGAAAGCAGAGGCAGTTACAAATTTGAACAGCTTACCTTCAGTTTTTGTTTAAGTCCCTCAGAAGCACAGTAGAGGTCCGTACAAGGCTGCTGTAACTGCTGAAGAGTTGCTTGAGTGAGTCTCCCTATGAGTGGGAAAGGGGATGCATCTCTGTCCTTATTAGTCTCACACACTGTGACCCTCCCACTCAGCAAGAACTGAAAACACTGCAAGACGGGACACCAACAAGACATGCACAGGTCTTTCCTAATCACAATACGATCTTTTAGGTCTGGCAATTTTATCCCAGAAAATGATGTGATGTGGTATATTTTGCAAGCTGTTTCACAAACAATAAAATGGACTATTTGACTTTCAGGTTTGGGGAGTATCTGACTTCTGGTTTTCAAGCAGCAAATAGAAAGTTTTGTGTATAGCAGGAACCCACAGGTGGAGAATGGGATCTTAACAACTGATCAATAAGAACATCATCCCCCTACCCCCACTTTTCTATCATAAGTTTGAAAAAAATCTGAAAGCACGCTCATTTTAAAAAATGTTAATGTACAGAGTACTTCAAATAACAGTTTCACTGTTTCTAAGGTCATATCATTCATTCTTAAAGTGAAATAGTTTTGTTCAGGTGTTAATGCTTACCACCAATTCTCAGTTTTGAACTTTGGGGTTACTCAGCATCTGAATATGACCATTTTCCTCAGATCTCTTTATATTTAAAACAGGAACACTGAAGAAAGAAAAGTAGGTAGCACATAGAAAGGCAATCTGGACATTGGAGAATGACTATCTTGCTTAAAATTTTTGTTGTAGCTCAGGGTTGTCATTGGTCAAGGAATGTCATTTTATACAAATTAGAGATATTAATTTATTGATTAATAATCAAAAGTCTTAGAAGATTAAAATTGTAATAAAGAACAAAAATAAGCTACTTATATAATCATGGGCTGGGTCTAAATGGAATGTCTGGAGGAAGTAAGATTTTTTAATCAAAAAATTTTAAATATAACTTGACAGCACAAATATTTCATGTCCCTTGACATGCCATTCAGTGATAAGACTAATAAATATTAGAAGTGCTGGTAAAAGAATGGACTGATAGATTTTTTTTACATGTCCTCCAGGCTGATATAAGTATTAGGAATTTCAGGTTCATTTATCATCTAAATCCTTATCCACAATGACTCAAACCTTCTCCCTTATATAGCATGTTTTTAAATCTCACAAAATATCCTCTTCTTATATGATTTTCATCATCAATTTTTGATCACTATGGAGAAAAGCCAACCAGTCATGATACCGAGTGAGTCATACTGCTCAAATGACCATTTTGAAAGACATGATTCATAACTTCATGTTCTTTGGTGTTTATTCCATTGACAAACAACAACAACAAAACCTACCTTAGAATCTGTATTTTAACATTTGTTTCCTGTTAGGTTGTATTTTCCTATATTCACAAACAGCTATTATTTTGGAATAAGCATTCTGGCTCTAATTTCTCTTGAAATAAAGCTCCATGCAATGGATATGTATTTAATTGGTACCATTTAAAATCTAGAAAAATACTCAAGGAATTAAACTTTTACCTCTGATTTGTTTTTAGTGTAAATAAGGTACTTTAAACATTTTTAAAATCTCACAATTCTCCAAAAATATTTAACAGTCATTTGAAATATCCAAGCATGGTTGTATCCATTATGTTACCACTTTAAAATATCTATTTCTATTCCCATATACACAAAAATGGAGAACTGTATTCTTTACTTTCAAATGACTACTATTCATTATGCTGTATCTGGCTTAAACCTCAGCTACATGAGCTAGTTTCCATTTTTTTTAAGTATTCCCATTTCATTCACTCTTTTAATAATGCTGGTTTCAAAATGACGTCTGATCATCAGGCTCTTCCATACCCCCTCCCACACACACATAGGCACACGCATACACACGCATAGGCACATATACACTCACACTCATACTCTGCCAAGTTTTGGTCTTTTCTAAAATCCTTGCCACTGAATTTGAAAGTGACCTAAAATAGAAAGTCTCTTCCTCCTAACCAGCAACACTTTATGTATCCTAAGTAAAATTTAAAAGGATCAGTCTTTCTTTTAACACTCCCCTGAAACTGCTGTCCCTGACCTAACATCTGAAAATAATAGGGGCTTCTGACAGAACTCTGAATCTTGGCAAACAGCTTGCTGCCTTTCTAATGCCCAGTTTAGCTGTGTGCATGTGGGAATCCCTTCTGTACTAAAAGAGCTATTTTAGAAATGAAAACCTTTCAACATTTATGTTCTGTGTAGGACAAGGTTAACTGTTTTTGTGCCACCAGAGGAGTGAACTACATTTGATGTTTTTTTTTAAGTTGGTGCTATTCTTTGAATACACCAGATGTACAGTATAACCCATTTAAAATGAACATTATTCAGTACATTAACAATAGCTTTGTAATGTTTGGGAGTATTTTCCCCTTAAGGAGTCTTATTCTTGTCTAATCCTTTTCGTTATGCCTCTTCATTTTTTAGTTTTTTAAATATTGCATTTATCCGATCCTTTTGTATTTTCTTTTTACTTTCTTTTTAATTTATTATTCCATAGTTTCCATTTGCCAAGGAGAAAGAAATTCTGCAGTGCCCCAAGCTAACTTCTCAGTTACCAAAACATAAGGGTATTCATTCTTCAGTGAATTTTCAGGGCACTGGCACACATGACTTCTACACAAAAACCCAGCAAATAACTTCAATGCATCAATAGTGGTAGAATAGACGTTACTGTTAACTGTAATTACTGAATACAGACTTGTCATCATCAACATTCCCTTCTAGTTATATTAACTTTTATGGCTAAATGTAACTCTATTACATTTAAGGGTTAAGAGAAGTGGCCTACAACTTTTATAGTCTCAATTATATTCAATAGTTAACTTTTGACTCAAGGTGTTGTTTTTGCCATTGCTTCTATAGTAGAGATTCTTATTGTAAAATATACTGCTTTCACTTGTCATTTTTGTGTTTTCTTATGTTCCTAAAAAAAAATATCTACCTGGGGGTGGCTAGGTGGAGCAGTGAATAGAGCACCAGTGAATAGAGCAGTGAATAGAGCACCAGAACTGAGTTCAAATCCAGCCTCAGACACTTAATACAAAAACTAGCCATGTGTCTTTGGGCAAGTCACTTAACCCCAATTTCCCTCCAAAAAAAAATTATCTAGCTTGTGAAATGCACCTGGCTTGAATATTGGAGGGGAGGAGGTGATCACTGGCATGGATTTCAACACTTAATATATAAGAACGTCTTCAAAAGATCAGTGTCTCTCACACAAAGTAAGACGTTACGGTTAGGTATTGATAAAGCAGAGGTATCAATGCTAACATTCCATTCCATGTGGAGAAAGCTGAGAAGTGCGTTTTTAAAGTTCACTTTCATTTATGTCCTTTAAGAATATTCCAACTATTTAGTACTGGTTAACAAATAGAGTGGTACATCAGTGGAATAGGTAGGTGCACAAGACACAGTAGTCAATGACTGTAGTAATCTACTGTTTGATGAACCCAAAGACTCTTATCTTATGGTATAAGAACCCACTATTTAACAAAAACTGCTGGGAAAACTGGAAAACAGTATGGCAGAAACTAGGCATAGACCAATATCTTACATTGTGTAATAAGATAAGGTCAAAATAGGCACATGATTTAGATATAAATGGTGATACTATAAGCAAATTAGAAGAGCAAGGAATAATTTACCTGTCAGATCTACAGAGAAGGGAAGAATTTATGGCCAAACAAGAGATAGAGGACATTATGAATGCAATATAGATAATTTGATTACATTAAATAAATTTTTTTTCCAAACAAAACCAGTGCAACCAAGGTTAGAAGGGAAGCACAAAGCTGTGTCTCTGATAAAGGTCTCATTTCTAAAATATATAGGGAACTGAGTCAAATTTACAAGAATTCAAGTCATTCTCCAGTTGATAAACGGTCAAAGGATATGAACAAGCAGTTTTCAGATGAAATTAAAGCTATCTATAGTCATATGGAAAAAATGCTCTAAATCACTATTGATTAGAGAAATGCAAGTTAAAACAATTCTGAGGTACCACCTCACACCTATCAGATTGATTAATGTGAAGAAAAAATAAAATGATAAAATTTGGAGATGTGAGAGAATTGGAATGCTAATGCATTGTGGGTAGAGTTGTGAACTGATCCAACCCCTCTGATGAGCAATTTGGAGCTATGCCCAAAGAGCAATAAACTGTTCATACCCTTTGATCTAGCAATACCACTACTATGTCTGTATCTTAAAGAGATAAAAAGGGGGGAAAGGACCCACTTGTACAAAAATAATCATAGCATCTCTTTTTGTGGTGACAAAGAATTGGAAATTGAGGGGCTGTCCATCAACTGGGAAAGAAATGATGAAAAGGCAGATTTCAGAAAAATCTGGAAAACTTACCTGAACTGATGCTGAGTGAAGTGAGCAGAACCAGAACCAAAACAAAGTAATAGCAACACTGTTTGATGGCCAACTTTGATAGACTCAGCTCTTCTCAGCAACACAATATTCTAAGCCAGTTCCAAAAGACCCATGATGGAATATGCTATCCACATTCAGAGAAAAAACTATGGACTCTGAATATGGATCAAAGCGTACTATTTTCTCTCTTTTTTCTTTTTCAAGACTTTCCCCTTTTGTTTTGATTCTTCTTTCACACAGTACTAATGTGGAAATATGTTTAATACGATTGTACATGTATAGCCTATATCAGATTGCATGCCTTTTGGGGGAGTGGGGAAGAAAAAAAATTTGGAACTCAAAATCTTATAAAAGTGAATGTTGAAGAAAGTCTATATAATAAATACTTCACATTGTGTTTAAAAAAATAATATTTCAATTAAGTATTAAAATAAACCAATCCTCCACTCCTAAAGAGGGCAGGTAACTAGATAGGCAGTTGGTAGTGGTAGGACTAGAAGAAGGAGGCTCTGATCCAGTATCAGACAAATACTTGCTCTATGAACCTAGATGAGTCATTTAATCTGTCTGCCTTAGCTTCCTCAACTGTAAAATGTAAATAATAATAATATCAACTTCTCATAGTTGTTGTGAAGATTAAATAGAAATAATATTTGTAAATTGATTCTCTTCAGGGCTCAGATGAATTTTCACCCCTAATATATGACCTTTCCTGATACAACTAGTGTTTAGTGCTCTCTCTCCTCCCTGGAAATGACTTTGTTTTAAATTTGTATGTATTTTTGTATTTATTTATCTGGATACATGTTTTCTCCCAATAGGAGGGGGAAAGAGGTAAGGGAAGAAACATATCAGGCATTTAATAAATGCTTGTTTCCTTCATTCTACAGTTACTACCCTGCTTTAGAACCTCATCACCTCTCACCTAGACTATGGCTACCATAGATTGGTCTCTCTACCTCTAGTCCTCTTTTATACCATCCTTCATATAGGTGACATAATGCCCAATATTCTTAAAGCACAGGAACAACCATCATATTCTCCTGCTGAAGAAATTTCAGGGATTATTGCCTTTAGCACAGACTCCTCTGTTCACATTTTAAAATTCTTCACATTTGGGTTCCAACCTATATCGATAGGATGATTTCATAAGCTTATGTTTCCAGTCAAATTGGCTTATTTGCACTTCCTTTTTAAATTCAATCATCTCCTTCAATCATCTCATTGGCTATCTCTCATGGCTAGAATAATCTCCCTACTGATTTCTATTACTTGGAATCCCTAGCTCTCTTGGTACCCTCCTCATCACTACCCTCTGCTACTCTGATTGTATGGTAGTGCTGTGAACGCCAAACTTTCATTTAAGGAGAGAGCTCAGTTCAGACATTCCATTTCTCACCTGCCTGCACTTCTTTAGTGTTTCTCTGATTGACTTCTGTGCTATGTTCCGGAATCAGGTACTCCACCTCCACCCCTCCCTTTTCAGCTGCCTTTTGTGAGTTGTCTTCCCCAATTGGTACCTAAACTCCTTGAGGGCAGGGACTATCTTTTTTCATATTTGTATCCCCAGTACTTAGCATAGTGCCTAGCATATAGCAGGCATTTAATAAATCTTAATTGATTAGTAATCGATACTCTTCAGCACTCAGATTAATTGTAATCTCCAATATATGACCTTTCCTTATACCACCTACTGATTAACGCTCTCTCTTCTCCCTGAAATGACTTTGCATTAAAGTTTGAGTGTGTGAGGTGGCTAGGTGGCACATTGAGTAGAGTGCCAGCCCTGGAGTCAGAAGGCCCTGAGTTCGGATCCAGCCTTCAGACACTTAACACACAGACAAAAACCTAGCCGTGTGACCTTGGGCAAGTTACTTAACCCCAATTGCCCTCCAAAAAAAAAAAAGTTGAGTATGTTTTTGTAATTATTTATCTGGGTACATAGTTTTTTGTTTTTTTCTCAATAGAAAATGGAGAGGAAAGGGAACAAGCATTTATTAAGGACCTACTATGAGTGAGATATTTATGGTAAGTACTTTACAAATAGGAACTCTTTTGATCCTCACAACAAGCTTGTGAGGTAGATGCTATTATCACCCACCCCCACCCCCCGCATTTTACACTGAGGAAACTGAAGTAGACAGAGGTTAAATGATTTGCCCTTGGTCTAGTAAATGTCTAAGGCTGGATTTAAATTTCAGTCTTCCAGACTCCAGGATCAGTGCCCTTTGCACTGAGCCACATTTTTCAGTTGTTTTTCAGTCATGTCCAACTCTTCATGATCCCATCTGGTGTTTTTTTCCACCTTGCCGCCTACTAATAGACTTTAAGCTTCTTGAAGGCAGGTACTGCTTTTATTTTTGTCTTGGTATATCCCCAGTGCCTGGAACAGTGGTAGGTGCTTAAAAATGCATCTGTTAGAACCTTACATAATACCCCCAAAATAGAGCCATTAAACTACAGAGCCTGAAAAGAGCTAAAACGTTAGAAGGTCAAACCCTTTCATTTTATAGATGAGGAAACTTAGGTTTGAAATCAGACTGGAATATTTGGACATCTTTAGTTTTCCCCTTTTCTTTACTCTATACATTTAATCATTTCCCAAGTCTGATTACTTCTGTGTATACCCATTACATGCATTTGCTTCTCTATACTCCTAGAACCATCGGTGTAATTCAGGCTTTCATTACCTCTCACCTGGGATATTAATAATAATAATAATAATAATAATAGCCTCCTAACTGGCGTTTCTCCAGGATCTCCATCATATTGCTCCCAATGTGTTCTTCCTATGAGCATGTCTAGCCATGTCACTCTTCTGATCAAGAATAGTTATTGGTAATCACCAAAATATAAAAAAATATAAAATATAAAAAATACAAGATATAAAAAAAATTCTCTGGCATCCAGTACACTCTGTTGTATGTCTTAATCTCACCTTTCCAACTTTATTTCATATGAATGCCATTCACTCTATGTTTTCTGTTTTCACAAAAATACATTTATTTAATGCTTTTTCCTCAACCCTGGAATGAAATATTTCCAACAAACCAATATTTATTAAGTCCCTACTATGAGTTAGGTACTGGGGAAAACAGACAAAGTTGGGGAAAAAAAAAACCACTACATGCCCTCAAGCAGCTGACATTCTACTCAAGGGATCCAACAGTTGAACAGATAAATAGTTACAGTTGTGTGCAAATTAACTGGGTCAAAGGAGGGGAGTCAGGAGAGAGTAGCATCATAAAAATTGTTTGAGGAGACAGTATCCAAGAAAAGTAGATGGTAAACTGTCTCAAATGATGCAGAGCGGTCAAGAAAGATGATGATTGGGAATAGGAATTTGGAATGTCTCTTAGAAAGCTGTCAATTGACCCCAAAGGGTGGGTGGTAATCAATTAGATTATGAGAAGATGAGTTGCATCCCACCCCCCTCTATAACTAACCATGGGTTTGTCAAATACACCAGAATCTTCAAGTCAACAAGTATTTATTAAGCATCCACTATATGTCAGGCAATGTGCTAAGCCCTAGGAATACAAAGAAAGGCAAAAAACAGTCCCTACTCTCAAGGGACTTAACTCTGCTCACTCAGTTTGCTAGCCTTCCCTACCTGCACTGGATGTGAGCCCCTCAAAAAAAGAAGGATATTACCAAGTCAAACCCAGGTATGTGTAGTATATAAGCAGGAAAATTTCAACACATTCTTCCATATCCCAATATCCTATCACCACAGTGACGGGCTATGTGCTCCAGAGCAGTGGACAATGAGGAAGACATTCCCCTTCTTCCCTGCTCCTCCATAATCTTAATTTAGTGAAAGTGAATAGTTCTTTCTTTTCATCACTGTTACCCAGACCAGAATGGAAGTTTAAAGGAGGAAAACAAAAACTCTACATTTGGTTTAAGTTCTAGATGGAGACATCCTAACTAGGTAACTCATCATGTGAGAAAGATCTAGGAGTATTAGTTCATAAATTCAATGTGAGGCAAGAATGACATGTCAAACAAAAAGAATAAGTTGATCTTAGGCTACATTAAGAGAAGCAGAGTTTTAAGACACAGGAATGAGATATTTACATTTTTGTTGACTTAGATCCTATTTGGAGTGCTTTTATGAGTTCCACGTTTTAGGAAGAATATTGGGAAGCTGGAGCTGGTACAAAGGATGGCAACCAATATGATGATGACACTTGAAACTATAACATGAGATTAGTGAAAAATCACCTAGTAATAATGGATTTACAGGAGAATTCTATCAACCTTTTAAAGAACAATTAATACCAATATTATATAGTTATTCTCAGATATTGAGAAAGTACTCTATTAAATTCCTTTTAGGGACAAATATAATCCAAATACTTAAACCAGGAAAGGATAAAACAAAGAAAAATCATTAATAAATATCAATTCAAAACTTCTAAATAATATTCTGTCAGACTACAGCAATTCAGTCAAGAAATCATTCATTTTAACCAAATTGGATTTATACCAGGGTTATGGAAGATGGTTCAACATTAGGGAAACAATAAACTTAATCAAATTAAAAATAAAAAAAAAATCCAAAGCACATTGATTGATGCAGAAAAGGTCTTTGGACAAATTAAAATATTCATTTATGCTAAGTACTCTACAAAGTAGAGATGTAGTGGGATCTGTTTTTTGTCTTTTTGGAGGGGAGAAGGCAGGGCAATTGGGGTTAAGTGACTTGCCCAAAGTCACACAGATAGTACTTGTAAAGTGTCTGAGGCTGAATTTGAACTCAGGTCCTGCTGACTCCAGGGCCAGTGCTCTATTCACTGCACCACCTGACTACCCCTATATTTTTTGATAGCTTATAAAGTTTTTATCTAAAATCTCTTCCAAGTATGAGATTCTATGATTATATAGAACAGGGTAATTAAAAGTGTAAAGACAGGAATAACCATAGGGGACAACATAAAGGTTAACCTCACTGACTGATAAGACATTTAGGAGATCCAAAGAGGCTGAATATTTGATGAATTATTAAAATTATTTGGACTCCTTTGATTCTAATGTAACAGTTGACTAGCCATTGGGTCCCAGTTCTTGGAGCATACATATTTTCCTTCTGCAAATTCACATAGCAGCTTAAGGAATTTGCTTTTAGGTATCAGAAGGACCTGTCTCTTTAAAGCATGTGTAAGTATGCTAACTGTTTTTTGTCAGTGTGTCTTACAGCATTTTAATTGGCTGTGGAGCTGGAACTGAGTTTGTATGCATAAGGCAAGAACAGACAAACTTTCTTCCCTGGTGCTGTTCAAGTGATGAGGAAGAAATGTCATAAAACTTCCAGATGGAGACATAAATAGTAGTAATGTCCGGCTATTGTTAGCAGCCTTTCTCCCCACCTTGACCTCTGTGTGGCCATGAACACATGACACCAATGTTTCTGTCTCTTTCATATTTGTTTTTCTTTGATCTTAAGTGACCAAGTATCAGAGATGAAATTGGCCAGGTCACAATTTTGTGCACTTCAAAAGATCAGAAAAACTATCAGTGGTTCAGCAACTGACATTCATAGCACAGTGTTCTTTGAACCACAGCAGTTGATCCAGAAAAGGAACCTATAAAAGCCTTTAAAATTCATTTTCTGTGTTGAAAATCAATTTAGATAGCTACTGTGCTACTACATTTAAATTCACCTGTTCTAACTTCTCTGACTTTGTTACCTGTCACAAGGATATATTATAGGAAACATAAATAATTTTTTTCCTTCAGGATCTAATTTACTTCTTTTAAAGATTGAATATTCTCCTTATACCTTGTCATAGGACTTTTGTTCTAGCATTTTTCATTCTGTATTTCTATGTACTTGATTATAGCAAAGTAAAATTTATTATTTGAAAAAATAGTAGAGTTTACACGAGCTTTTACTATTTGTACCAGAAGGTCATGCATCAATACCATTTTTTCAATTTTGACTTGGAAAAAATGTTTAATTGAATTTTTTTAAAATCCCGTGTATCTTTTAAAGAGGGGTTAGGGAAAGCTTCCTGTAGAAGGTTATATATGACTTAGGACTTAAAGGAAACCAGGGAGATCAGTAGGCTGAGCACAAGAATGGGGGACAACAAGAGAAAATGCTTGGAGTCAAGAGATGGAGTGTCTTGTCCATGGTACAACCAGGAGACCAGCACCATTGGATCAAAGATTATGTGTTGGAGAATAAGGGTAAGAAGACTGGAAAGGTAGGAGGGGATCTAGGCTATGAAGGGCTTTGCAAACAAAGCATTTTGTATTTGATCCTAGAGGCAAGAGAAAGAAATAAAATAAGAGAGATGGAGATAAGTCATATAAAGGAATACTGGGGATGAAGGATAATAGAAAAATGCTATAAAACAATTCAGAGGTGTTCTAATATAACTTGCTTTTTATAGACAAGGAAACTGAGGCCCAGGGAAGTCAAGTGATTTGCCCAGTGTCGAACCAAGCCAAGATTTTAAGTCTAGGTCATTGTAGTGGCAACCACACTGGCATACCCAGGATGGCTGCTAGAACAGGTTCTTAGATCTGCTTTATTAGAAAATATAGCTGTTTAAGGGGTCAACAATCTATTTTTAATTAAGTTCACTAGTTTAGGGGAAAAGTCAACACCCTGAATTTCAGAGAAAATACAGAGAATTAGAGAAATAAAGACCAATAGACAGGGCTCTGACTGCCTGAATCAAAGCAATATTGCTATACACTTTACATACATTCAGGGATTGAGAAAGCCTTTACATCTGAGCAGTCGGGGGGCTCTGAACATATGACCACTCAGAATCTTGGTCAGGGAATCACAAGATCCTTCTCACAAGTGAGCCCCCAAAACAAAATGCCAATTCAGAGTATACACACACACACACTTCTCAGAAGGCATCGCAATCAAGACTCGGTGCCTAATTAGAAATTAGCAAAAGGTGTGAAAGCCTTCTTACAAGCAAGCCTCCCCTAAGCAAACTTCCCTCAATGGGCTCCATGTGAGGTTTATTAATGGGCAGGGAAGATCTTAAATCCCATTAACATTACAGTCCTCTAACTCCAGAGCCAGTGTTCTTTCTGCAATACTATACATCCTCTATTCATTAGATGATCCCCACACCCCACTGTTTCAGATCACAACTCTCACAAATCCCCAACCTACCCTAGGCTGATGTGGAGATTCTATGAATATCTATAATATCTTTTGATGGCAGACCTTTCAAGGTTGAGATGGGTCTCACTGGACTTGCCTAGGCTGGTTCTTGAATGACAAACACATATAAACTGTTCAACATGCATTCAAAGCTTATATAGTCATTCTTGCCAGAGGAGGCATTTTGCAGGTGCAGCTAACATCCAGCATCACCTCCACCTCACAAAAACTCATCAGAGTGGGATCTTGGTAGATGACATGAAACAAAAATGTATTCTTTGTGTAATCTTTTGCTCTTTGTTACTTTTAATGTGCATGTTTAAGAATAAAAATCAACCCAAAGGTGAAAACTAGTTGTATTGTTACATTAAATCATCATTTATATTTCACAACAAAAATAACGTTGAGAATTTCTGGAAGAGGTCTCATAAATTATATATATATATGTGTGTATATAAATGTTTTAATATTATAATTATATATTAATTATTAAATGTATAAAATATTTAATATATAAAATATTAAATATATAATATATCAATATGATAATTATAATATATAAATATATATATTTTAAAGAGTTAACCCCTCTGACTCAGTAATCACTGGTTATATTTGAGAGCATTGAAGATAATATAATCCTCCTATATCTCTTCATCATCTATAACTCAACAGTCTCTCCAGTAAAATAGCACATTGTGCGGTAGATGATATTGTTAGAATGTGCCAAAGGTCATCTAAGGAGTTAGTCCCAGATCCTCTCTATTCCAGGCCATATTGTTCTACCTTATTTCCTTTGAGTAATAAATTAAAGGGATCTTTGTGTTTGGTTATACCTGACAGGGCTAAGTCAGTCCATGCACACTTAGCCACAAACCAAAAGATAAAAATTTTATCAGTAATTTTTTATCTGTTAGCACCATGCTAACAGAAGGAAAGGCAGCCACGGGGATTGTGTGTTCAACTGTTTCCCTTTCCCTGTGTGTTCTATATGTCAAGACTATGCTTAATATGCATAGAGGACCAGCACCACATAATGGATGAAGCTCTGGACTTGGAAATAGGAAGATACAGGTGTGAATTTCACTCAGACACATACTAGCTATGTGACCTGGAGCATATCACTTAACCTTTCTGTGCCTCAGTTTCCTCATTGGTAGAAGGCATATAATAAGAGACTACTTCACAAATGCTATTCTAAACATCCAAGATAATGACTATAAAGCACTTTGAAGACCTTAAAAGTCTTTATAAATGTGAGCTAGCAATATTAGCAGCAACAACAGCTGTTAGCTGGCAGTCAGCCTTCTACTTATAGGTGAGGCTGTCATAATAAGAAACATTTTTTGTTTTATCTGAAATGTGGCAGTTGAATGAGATTCTGTCCGATGAACTACAGGGCATGTCTGAGAGCCTGGAACATAATATAGTTTTCTATGCATCTTTCTACAATCTACAGCTCAACCAATTTATCCAAGAGCAAGGTATCTTGCAGGCTGGAAAGTGTCAGTTACCTAAGTAGTTAGCCCTATTAGATGTTCTCTATTCTAGGTTACATCATGATTCCACCTTCCTTTCTCTAAGAAAGGGGGCAAGGGGAAATACGTACACATATACATGTGCCTATACTTATATAAGTTATACAAATAAATATATACAAGCCAATCATATACACATATACTTTTGATTATTCTAGTGGAGGCTTAACTCACTATGGCACACTCAGGGACATAATGAATCAAATGAGAAGGGGAAGTCAGTTTTTAAAGCTTATTTTTGTGCCTAGAACAGTGTATTGAACTTGGTAGGTACTTAGTCACCTTAGTTCAGGCCGTCCTCACCCCTCACTTGGACTATTGAAATGGCCTGACTAGTCTCTTTGTCTCTCCCATCTCCAATCCACCCAGTACATAGCTGCTATATTTACATTTGTAAAACACAGGACTGACCATGTTGCTTCCCTGCTCAAAAAGCTTCAGTGGCTCCCTATTGCCTCTAGGGCAAAATACTAACTCCTAAAGCTCTTCAGCATGCCTCCAATCTATCTTTCTAAATTTCACATTACTCATATACTCTATGCTCCAGACAAATTGCAAATTTTGTACCTGGTACAAATTTTGTTCCCCATGAATGAGGTTCCATTGTCTGCCTATGTGCCTTTGTACAGGCTTTCTTCTATATATCTTCTCAATTTTCTCCCTCCTCACCTTTGTGTCTGGAAATCCTTAGCCCCCTTCAAAACTCAGCTCAAGTACTTTCTCCTCTCTCAAGTCTTTCCAGATCTCAGAAGAACATAAGTTACTTGAGGGTAGGACTGCCTCACTTTCAAATTCCACCCCTCCCACCAACAGCATCTAGCACAGTGTCTGACACTTTGTAGATACTGTTGATTGATTAGTTGATCTCCCTAGTTAATATTCTCCACATACTCACCAAATCACTTTGTATATTAATATATGTATATAGATATACACATATATATGTACCCATGTTTTATATACTAGTGTGTTGTATATGTATGCATATGCATATACATAAGCATGTATACATATGTGTACGTATATAAAATCTTTGTGTTTAGCAGTTAGTGCCACCCTCTTCCTCAGGGAATGGGTCCCTCAGATAAGACTACCTTAGGTTCAAAGTATTCTATGAATCTGCAACTACTCAAAGCCCCCACTGGTATGTTTACTTTTATTTGTCAACCAGAGAATACAATTAGTCAAAAACAAAATAAGTTAACAAAATAGCTTAGCAAAAAAGGGGCTATAAGACATTTCACCCACAAATACATACAGCAAAAGAGAGAGGAGTAGATATGTTTAGGCAACACACATGAAGAAATGAATACATAGGGAACACATGTGACCAGGGAATGTGCATAAGAATCACTCGTGGTGAGGTCCAGGGGGCATGCTGGAGCCATTTTAAACCAATTTAGAGATTCTTCTAGTGATGTCATTGCGCTGTTCCTGCCAGGCTTGTTCTCTTCTGGTCTCTGCTGTGTGTGTACCAATGTGTCTTTGTCTTTGGTACTTGTCTCTACTGACCAATGACAGACATGACTCCAAGGGACATATGGTATTTCTCTCTACTTCTGGTTTCTGGAGTCAGCTCAAATTCCCTGGCCATTGTGCTATGTCTTTCTCATGAGCAGGGTGACCTTGCTCTGCTCTTATTTTTAAAGCAGGCTCTGAAGGAGAAGGTGAGGCTGGTGACCTTGCACAGCTCTCCCTCACTCAAATCAAAGTCAACTGCAAATAATGTCAGCGTTTCCCTGATGCCATTGTCCTCTTTGAAAATGAAGGAAAAATACACAACTTTTAAAGCTCTGTCTTGAAAACATAGTTCTTCTCTGAAAAGTAGCTGTCTTTCATACCAGCCTCCTCACCAGCCCCAGGAAAAAACCTCGTAGTCATTTTTTTCCCTTAAAAGTCTATTCTGGAGCTGTGAGCTCTTCCACCCAGCTTGCACTTGCCTCCCCCCTGCTTCCAGGTGCGGCATCACATCATCTCTTTCTCTTTAAGGGTTTAAACTTGCCACTTTAAAGTTTGCCATCGATGATGATATTGCTGCTCTTGTTGTTGACAATGGCTCTGGAATATGCAAAGCTGGCTTTGCAGGACGTGATGCCCCTTAGGTTGTCTTCCCTTCCATTGTTGGGCGCCCCAGACATCAGGGTGTGATAGTGGGTATGGGCCAGAAAGACAACTATGTGAGGGATGATGCCCAGAGCAAGAGAGGTATTCTGACCTTGAAGTACCCCATTGTCACCAACTGGGATGACATGGAGAAAATCTGGCATTGTACTTTCTACAATGAGCTCCATGTTGCCCCTGAAGAGCACCCTGTGCTGCTCACAGAAGTCCCCTTAAGCCCCAAAGCCAACAGAGAAAAGATGACTCAGATTATGTTTGAGACTTTCAACACCCCAGCCATGCACGTTGCCATGTACTGTGCTGTCCCTGTATACCTCTGGTAGTACCACTGAAATTGTGATGGACTCCAGTGATGGTGTGACCTACACTGTGCCCATCTATAAAGGTTATGCCCTTCCCCATGCCATCCTCCATCTGGAGCTGGCTGGTGGTAATCTGACAGACTATGTCATGAAGATCCTAACCAAGAGACAGTACAGTTTCACCACCACAGCTGAGAGGGAAATTGTGGGTGACATCAAGGAGAAGCTGTGTTATGTCACCCTAGACTTTGAGCAGGAGATGGCCACTGCTGCATCCAGCTCCTCTCTGGAAAAGAGCTATGAGCTCCCTGATGGTCAAGTTATCACCGTTGGCAACAAGAGGTTCCAATGCCCAGAAGCTCTCTTCCAACCATCTTTCTTAGGTATGGAATCCTGTGGAATCCACAAAACTACCTTTAACTTAATCATGAAGTATGATGTTGACATCCATAAGGATTTGTATGTCAATACACAGGTGATACCACCATGTACCCAGACATTGCTGACAGGATGCAAAAAGAGATTACAGCCCTAGCTCCCAGCACAATGAAAATCAAGGTCATTGCCCCACCTGAGGGCAAATACTCTGTCTGGATCGGAGGCTCCATCCTGTTGTCTCTTTCCACCTTCCAGCAGATGTGAATCAACAATCAGGAGTATGATGAATCTGGGCCCTCCATTGTCCACCACAAATGCTTCTAAATGGACTATTTGTGGGGGGGGGGTTAATTTTTTTTTGTCAAAGGGTGTGACATGATAATTGCCCCCCCAAAAAGAGATGAGATTGGCATGGCTTTGTTTTTGTTTTTGCGTTTTTTGGCGCTTGACTCACGATTTTAAAAATGGAACAGTGAAGGTGATGAGCAGTCTAAGTATGTTGGCAGCAAACATCCCCAAAGTTCTACAGTGAGTCTTCAGGACTCTGATTGTACATTTGTTTTTGTTTTTTAAAATAGTCATTCTAAATATTGTATAATGCATTGTTACAGAGTTACAAGCCTCTGTGAAGGCTGTCCTCTGCCAGAGCAAAGGGGAACATAACAAAGATTCAGATGGGGAGAGGGGAGGGGGGAAGGTACCAGTATTCCTTTAAGTGTAAATTATGTAATCCTTAAAAAAAACTTTTTGTATCTTCCACCTTAATACTTGTTCCTTTTTTAAAAAATTGTCAGCCATATTGAATGGCCCCCTAAATTCCCTCCCTGCCCCCAAAATAGATGTGAATGAGGACTTATAGTCTCCCTGCAAGTTTTGAGATTGGTGCCAGTACTTAGGGGAGGGAAGGGGTTTTACCTGTACACTGACTTAAGTCAAGTTCAAATAAAAGTGCACACTTAAAGAAAAAAATACTTTCTGTTGACTCCTTTCAAAGACTTTTTTTTTTTCATCTTTGAGCCCTGTATGCCAATCTCTTTCAGACACAGAGGAGCATCAGCTCCTAACTCTATAGTTAATGCCCTCAGGCTCAAGCCTATGTTTTTAACTGTATTTCCTAGTTGTCAAGACTTGGATCTCTCTCTGCTGGATTCCTCACTTTTTACTAGGGTGAGATAACAATAACCAGCCTCCATTCTAGAAATTGCCCTTCCAACAAACTACCAAGAACTTTGAGGTTTCTGAATATTCTAGTTTTTCAATCCTAAAAAATCCTTCTTTTTTCTTTCCCAAGAAAATATATGGGTGGGTAGAAGGGCAGAGAAAGAAAAGTAAGCCTAGGAGCAAAGTCATTATAGTCTACCTTCCTAGATTACCTTATAGATAAACCCTTGGAAGTCAGGGAATATGACCTTCTTGTCTTTGTTCTCCAGCACCTAATACAGTGCTTTGAACATCATAGCCACTTAATAAATATTTTTGTTGAACTGAAGTGGTAAAAGCTTATTCAATGAATCTATCAGTGTTGTTCTTTTTAACTTTCAAATCTTTGGTTTGGGACTTAAGTATCAATGGAAAAAATAGGGAAGAAAGAAGAAGCAATAGCTGAAGCCCTGCCTTATAGATCCAATGAATTTTCACAGAATATAAGGTACCTGGAGGGTATTGACAGCCCTCCAGTTCTAGCTAAAAGAGAGACAGCTGGCTACCGTTAGAGGAGCAAATGCTGGCTAGTCTTTCTTCCTACCCAAATGATAGCAAGCAGCTGGTTGCAACTTGACTTTAATTCTTTATTAGTCCCATCAAGGACAAAGTGCTTTCCACACTGAAAATTTGCCACTACTGATAGTAGCAATTATAATTTCATATGCTGTTAGGTGGGAGGGAAAAAAATGGGATGAAAGAACTACTTGAAAGAATTTTTCTTTATTTTTTTCCCAAGATGTGACTGGAAATAAATATGCAAGGGAGGGAGTCATGTGAATAAATATAGTAACTTTGGGAAAGTAACTTTGGGAAATTATACAAACTTTCTTAGGCCCCTGGGATCACGTTTTGAATAGTACCACTGCAATATGCTTCATAATGCTTAGCATTTTTTTAACTTGGTAGGAAGGAACTTATATTGTAAATGACAATTTTTTCCAGTCCTTGTCATCCTCTGATAGTAAATCATTGCATTGTGCCTTCTACAGTATTGAATAGTTTCTTGAATAGTGGCTTGAAAGAGTTAATATAACCTTCTTAAATATCTTACTTTCTACTAGGGAGTGACTTGGGCACCAGAGAGAATCAAACCTCCTGTTATAACATCTGTTTGTTGCCTATTTAAAGTAATTTTATATTCTTTGATGCTGTTGGCCAATGGTTTCATGGTTTTATGCTGGCACTTAGATATACAGCTTAGTTAGTATTCTCAGATACTGTTAGTAAGGAATTCCAAGGTCCAACTTCTTATCAAGTAACCATTTTCTGGGTGAAAATAATGAACTTTTGAAAAATAATGCCAATGATCTTTTCTAGAAGATAACAAATTCATTGCTGGGTTTAGAGCATCCACATAAAGAAAGATTATGAACCATAACAAACATTTGGAAGGCACAAACAGGAGAGATCAAATGCTATATAATACCACAGAGAACACATGCCCAAACTGCCTTGATATTAAAAGGGAGCATTTATATGTTGCAGCTGGCTGTGGATAATACCTTGGTCATTTATTACATTACATTTGGTACTGTGCAATATTTGAAGACTTATTTGGAAATGTAGACTTTGTGATATGGTCAAACAAATAAAGAATGCTCATAGGGATGGGGGCAGCTAGACGATTTGATGATTAGAGTGCTTCATCTGAAATCAGGAAGACCAGAGTCCAAATCCAGCCTCAGACATGTACTAGCTGTGTAACCCTGGACTAGTCACTTAACCCCCATTTGCCTCATTTTCCCCCATCAGTAAAGTGGGAATGATAATATGTAGCAGCAACCACACTGGCATACCCAGGATGGCTGCTAGCACAGGTTCTTAGATCTGCTTTACTAGAAAAGATAGCTGTGTAAGGGGTCAGCTATCTTTTTAAATTATATTCACTAATTCAGGGGAAAAGTCAGCACCCTGAACTTCAGAGAAAATACAGAGAAATAAAGACCAACAGAGAGGGGGCTCTGATTGCCTGAAACAACTATACCCTTGACACACACCCCTGGATTGAGAGAGCCTTTACATCTGAGCAGTTGGGGATCTCTATGAACATATAGGCCACTCAGACTCTCGACCAGGGAATCACAAGATCCTTCTCATAAGTGAGCCCCCAAAGCAAAATGCCAACTCAGAGTATATATATATATATATATATATATATATATATATATATATATATATATATACACACACACACACACACACACACACACACTTCTCAGAAGGCATCACAATGAAGACTCAGTGCCTAATTAGAAATTATCAAAGGGTGTGAAAGCCTTCCTACAAACAAGCTTCTCTTAAGCAAGCTTCCTCCACATGAGACCTATTAATGGGCAGGTAAGATCTTAAATCCCATTAACATTACATAATAGCACCTACCTCCCATGGTTGTTGTGAGGATAAAATGAGATAAAATTGTAAAGCATTTAGCAAAATACCTGGCACATAGTAAGTGCTATATAAATGTTAGTAATTATTATTATTTATTATTATTATTATTAAGGGGAAAGTTTGTAGAAAGGCAGAAAACTCAGAATTATTTTATCAGGCCTCCATGGCTATCTAATTACAGCCAGGATTGCTCCACTTAGAAGGGTGGTTACACAATAATTTCTTTAAGTACTAAGACTATTGTTTCTCATCCTCAGTTAAGGGTAATTTCACTGTATAATTATCTCCTCCCTTCTCCCCAGCCCATTTGCCCAAAAGAGTTGGAAACCCTGGAAAGTATGTATAGTAATAGGAACACACAAAGAATCATAATGATATTGAGACTCATATTTTCTTTGGAAATAGCAGAAGAAAAACATTTACCCTTAAGTCCAGCTGATCCAGTAGAAAGAACCCTGGATCTGGATCAGAGAAAAAGCAGGGTACTGTGGAAAGGATTTAGAAGTCAGAGGACTTGGGTTCCAATCCCAGTTCTAACACTAACCTAGGTGACCTTGGGCAAGTCATTCTGATCCTCTGGGCCTCATCTGTAAAATGAAGTGGTTAGACTAGAAAGCCTCTAAAGTCCCAGGCAGTTCCAAATATATGAATCTGTTAAATAATAAACTTTTTTTCTTCTCATTTCACTTTTCAGAATCTTTCTTTACTGAACATATATGCTACATTGACTGAATTGATAGTAAAACATTTATCTTAAAACATAAGAAATATTCAAATTCTGGAAATGATGATATGTGTAGATACTACACTTTCAGAAGTAATTTTTTCTTCTGTGAGTAATCGCTCATTAGTTACTTTTTAAAGAGGCAAGGAAAGGGGAAAAGCATTTATAAAGTACCTGCTTTATACAGATTATCCACTTTGATTGTCAGAACAACCCTGTGAGGTAGACGCTATTATTATCCCTAATTTACAGATGAGGAAACTGAGGTGAGCAAATTAACTAACTTGCCCAGTGTCAGTCAAAAATAAATATCTGTGGCAAGTTTTGAACTCAGGTCTTCTAGCCTTACAGTCTCAGGATGCTGTCTGCTGTGTCACATAACTGGCTTTTAAAACACAGCCTTTTTTTTGAAGTGGTTCCCTGGGATTAATTTGTGTGAAATTTTCCTTCCCATTGGCCAGGAGGGCTATCAAGACAGGTACAAAGTTCTGCAGAAAAGATTTCTTGCAAAGTAAAAATGAATGGCAAAGGAGGTCAAAGTTTTGCTGTACTTTTACAGAGCCAAAGCACATTTATTTCTCTCTCTCCCTGTTCTCCATATACACATTAGAAGGGTGGAAAATTATTTTAGAGACTATTGTACTTCTTTTTCCAGGCTTGAAACCTAAAATATTTGACTTCTTCCTTTTCTTTAGATTCCATATCTAATTATTCACCAAGTCCTGTACATTGTGATTTGAAATGTTGCTCTTTAGAAAAGCTTTCTTCCCTATTCCATTCTTACTACCACCATGTTGGTTCAAATTACTTGAGAATGAGGATTATTTATTTCTCACAGCATCTGAAATAGTACTTAATAGATAGTAAACATTTGTTGAATTAATTAATCACATAAGTTAATATAATTTAGTGTAGTCTCCTTTGGAATAGTTTACATTATTGGAAATTTTCTCCTTCAATTAAGCCCAAATTTGCACTTTCTGCACATTTCATCCACTGTCAACACAGACTTGGGAAGGTTTGGAATGCCAATGTTTCATACAACTAGGTTGTAAAATCATGCAAGAGTCATATTTTCAATTATTTGAATTTCTTTTCTCCTCTAATACCTTGACTAGTAGTATGCCCACAGTTTGAAATGGATTTGTGATTTTATCAATGTAGATACTCTCTCCAATGATGCAAAACACAATCCATCCATGCCTGCTTAGCTGGTATGATTCTTGTCCATGTCCTTCCATATGAGAGTTCTCTCAAAATACTAGGTGACTGATGGGTGGAGCCAAGATGGCGGAGTAGAAACAGCTCATCCAAGCCACTCTGCCCCCAGATTCCCCGCAAACTATGTAAAAGGGGACTCTGAACAACTTCTAGAGCCCCAGCACCCACAGAACGACACAGAGAAGCTAACCTCCCGCTGAGGACAGCCCAGCAGCCCTGCAGGAAGGACCAGCTCAGCAGTCTGGGAGCCGGCAGCACGCAAAGCGCAGAGCGCAGGAAGTGGAGCCCAGCAAAGCCCAGGTCCGCGTGAGCCGAGGTTTTAGCCCCAGGGTGGCAGGGCCAGCAGCCAGCTGGAGGAACCCCAGAACACCAGCAGCCATGGAGACTCCAGAATTATCAACATAGACATGCCTAGGACAAAGTAAGAGGTTAGTGTCCTATGGACTTTGGGACCTGTATTTGGGGAATGCGTCAGCTCCCTCCCCTGGGGGCTGGAAGCCGCTGAGGAGACACGCCATTTTGTAGTTTTCAGAGGCATTTCCGGCTCCCAGCCTACAAATCGTGGGGAGATCCAGCGATCAGTCTTGGGGGGTAATCGCTCTTGCTTTAACCTCCCTGGATCTAGATTGTGATCTAGGGTGGAAGTTGTGGATGGGTTTACAGCTTGCCAGAAACGGAAGTTGCCCCCCACACGTTCGGGACGAAAATTCCTCTAGCTGGCCTTAAAGCCATAGTGTGGCAAGAAGCCCAAAAGTCAAGCAATTAAGTGGCAACATGCCAAGGCAAAGGAAACAGAAAAATGCAACCCTAGACTCCTATTTTGGGGGCATAGAGCGGGAAAAGGACTGTGAGGTCAGAAGTCCTGCTCCAAAAGCCCCAGGGGAAAACATGAGTGGGTTGCAGGCCATAGAGGACCTTAAGAAGGACTTTAAAAATCAAATAAGAGAAGTGGAGGAAAAATTGGAAAGAGAAATGAGAAGGATGCAGGAAAAGTATGAAATGAGGGTCAACAGCCTGACTGAGGAAAACAACACCTTAAAAAATAGACTAACTCAAATGGCAAAGGAGGTCCAAAAGGGCAATGAGGAGAAGAATGCCTTAAAAAGTCGAATTTGCCAGATGGAAAAAGAATCTCAAAAGTTCACTGAGGAGATTCATTCCTTCAGAGTTAGACTGGAGCAAATGGAAGCTAATGACTTTATGAGAAATCAAGATGCTGTTAAGCAGATCCAAACAAATGAAAGATTAGAAGGCAATGTGAAATATCTCATGGGAAAAACCACTGACCTGAAAAATAGATCCAGGAGAGACAATTTAAAAATTATTGGACTACCTGAAATCCATGATCAAAGAAAGAACCTAGAAATCACCCTTCAAGAAATTCTCAAGGAAAATTGCCCTGATGTTTTAGATCCAGAGGGCAAAATAGAGGTTGAAAGAATCCACAGATCACCTCCTGGAAAAGATCCCCAAAAGAAAACTCCCAGGAATATTATAGCCAGGTTCCAGAGTCCCCAGATCAAGGAGAAAATACTACAAGCAGCCAGGAAGAAACAATTTCAATATTGTGGAAACACAATCAGAATAGCACAGGACCTGGCAGCTTCTACACTGAGGGATCGAAGGGCATGGAATATGATATTCCAGAGGGCAAAAGAACTGGGAATGAACCCAAGGGTCACCTACCCAGCAAAACTGAGTATTTTGTTTCAGGGAAAATATGGTCATTCAGTGGAATAGAGGACTTTCAAGCATTCTTGAGGAAAAAAGCAGAATTGAATAGAAAATTTGACATCCAGACACAAGAAGCAAGAGATGCCTGAGAAGGTAATCAGGGAAAAGAAATCAAAAGGAACTTATCAAAGTTGAACTATTTGCATTCCTATATGGAAAAACAATAACTGTGAGTGATGATATCTTTCTCACCATGAAAATAATGGAAGAAGGGTGTGTGGTCATATGAATACATATGTGAATGTGTGTATATGGATAGAGGGCATAGGTTGAATTTGTTGGGAAGGGAGAATACTCAAGGGATGAAATTATGAGGTGAGAGAGGAAAGTGGCAAGAGGAGATGGGGAAAGACAGGGTAGGGTAAACTAAAGCAAGGGGAAGTGGCTGCAAGGGAGGGGGAGAATAGGAAGGAAAAAAAAAGGCAAAACCACATTATCATTGAATTTGGTTCAGGGAGAGAATGACATACATACTAAATGGGATATCTTAACCTGCAGCAGAATAGGGGGAATGGGGATGAGAGGAGGGATGATTGATGGGGGGGGGCATCCTTGGGGTGAGGGGAGGTTGGAAGTACCCACTATAGAAGAGGGACAGGATCATGTAGGGAATGGACCAGGTGGGGGGTGGGATGAGTAGGAGGGAATTATAAGCAGCCTTGTACAATATATCTACTATGATAATGTTTTGCATAGCTAGACATGTACAATACATACTGAATTACTTATCTCCCCAGAGGGAATGGATGACAAGGGAGGAAGGAAATGGATCTCAAATTCGAGGTCTTAAGATTAAATGTTTCAAATATATATAAATACTATTATTAATACTCTTTTGCTTATAATTGGGAGATAAGATGTGCAGGCATTGGGACACAATTGGGACACCTTCCTCTAATGGAAAAGTCAAAGGGGGTATGGGAGAAGGTATGGGAGAGAGCAGATTGGAGGAAGCAACATCTTGTGGGACTGCTATTCTGGGAGGTTGGGTAGGGGAATAACGGGGGGAAAATGATTGTAACTCAAAATCTGGCGGAAATGAAGGATGTAAAACAGAAGTTAATAAAGCATTTGTTTAAAAAAAATAATCAAAGCAAAAAAAATACTAGGTGACTTCTTGGTCCCTTGATATTTTTAAAATATATTTTCTATAACTTCGTATATATAATAGATATATTTTTGTCTTCTCACTAGGTGGGAGGAGGCAAAAAGGAGGGAGAGGGAGAGAATTTAGATATTAAATTTAAAAAAATATTAACACCACATGAATACCAATGCAGCATGAATTCTGTCCATCAATTTTCTTACTTGTTAGCAAATCCAATTCTTTTTATAGTCACACATTTCTCTTATGACATCCTTTATTCTACCTTTCCTGAGCAAACTTTTGCTAATAATATGTTGTATCATCAACTGCTCACACCCATATCTACCTTTTCATTGTCTTTTTGGGTGGTCCTCAAATTTGCTTCTTTAGAATAGTTTAAATGGTATTCCACTTGGTATTCCAATGTTATTGCATGATATTCCATGGCTAATATCCATATAGAAGCACTGGAAGAATAAGTTTGCTTTTTTAAAGAGTCTTTGTTTTAGGGGAAATATGAGGGATCAGCTTTGGGAGGATAACACAATTTTCCTCTCCTTTCCAGTTCTGGATCTAATTCATTTGTCTGTGCATGATATATAACCATGGAACACATACTCACTGATGAGCCCATTGGATTGCTTATCCAACAACCTATCAGTTTGGAAAAAAGGCATTCTTTATCTACTCGGTTTTTCCACTGTGGATGGCTATGCTGAATCCTCTTGAGTGATTATGGCAGCCAGATAGCACAATAAATAGAGTGATTGACCTGGAATTAGGAAGACCTAAGTTCAAATCTAACCTTAGACATTTAATAGCTCTGAGATCCTGGGAAAGTCACTCAATCTCTGTCTGCCTCAATTTCCTCAACTCTAAAATTAGGATAGTAATAATTCTACCTCTCAGAACTGTTGTGAGGATTAAGTAAAATAATATATGTAAAGCACTTGGGGCAGCTAGGTGGCACAGTAGATAGAGTTCTTTGCCTGGAGTCAGGAAGATTCAAGTTCAGAAAATCTAGGCTCAGATACTTACTAGCTATGTTACCCTGGACAAATCACTTAACCCTGTTTGCTACAGTTTCCTCATCTTTAAAATGAGCTGGAGAAGGAAATAGCAAACCACCCTAATATCTTTCCCAAGAAAATTGCAAATGGGGTCATGAAGACTCAGACATAACTGAAATGACTAAACAAACAAACAAACAAAAACACCACTTAGTGTAATGCCTGGCATATAGTTTCCTTCCTTCCTTATTGGTAGATTGTGCAAGGTAGATTGTTTAGTTATTATACAATGCTATTCTCTATAGTACCTCACCAGCTATTGAGAAACCTTCTTCTATTGGAACTCTACACTGTATCTCCTTTTAGTGAATATCTTCTCCCTGCTTTATGCCTCAATTAATACTGATAATCAAAATCATCCAATGAGGTTATGTCTGTTGTTATGAACATATTAGACACTTAATGAATATTTGTTAAATGAACGATCCAATATTTTCCTCTTGTATTTATTTATTTTCCCCCTTTCTCATACTTGAGTTAAAAATCTTTGGATGTAAGAATTTTAAGCACATGAAAGATTCTTTATTATACACAGTATTTATATCATGTTTGTAAGCTCCATCTCTAGATGGCAATTCTCCATCTCCATGGGACCTTTAGAAAAACATTTTGGAAAAAAATTTTAAAAGAAAATGGAACTGAGTCTGTCTTTATGTTACTGAAAACTATTTATATTCAGATTCACAAGAGAACTTAAGATAACTTAATCCAATCCCCTTATTTTATAGATGAGGAAAATTTTGTCCATACAGATAAAATGGCTTGCCCAGGGTTAAAAAATTAATTAGTGAAAATGCCAGAGATGAAACTTAGGTTGCCTGTTCTAATGATCTTTCTATACAGAAATAAAAATTTTAAAAACATACCTTTTCTTGTATCCACTGTTTTGGTATAATGTTTTATTTAATTCATGTATGTAATCACAGGAGATAAGAGTATATTTAGATCCAGAATAGATCTTAGAGGCAATCCAATACAATGATATCATTTTACCAATAAGGAAACTGAGTCCATTTGCCCAAAGTGAGACAGATAACAGAACTAAGACTTCCACCTAGGTCTTCTTACTTCAAATCAGATTCTCTTTCACTATACTACTCTGCCCCCTTTGTAGAGTCATCAGTAAAACCTTTCAAGGGGACTTTTTGAATTTTTTTCATATATAGTCATCCTGCTTTGAGTTGGTCATTCCATGTGAATTGATGGAACTTGTAGAGTCACCAATGTCCTTTCCTTTGGACTAGCATCCCAAATTTCATTCTAAAAGCCCAAGGTCTTTTGTATCTCTTGCTGATGACTATGACACTAGAAATGTATAGTCTTTAAGGTGGAGTAGGAGTATGTACATCAGTGGCAAAGATAGGAGAATGGAGCATCCTACAAGTATTATAGTAGCAGGCATTCTTCCAAAACAGTAAATGCTTCCTGTGAAAAAGTGATATCTTCAGAATTCCTTTTTTCTTCCCACCAATCTGAGCCTTCAGATACATACACTATATATAAATGTAAGTATAGATATATCTCATTTGATCTTTTCTATATACTCCTGTCTCTGTTTGCCCTGTCACTTCAGTCTGCTGCCATTTAAGGAAAGAACTGAAATTCTTGAGAACTTTTATTCAAATATCAAAGTAAAACACCAAAAACAACCAGTAGCGGAAATATAACAATCTGCTGAATAAATTCACCTATTCCACATGAGTTAGCTACAATAGGTCATCCCTTTTGTGAGTCACAAGAGCATCCTTTTCATAGCCTATATTTAGATTCACAAATGTGTATTTTATAGGTCATTTTCCCTTATGTGGATATTTTTTTCCTATTCAGCAGTTTCCATTGTGATCAAATGTAAAAACATGTCTTCATAAATATTGAACAGTAATAACTATACTATATCTTTTAGTCATTTCATTTTAATGGGCACTAGACTGAAGGATACCACCAAATAGAGGCTTAGGTCTAGTAGTTGGAAAAATACAACATTTCTTCTTTGACCCAGAGATCCCACCACTAGATATATACCCAAAAGAGTGAAAATATAGAAAGACAGTCACTATCTAGACCAGAATACTTATAACATCATTTCTTATAACAGCAAAAAACAGATGCCTATCAACTGAGGAATGCCCAGCAGATTGTGATACATGAATCATAGTTTTAGAACTGAAAGGGAACTGAGGGGCTATCCATTCCATTTTATTTTAAGTGAGGTGGTATGATTTAATTGGTTGGCTCAGTTGACTCCACATATATGTATATGTTGTCTCCCTTCCTCTTCCCTTAGAATGTAAGCTACTTGTGTGTTAGGACTGTTTCATTCATATTTTTGTATCCCAATCTCCTAGCCCAGTGCTTGGCCCGTGGTTGACATAAAATTCTTGTTGATTTAGTGATTAATCAAAATAGGAATATACATGTGCATATATATGTATGTATTTTAAATTAGTTTCAAAAGAACATTAATTAATTATGCCACATGATTATATGACTAGACTCTACAGATTCATTGTATTTTATGACACATAGTTCATACTTGGCACCTTATGGTAAATAATCACCTTATCTTCTTTCAATAAAAGTTCACTTTCAAATTTGGGACTTTCTTTTTTGCCACAACAAAAAACAAATATATGGAGAATGAAATGATCTATTATTTATAAAAAAAATTTCCAGAAAAAGAAAAGGAACAGACCTGGTATGTTTTTAAGGACCAAAAAGTAAATTTTTAAAAACATTCAGATGAAATGTGTTTCTTTGACTAATAAGAAATTTAAGATGTAAAGTAAATTTCTGTGTCTATGTTGTGACAATAGAAGTAAAGCTGCTACAATTTTATGATGTTTTCTGGAAGAAATTACAATATATCAGCTGATACTTGACACTAATTGCAATTATAGACATCACCTAAGCAAATCCTGCATTTTCAGGGAAAGAAAAAGAAACAGAAGAAAATTTCTTTTCTTAGCCTATTCCAGTATCTCAAAATTCTCATAGTCAGGTAGTTCTCTATACCTTTTTCTCACCTCCAACCCCCATCACCCAGCCAGCAACAAGTTTACACACCAGCAAACAACTGATATTATCATCATAATTCATAATGGTCACACATTTGCCAGTGGGCAGCTTGCATGTTTCAAATGGGGTGCAACAATTGAGCATGAAGTAAGGAGTGAATGTCTCATTAGAGCCAAATACAAAATTTCCTCCCTTGACTTTGTTACAAAACATTTTTCTCATTCCAAGTCAAACATTTATGAAGCACCTTCTACCTGCCAGGCATTGGGCTAAGCATTGGGTGTATAAAGAAAGGCAAAAAGTGTTATGATTTCTTTTGACATTGCATATTGTATGGAAAAAATAGTTTGGATTCATGTTTTAATAAATGATATATATAATAATGAATCATTACTTCAGTACTTCAATAGAGCCATGGTCTCATTTTTACTCTTACTACCTTGGGGTAGGAAACTTGCAAAGATACAAGAAATCATGCATATACACTCCACCCAAGCCAAGGGCACTCCATCCCAGATCAGACAGTAGTGAAACAGCAGTCACAGAGAAATTCTTGGACCATATGAGTTTCCCAGATCAAGCAGTTGCTGAAGCCAAAGACAATCAAGAAACAAAGCCAAGATGTGGAGAAGTAAACCTAGACCTTGCCTTTCACTGGTACTTGATGTGAATTGTGCAGGTCTAAAGGAAAGGGGTTGACTATTGACCATATTTTTTTCACTTTGTGGGGAAAGTTAGGGAGAGGAAAACCATGAATAGGATATTACCTTGAGTCTGGGGGTGACTGTAAAGGTTCCTGGGGGAAAGGAGATATTAGAAAGGGAAAGAGAATTATCCTAATTATCTTAACAGGTCTTGATTCAAGTCTATTGTGCTTTGCAAATAGGTGATGGTGATTGGTATGCTGGACTGAGAGTCAGGATTAAGAATAATAGTGATAATAACAATAACAACATTTCTGTAGCCTGAAAAGTGCCTTGTGTATATTTTTATTTGATCATCTCAATACTCTGTGAAATACATCCCTTTTACAAATGGGGAAACTGAGACTAAATGGAGACCAAGTGATTTGACCAGGGTCACACAGTTAGTAATTAAGGCAGGATTTGAGTTCATGTCTCCCTGATTCCAAATCCAACACTCTATCCCCCGTGCCACCTAAATTCTAATCTTGCTTCTGATACTTGGGCACATTTAAGTCATCTAACTTCTCTCAGCCATAGTTATCTTACTGTAACAGCAATGCTACTTGCAGCTGCTGTGGGGGTGTAAGACCAATAACACCAGCACACAGGAGGGGCTGCTAGCACAGGTTCTTTGAAAAGCAACACAAAAGAGGTCAACAATCTTACTTTAGTCAAACATACATACATGTGTGTGTATATATATATATATATACGTGTGTATACATATGCATATACATATACATGCACATGTACATATACATATATATAATTTACTTAGTTTAGGGGGAAAAGTCAGCACCATGAATTTCAGAGAAAATGCAAAAATACAAACAGGAATTACAAGCAGGAATTATAGCATAAAGACCAACAGATAGGGTTTCTAACCATCTGACCAAATAATTCATACATCACAGATCAACAGATCCAACCATTACATACATACATAGTTACCAGAGAGAGAAGCACCAACATCTGGGTTTTCAAAGATGGAGAGCTCCTTAACAGCTACCCAGAGTCTCATCTGACCAAATCACACACTTTTCTAATGAGTGAGCCCCAAAGCAAAATGCTAACCTCAGAGTATATATATACTTCTTCAGGGTTAGAGAACATCACAACCCTCATGACCCACTGCCCAAATATAAGTAACAAAAGGTGTGGGCCTTTCTGAAAAACAAGCGTCCCCTAATCAAGCTTCTCTTGTTGGGTTCTACTTGAGGCCTATTAATGAGTGGGAAAGATCTTCAGCTCTCATTAACATTACACTCATCTATAATTGAGGTATCTATAATAGCACCTATAATCACAGAGTTATTGTGAGAATCAAATTATGTGATATATCTATAATACTTTGCAAACCTTTAAGTGCTATATAAATTTTAGCTATTATTGTTATTATTGCAATTTTTTTAAAGCAATTGAGGTTAAGTAACTTGCTCAAGGTTACACGGCTAGTCATGATTTATGTGTGGGTGCTCATTTTCTGAGGCCGGATCTGATCTCGGGTCATCCCAACTCCAAGGCCGGTGCTCTTACTCACTGTGCCACCTAGCCGCCCCTTTAGGGCAATTGGGGTTAAGTAACTTGCCCGGTAAGTAACTTACAGGGCTAGGTTTTTCTTTGTGTGGATTAAGTGTCTGAGGCCGGCCCCGAAGCTCTATTCACTGCACCACCTAGCCGCCCCATATTATTGCAATTTTTACTGGGGAAATGCTCTATATTTGATTTTATATTAGCCAGCTTCTAATCAGTGGGTTCCTCTCCAAAGTTCCATTTGGAGAAAGCACCCACTCCAGACATCCCGCTCTCTTCAAACCTGAACCAACCTATGTTACCCCAGACCATCTCTCCACCTTTTTCTTTGTGTAGGTACCTTCTCCTCCCTCATCAATTTCTTTTTATGTTTTGTCTTCCTTCACTAGATTATAAATTTCTTAAAGGTAGGGACTGTCTTTCTTTTTACTTGTATTTGTATTCTTAGCACTTAACTCATGCCTGGAAAATAGTAAGCATTTATTAAATGGTTTATTTATCTTTTTATCAGTTATCTATATCTCACTGTCCATTCATTCATCTCTTTATATTTCTATCTATCTACCCAGAGTTTACCAAATTGTGGGGCAAAGACCAACCCATTCCTGTGTCTGGGGAAGGTATCATGGCTCAAAGCAATGACCAAAATTATTGTCAAGTGAAACTTTTCAATAAATACATGCCCTTTGTTCAATAAAAACAAAGCTCAAATGAAAGTCAACAAATGTGGGAATCATCAGTGAATTCCTTCCTACTGTCAGTTAATGTAGTACAATAACTACTTAATACAGCTATATGCAAGTTAATACAAATTTGAATCAGTACATGTGGAATTTTCATGTGGGCATGAACTACCATTATCATTCACAAGCTTCTCACAAAATGAATTGTGATTTTGTACTGTTTCCGTCATCTGAATACAAAGTAACGAAATTTGATGTTAAACAATCTTTATATGGAAGTTAAAATAACATAATACCTGTTATATTTCTCCACATAATTCATTTTGGTAAGAATAATAAATATAAAATGTGTTCTTCCCTGCCCCCCCCCCAAATGCAACTTAAAAAAATGAATCAATTAAATTACAGTTAAAATTAAGGTTCAAACTTATCACTAATTATATTTGCATTTAATGCTGTTAAAATTTTTTGCCTTTATTTTTTAAAGAAAAAATATGCTTTCATAATGGATAAATACATAACTGGTTGGAATAGGAAGTCCCCCAAATCAGCTAAAGATAATAAAGCAAAGTGATAGATAGTATAAGTAATAGAAATAAAGTAATGCAAAGTAAAAAGCCCAAGTCCAGAAAATAAGATCTATAATATTTATCATTGAGAGTCACAAGTTCTGCTTTTGAAGGAAAGAATTATGTTTGCCTTGTGCAAATATTTTAGTTCCATATAGTGTGAAACCTAATAAATGGATGTAACCTGAAAGTGTATATGCAGAATACATTGGTAAGATGTGGGAATTTTTCCAGAGAAAATGAGATGCTTTTAACATGAAAAACATTCTTTTACAAACACTCTAACATCAGAATGATCTCTTGCATCATGTGGGGTTGATTAAAGAACTGCTATAAGTGTAAAAAGCCCCATTTGATAATGGAAACATTGGTACTACCTAAAGCTATAGATATGTTAAGAACAAATCTTGGTAAATTATATATGAGGACCTTCAAAGGGTTTCATTTCACTGGACAATATGGCGGTAAATGTTGCCTATGTTAATGAAGAAAGACCTTTATAATCAATTCATTGAAAAACTAAACTTTTTCTATTTTGTTGCACAAGTGAATGAAGCAACAGACATAGTTAAAGATAAAAATGCATGATTACGTATGAAAGATATGTTGTTAAAACTGACATAAGGGAAGATTTGTTATTTTGTTACCCTGTTGATAGCAATACCATATCAAGAGAAATTTGGAATATAATTGACAGATTTTTAAAATGAAAATTATATAATGTAGGAAAATTGTATTGTAGTCTTTGGTTAAAGAGCTGAACTGATATCAAGATGAAATGCAGATCTATTGGCCTCTTATTCAATTTGGGCATATTCTATGCTTCACATACCATCATTTGGATTGAGAAATATGAATGCAGAGCTACATGCAGTTATTCCATTTGTTACAAGAGTAATAAACTTTATAGAAAATTCCATTAAAAGAAAAGTTCTCTGCAAAATTGTGTGAGTTTATTAGTGATGATAACAAAGATAAAAGAAAATAACTTCATAATGAAAAATTTCTCTTGACACTTGTATTTCTATTGGATATATTTAAGAAACTGAATACTCAATATATCGATGTAAAATCATTCATACCCTAATCTAGCAAGATAAAGTGGCTAAATGAATACTAAATTTATAGAATAGTATTCTTGTATGTTTATCTCATTTTTTAAAAAATACATTACTATAAATTAAATAGTAGAAAGTAAAGGCCTATTTGCTAACATTTAATTGATCTATAGAAATAATTCTCACTTTAAAGACCTAAGTATTTATAAATATGAATATGTAGGAAACTCATTGGTGATGAATAAAAATGATACATTTAGTCTGAATCGATCTGAACAACCAATTTCTCAATAAAAAATATTTACTAAGGGATGGCTAGGTGGCGCAGTGAATAGAGCTCCAGCCTGGAGTCAGGAGGACTTGAGTTCAAATCCAGCTTCAGACACAACAACTAGCCATGTGACCTTGGGCAAGTCACTTAACCCCAATTGCCCTATCTTCCCCCCTCCAAAAAGAAAAAAAAAAATTACTAAGAAACTGCCAAACCCTGTACTTGTTGCTGGAGATATAAAGACAAAAAAATTGAAATAATTACTGCCCTAAGGGAGAATAGATTCTATCAGGAAATATAACATACATTTATAAGTATCTACAGAATAAATCCAAAATAAATTCAAGGTAATAAAATATAAGGAAGTTAGAGAAGGAGTAGCACTAGCAAAGACTTCATGTAGAAGGCAGTGCTTGAACTATTTTTTAAATATAATATTTTTACTTAAATATAAAGCAAGCAAGAGAAAAAGCATGTCATGTACATAGCAGAACATAAGAGAGAATTCAAAATATGTAACAATAAATTTTCATTTCAAGAAAGTCTGCATGATAACTAATAAATGTTGTATTGAGAACTGTCCATCTTTTCTTTACTTCCTTGTAAGTTTTCTTTTCTTCTCTGTTGTGCACTTCTTTGCTTTGTTCTTTTTTCCCTCCTCTCTCCCCCAGAGAGCTACAATTAAGTTTGGATATGTTTTTCTATAGCTATAGATATATACGTGCACATATACATATATACATACATATATAGACATATGCCTTCTTAAACAAATTCTACTCCTGAGCTTTGTTTTTATGTTTGGGCATATCTCATTTCCTATCCCTTTTGCCTTCTCTACTTTACTTCTACCCTCTACCTTGCCGTCCTATTACTTGCCTACCCCTCTCCAAGGAAACGCCCCCTATCCTCCCATTCCCATAAATCTAAACACCCTTCTATAGCCCCCTTTTACCTATTCCCTCACCCTAACCTCTAACAATCCCTACCTTGTCCTCTCCCCCCTCCCTATGCCCCTAATATTTTATTTCTTCTGAATTTAGAAGGCTTTTATAGTCTTCTAAATATATATGTATTGTTCCCTTTTTAACTCATTCCCAATGAAAGTAGGTTACAAGAACTACCAGCATTTCCCCCATCTAATTCCTCTGTATCACTTCTTCCTCTTGCACCTCATTTGTATAAAATAACTACTCTTTTCAACTGTTCCTAAGTGGTTTTACTTTTTAAATTCATATCATACTCAGGCTTACCCTGATCTTTCTTATGATCTACCCAATTATTAATAAGAATCTTAGACATATGTTTCATATTATATATATATATATATAAAATAAGTTATCTGTCCTTATTAAATCCTTTATAATCAGTCTTTGATATGTACCTTATATTTCTCTTGGCTCTTATATGTCAAATCTTCTATTAAGTTCAGGTTTTTTTTTTTAACCCAGTCTTAAAAATATGACAGTCGATCAAATATCTATTTTTTTTTTTGGAGTGGGGAAGGCAGGACAAATGGGAATAAGTGACTTGCCCAACGTCACGAAGCTAGTAAGTGTTCAGTGTCTGAGGCCAGATTCGAATTTAGGTCCTTCTGACTCCAAGGCTGTTGCTCCATTCACTGCACCATCTAACTGCCCCTCCATTTTTTTCATTCAGGATTATGCTTAACTTTGCTGGGCATAGTATCTTTAGCTGGAATCATGATTCTTTTGCTCTTCAACATATAGTGTTCTAAGACTTGTGGTCCTTTAATGTCTCTGCTAGGGTGTATGATTATAATTGTGGCACTATCATATTTAAATTGTTTTATTCTTGTTGCTTTTAGTATGTTATCCCTGAACTAGAGGTTTCAGACTTTGACTGTGATATTCCTATGAGTATTCTTCATAGGATCTCTTTAAGTGGTGATCATTGGATTTTTTTCTATTTCTACTTTTCCTTTTTTTCTAATGGTTCAGGAAATTTTTTTAAAAAATTATTTCTTGTATTATTGTATCAAGATTCTTTTTTATCATAAATTTCAGCTAGTCTGATTATTTTCATGTTTTCTCTTCTTGAACTATTCTCCAAATCTGATCTTTTTCTTAGAAGATATTTCACTTTCTGTTGTATTTTTTTATTATTTGTATTTTGTTTAATTATTTCTTGATCTCTTATAATTTTGCTGGTTTCACATTACCCAATTCTAATTTTCAAGATGTCTTTTTCTTCCTTAAGATTCTGGATCTCCTTTTCTAATTGGTTGACTTTCATTTCATAATCTTCTTGTTTTTCTTGGATTATTCTTATTCTTTTTTTTAAGTTTTTTTTCCCTTCATCTCTGTCATTTGATTTTTAAAGTGTTTTTAAAGATCTTCTATGAATTCTTTTTTGGGCAGGTGACCATTTGAAATTACTCTTTGGGGGTTTCTTTACTTCAATATCCTCCTCTGAAGATGAACCTTAGTCTTTTCTATTCCAATAATAACTTTCTATGATTGGATTCTTTTTCCTTTTCCTGTGCATTTTTTTGTGGTAATAGCTTAATTTTTGTAATCACCTCTAGCCCTGGGGTGTGGCAGACTGTGCCTCTTGCTTCCCACAGTTTCTGTACTCACCAGGTGTGTGCTGGTTCCTTATATTTGCACTCTGAGACTGGAGTTCCTCGTCAGCAGTCCAATCTTCCTGGGTTCAGATGGCCAACTCTCCTCACTATCCCAGGCTCAGGGGTAAAAGGTACTGTGGCTAGGGCTGAGAAAGCTTCTCACACCAACTAACCTAAGGGCTTGTCACTAGTTATTAAAGCAGACCCTATCCTGGAGGTGTTACTCTTCACAGTGACCAAACCTTGTCCTGGGATTTTTCTTCTGATCTCAAATTATCCCAGGAAGACCCCTGTTGTGCCCCTACTCTTATTTACCTTTACCTGTACTTTGTTTGCCCTAAAACACTCTTCTATCTCTTTTGTGGGGGAAAATCTTGAGAGTTTAGGATTTTCTGACCTACTTTGCCATCTTCCCAGAATCCTCTCCCCTTGAACTGTCTTGAAGATTGTGCCTAAGTCTGAGACAAGGGTAAGGAAGAAGTGTGCTCCAGGTACGGGGGACAAGTAGAAAGGCATAGAAATGGGAGATGAAAGGTTTAGGTGTGAAGAAGAGAGAGAAGGTCAGAGTTTGACTGAACCACAGATTTGGGAAGGGAAGTAGTATATAATGAAGTTGGAATGCTAGGTTGGTGCCAGACTGTGAAGGGCTTTAAATACCAAATAGAGGAATTTATACTTTATCTTAGAAGCACTAGAGAATCAATGAAGTTTATTGAGTAGGGGAGAGGCATGAATTGATCTGAGCTTAAGGAAAATCACATTGACCTCTGTGTGGAGATTGATTCAATAAAACTCTTAAATAAATACATCCCTTTTGTTCAATAAAAACAAAGTTCAAAGGAGAGTCAAAAAAAGCAGGAATCATCAGTGAATTCCTCCTGCAGTCAGTGAATGTAGTAACACAGCTATATTCAAGTAAATACAAATTTGAGTCATTGGGTAGAATCTTAAGACAAGGAGGCTGGGGGCAGCTAAGTGGCACAGTGAGTAGAGCGTTGGCCCTGGAGTCAGAAGGACCTGAGTTCAGATCCGGCCTCAGACACTTAACGCACACACAAACAAACCAAAAAAAAAAAAAAAACAAAAAAAAAAAACTAGCCATGTGACCTTGGGCAAGTTACTTAACCCCAATTGCCCTCCAAAAAGAAAAAAAAAAGACAAGGAGGCTAATTAGGAAGTTGTTGTAGTAGTCCAGATGAGAGGTGATAAGGGTCTGAAGTACAGCTAGCTGAAGGAGTAAATAAAAAGAGTTGAATGAGAGTGAAACTGTGAAGGTCGAAATGGTTAGATGATGGGTGAGAGAGGGGTAGGAGGAAGACAAAATTCAGAACTTCAAATTTTGAAAAGATGAAGGTTATAAACAAATAAATTTATTCTAAAAAAAATAAAGAAATAGCAAAATGTGGCAACTGATCTATTATTTAAGATATACAAGAGTGGAAAGTCAAGGATAACATCAGGCTCACCAATGGGAGAAACTGAATAGAAATAAGGAAGTTCTATTGAAAAATGGATTTAGCAGGAAAGAAATGAGTTGTTTTCAAAATATTGAATCTGAAATTTCTGCAGGATATTCTGTTTGAAATATTCAATAAGCATATGGTGACATGGGACCAGAGGTCAGGAGAAAGATTAGGAATAGAGATATGTGAATCATCCTCATACATACAATGGTTAAACCCTTGTAAGCTGATGAAGTTACCAAATGAGAGAGTATAGAGTAGAAGATCCAGGACATGTCCTTTGGGGACACACACAGTTTATTCAGTCATTTTTCAGTCATGTCCAACTCTTTGGGACCCCATTTAGGGTTTCCTTGGCAGAGATACTGGAGTGATTTGCCATTTCCTTCTCCAGTTCATTTTACAGATGAAGAAACTGAGACAAACAGGATTAAATGACTTGCCCAGGGTCACACTGCTAGTGAAAGTCTGAGGCCAAATTTGAACTGAGGAAGATGAGTTTTCTTGACTCTAGGCCTGGCACTACATCTACTGCACCACCTCATTTCCCACACAAATGCAGTTAGGAGTCATGATATGGATTATGAGCCAGAAAAGGATCGAAAGGTATTGTCAGACAGATAGAAGAAGAACCAGAAGAGAATAGTAGCAGGAAAACCCAGGAAGGACTGAATAAGAATATAGGAGAAAATTATGGTCAGCAGTGTCAATCAATGCAGCAGAGATCATGAAGAATGAAGACAGAAATGGCCATCAGATATGGCACTAAGAGATCCTCGATAAGTTTGGAAAAAGCAATGACTACTAACTGTGTGACCCTGGGCAACTCAACCTGTCAGCCTCAGTTTTTTTATCTGTAAAATGGGGACAATAAAGCACCTTGTTGTTGTTCAGTAGTATCTGACTCTTCATGACCCCATTGGGGTTTTCTTGGCAAAGATACTGGAGTGGTTTACCATTTCCTTCTCCAGCTCATTTTGCAGATGAGAAAACGGAGGCAAACGTCTAAGTGACTTACCCAGGGTCACACAGCTAATAAGTGTCTGAGACTGGATTTGAACTCAGGAAAATGAGTCTTCCTGACTCCAGGCCCAGTATGCTATTCACTATGCCACCTTGCTGCCCTAATAAGGCACCTACTTCACAGGATTGTTGTTAGGATCAAATAAGATAATGCATATAAAATGTTTTGCAAATCTTAACACACTATATAAATGCTAACTTTATTTTGTTATAAAAATCATTGTAAAGGATTTTTATCAATATATCAATATTTGTTTACTATAATTGCCATTTTGTTTTATGTGAGATTTATTTTGGAAGGTTATGAAATTGTAATAAATTCTTAATTTTGTTGAGCAAAAGATATGAGCAAAGAATGTTATTTGTATAGATTGTCTTCTGAAAAAGTAGGCTGAACATGACCTTTTCTTTTGTTAAAAAGGGAGATTTGCTATATAAGTTTGGAAACCACTTTTCCACAGGAGTGCTATGATGGTGCTCCTGTAGTAGCTGGATTAAGGTCTAAACTCAAGTCAAATTCTAATATTCTCAGAGTAAATCCTGGTTAAGGCCAAAAAGAGCTGAAGACATGTTTCTGCAAGGAATCCTCATGAGGAAACCCAGTTCATATAAACCTGGTCTTTGGTTCTGGGACACATGGATTACAAGAAGACAGAGTTTGAGGTAAGTTAAGTGACTTTCCCCTTTTCACAAAGGAAATAAGTTACTGGGCCAAGATCTGAACATAGGACTTCTGAACTCAAATCTAGAGCTATTTTCATTATGCCATAGCAGTACTCTCTGGTGATCTTTCTAATCTGTAATCTTTTTTCCTCTTTGAGATATACTAAAAACCAGTGCCTGGATGCCTTTAAAATAGTGTGGCCTTCATCATTGATGATTGGTTGATTCCAGCCATTCTTCTTGACCTCATTTTCTTGAGTGTCATTTCTACTGCCTCATATAGCACATTGGGGAATGAGGTGAATGAGTCCAAATGTAGTGGTTTCATCAACTGTCACTAGGGATGAAAATAGACTGCTACAGAAATGCTGCCTGACCTATAGCATTTCTCATCTCTATAATACTTTTATGAGAATTCTTGTTGTCCTTCCAGTTTTATCAATAAATCCTCTCAGAATGACCTGGATCACATGCCAAGCTTTCTATATTCTTATTTTCTCCTTTCTTCCTTTTTATTGTTTTGTGAGACAACACTGTTAGTAATCCTCTATCATATTCCATAATAATTTTAAAATTTGTATTGTATTTCTTTTGTGTTATGCCAACATAATATCTGAATATGTATTTGCTCCTGTGGCCAGCAAGTCATCCCATGTAATAAAAAAAGAAAGAGGGAAAAAGGCAATTCATCAAAACTAACCAACAAATTGAATTCAATAGTATATACAGTTTTACTTAAAAGTGAACCTGTACTCTAAACAAGCACTAACCTTGACTGCTCTGCCCTCCTGCTTGTTAAGACCATCAAGTGTTCATTAGCTAAATTAATTTCTTTGCTACATTGCCCTCATTATAGTGGCTATTTTACATTAGTTAAATTTTCTTTAAAATGGTGATGATCAGAGTCAAAATCCTTACTTTTATCTAGTCCTCATTTGTCAGTCAACAGCTTATATAAAATTCTGATTGGAGCTGTTATAATTGTATACAATGCCACTCATCTTTTATCCTTCCTTCTAATTTGGTGCTAGCATTGACCAAATCAGTTAATGATTACACACAGACAAATGACTCTGAAATGACTCCCATGTCAGAACTAGTCTTTTCCAGTATGTTAAAATATATAGTCATTGTTTTTTGGTGATATTGTCTAGCCCCAAGTAAGTATTTAATTAAAGTCCTACTCAAAGTGCTTCCATCACAATGTATAGGTTATTCTATGTTCTTCCAGGCTATGTTAATAGAAGACAAACTCCGGCATGCCCTTTGTAGACCAGAAAGTCTGTGGTGATTGGCCCCGTGACAGACTATTGTCTGAGAGTCAAATAAAATGAATACAGAGAAGTCTACCATCTATAGGTTAAATGGTATATGGTCAGTTGCTCTTAACCTTTTTTGTGCGTTAGATCACTTCAGCGATCTGGTGAAACCTATGGATCCCTTTTCAGAACGAAGTTCTTAAAATAAAATTCATATTGGGGTGGCTAGGTGACAGTGAATAGAGCACCAGTCCTGGAGTCACTAGGACCTGAGTTCAAATGTGGCCTCAAACATTTAATGCTTACTAGCTGTGTGACCTCAGGCAAGTCGCTTAACCCCAATTACCCTCCAAAAAGAGAAAAGAAAATAAAAGAAAATAAAGTAAAATTCATAGGACTATAAAGGAAATCAATCATATTGAAACAACTATCTATATTTATATACAAAATATATAGGTATATACATAAATGTATACATACATGTACACATAGTACACATACATACACATGTGTGTTTGTGTACATTCCCCATCAATAAGTTAAGAACTCCTGACTTAGGTGATGAATTCTTTAGCCATGTATGTCACCCCATGAAATAGATAAAAATACAAAGTTGTACTCAGGCTGTATAATGCCTTGTTTAAGTGACAGAGTAGTAGAAAAGGGAGAAAAGGGTGCCAAGTGAACCAATGTGAGCCATAAAATAACATTTTTCTCATCTTTCTTGGCATCTAAGGAAATGCGAAATAAGTTATGTCAAAATTATCTCCAGCTTTTTTTTCTTTTTCATCTTTTTGTTAGCTTACTGGAAAAAGGGTCAGAGAATTATAGATTTGCAGCTGAAGGGTACTTCAGATAGCATTGAGTATAACACCTTCATTTTCACAGATAAGGAAAATGAGGCATGGAGAAATTAAATAATTTTCTGAGAGCCATAAAGCTTATATCTGAAGCAGGATTTGAACCAAGATCTTCCATGCTCCATACTCCAAGTTCTGTCCACTATACTATGTAGAATCTAACTATCTTTAGGTAGACATTACTGTCCAATGTACCCTCAGAGGTTATTCTCACTCCCAACTCCCCTATTAGATATAGAGAATAGTTCAATAGTCATTAGTATTTTTCTGAAGTGATTTTTAAAGATTGATGATAGTGATAATTATGTTTACTAGATGGTAAGGTTTCAAATCTTACACATTATAGTACTGCATTTTCTATATACTTAGTGTAGAATATTGTGGAAGCCTCTAAAAGAAATTCATAAATAGTCAGAAGAGTTCTCCATTTTTTACAGGAAAAAACAAATAGATGAAGAATGTCTGTTGCCTATATGGCATGATATGCAATTGGATGGAAAACCCATAGATCGCGTCCATCACCACAAATACCTTATGAGCTGTGCCCAGAATTGAGAAGAAATAAAAAAGTATATTGGATTGCCTTTGGGAAATTGAGTAGTGTTTTTAATGACCGCTTTTAATGAACAAACCCCTCTCCAAAACAAAGAACCATCTTTTTTTCTCTTTTAGCATTGTTCCAGTGATACTATATTACTGAGAGTCAGAGAACACTACAGGTTCTAAAAAATTCAAGTTGAAAGACACTTAGTGGACTGACAACAAAGAGACACACATAGGCATGAATAGACTGTGACATATTACCAGCAAATAACTGCACAAAAGAGCAGAAAAGATGCATTCAATAGAAATATGATTGAAAAGGGAGTTATGTAGTCATAACAATACTCAGCATTTATGTAATGCTTCAAAGTTTGCAAAACACTTTTCATAGGCTCTCTCATTTGACTAGCCTGCATGTTCCATTGATATCCATCTTGGTGTCAAGAGATCTAAAGCAGTTGTCTCCATAGTGTGCATGCATGCTGGAGATGCATGACAAGCCATCAAATAGAGGAAGTGAATAGAATTTCTATTTATACTTTTTATCTGAAAGAAAGAAATTAAACTTTGTTAATATTTAGTAAATGGGTTGACAATGGATATCTCTCACTCAGTATGTCATATGGTCTCATGTCATGTATACCAAGGTATTCTGAGTACAGTATGTTTCTTGGGCTTATAGATTTCAGGATGGAAAGGACTATATGTCAATGAATCCAATTCATCTTACAGATGAAGAAACTAAGCTCATAGTGGTTAAGTGACTTTTCATATAGCTGGTAAGTATCTGAGATTGGATTACAAACCAGGCTTTCCTGACTCAAGGTCCAGCATGCTAGCCGGTATGTCACAAGGCTCTCAGTTCCACAAAAAAGAGGCATTTATCAGTGGCACCATTACTTGTTCGTTCACTTTCTTTTCTAAATAATATTTTTTCAATCACCAAAATGTGTCTTCTTGCTCTCTTAACAACAACCTCCCCCCACTCACACTTAAAAACTAGAGGAAGACAAAGCTGTTACAAACATGTATCATAGATTAAAACAAATTTCCACATTGGCCATTCCATTCCCCTCCCCAAATTGTCTCATACAGTAATCTAAGTCCTTTATTTCTCTATCAGGAGGTTGGTAACATCCTTTATCATTAATCTTCTGGAATGATTGGTCATTACGCTGCTTCTTTCAAAGTTGTTTGCCTTTACCATATTGCAGTCATTGTACAGATTGTTCTCCTGGTTCTGTTCAATTCACTTTGTATGTCTTCCCAGGTTTCACTAAAAACATTTTCTTCATCATTTCTTATAACACAGTAGTATTCCAACACATTTATGTACCATAAATTATTCATCAAATCCTGAATTTATGACTTCTGATTTCTATTCTTTGCCACCTCCAAAGACCCATAAATATTTTTGTTCATCCTTAGATTTTGTTTTGCTTAGGACTAATCCTTCTATTAATCTACCTTCCTTCAAATTCCCCATCTCCCCTTTTCCTTCTATTTCCCTGTTGAATGAAATATATTTCTGTACTCAATTGTGCATGTATTATTCTTTCCTTTACCCAGTTCAGATAAAAACAAGGTTCAAGTGTCAGCTGCTCTTCCCTACCCTTCCTTCTTGTTTATGTAGATGTCTACTCGTGTGCCATTATTATGAGCTAGCTTTTTCTAACCTTCCTTTTCTTCATCCCACTCCTCCTGCTCAATGTATTCCTCTTCTTCTCTTTTTCCATTCTGCTCTTAGATCATTGAGATATAACAGAACCAACCCTAGGCCTTGTCAAACTAGATTCTCTCTATTGACCCCAATGATGGGGATATGTTTCATCTCCCTATGTTAGAATGTAGGAAGTTTATTGTTATTTAGCCAATTTTCATTCTTTGTTTTTTTGTTTGTTTGTTTCTCTTAAGTCCTGTGTTTTAACGTCAAATTTTCTATGCAGTTCTTGTTTTTTACAGGGATGATTATGTATTCTATTTCATTAAGGATCCATTTTTCCACCTTTAGCATTATACTCAGTTTTTCTAGATAAGTTATTCTTGCTATAAGTCCACATTATTTGTCTTCTGGAATATTATGTGCTAAGTTCTCCACTCCTTTATTTTGGTGGCTACTAAATCATATGTGATTCTGACTGTGGCTCCTCCCTATTTCAGTTATTTTTTTTTCTGGATGCTTACAGTATTTTTAATCTGACTTGGAAACTCTATATTTGGGGTATGATGTTCTTGGAAGGTTTCCTTTTGGGGTTTCTTTCAAAAGGTGGCCAGTGAATTAATTTTGTTTCCACTTTGCCCTCCGCTTTTAAGAGGTCTGGGTAGTTTTCTTTTAAGATTTTTTTAATATGTTGCCTAGGCTTTTTATTTTCTTTTTGGTCATAACAGTCAGATAGCCCAAAGAATCTTAAATTTTTCTTTTTGATTTGTTTTCCTTGTCAGTTCTTTTTGCTATGAGATGCCTTATACTTTCTTTTTTTAATCTTTTGACTTTGTTTTAATATATCTAGTTTCCTTATTGGCTTCTACTTGATCCATTCCAGTTTTCAGGGAGTTTGTTGCAAGGGCAAGGTTTTCTATCTCTTGTGACAAGTCATTAATTCTCTTTCAAATCCTTTCTTCCACAACTCTTTTCTTTTTCCATTTATTCCTTCAGTGCTCTCATTCAATTTATATATAAAAAATTAAACCTATTTTATCTCTTCTATGAATTCTAGTTGAGTTTGTGCTCAAGTTATATTTTTCCTCTCAGGCACTGCTTGTAGAAGTTTTGTCCCTTCTCCTACACTTGTGTCTCAAGTATCCCTGCCACCATAATAGTTTACTATAGTGGAGTTCTTATTTTTTCCTATTTTTCCAGCCTATTTCCTGACTTTGGACTCAATATTAGGAATGGAATCAGCCATACTTTTGGAGGGAAAGTCTGCATTGATTTTACTGTTGCTTTCTTGAGCTATTGAGTATTGTGTTATTCCAGGAACTCAGGACAGGCTGGAAATGTTCAAACAGTAAGTGCTCCCAAAGTGGTCTGAACCAGGGCAAAGTCTGATTATTGACTCACTGTTCTGAACTCTGCAAGTTCCTGACCTGGATTTAAGTCCTAGCAAGATCAGAATTCTGTTGATCTCAGTCCTATCAGTCAGCTGGGAAGTTCAGCTGGTTCAAAACAACAGAACTGCAGGCTAGGCTAGAAGTTGGGACGTAGGTTCTGTTCTGCTCTGCTGGTTTTTAAAATTCCTCCTTTCTCAGTATGCTACCCAGAACCTTCCTACTCTGAACATGGAGACATTCTTTTTAGTCTGCCATGGATCTGTGACACAGAGCTGGGTAGTGGGCAACAAAACTGGGTCTATCTCTGTTGCAGTAGCTTGTATGGGTCTGGGGGTAGCCTGGAATGGGTCTAAGACCTCGCCTTGCCCTGGCACATGGATTCTCCCGGGTGCTGGAATGCTCTGTGTGCCCCATGCGCCTGCCCTGACCCAGTTCTCAGTGTCTATAGACTTCTTTGTCTACATATGCCAACCTGGGCTGAATCAAGAACTCACTGTGACTTTTGCAATATTATTATTATTATTATTATTATTATTGTTATTATTATTTCCCCATTAGGAGCCAATCTGGTCCATTTTCTAGCACTGTTTGGAGGAGTTTCTAATGAGGAGCTCAGCTGTATTACTCTTTGTCACTCTGCCATCTTGGCTCCATCCCCATAATGTTCATTGACTTTCAATATACTATACAATATATTGCAGATTATGTGCTTGGAAAGTGAATTTATGGATCATATTATCTAGCTTTGAGTAAACTATCCCTCACAAACTAACACATGGCTTAAGAAGATTCCTTAAAAGACACAATAGATTAAAAATAATAGTTGTAATGAGACCACACACAAGCAACAAGAAAACTGTAGGAATTACACTTCTCCTATCCCTTAGTATAGAGGTTCTTAAATTATTTTATGTCATGGACACCTTTGCCAGTCTGGGGAAACCTATGACCTTTCTCAGAATCATGTTTTTAAACACATAAAATTAAATACATAGGAGTCAAAAGAAACCAATTTTATTGAAATGCAATTATCAATTTTTTAAAAAAGTTTATCAACTCCAGGTTAAAAACCCCTGCTAACACAAGTTCTTCATTAGTCATATTACCAGCTTTTAAAAATATGCAGAGAAATTAAGATCTACTTGATCTGAGAGTGTTAGCAAAAAATTATTAAGATTATTTAAAATTTGGATCTAGATTCTCTATCAATAACAATGAACATCATGTTATGTATATATTGTAACTTGAGATATTAGCCAATGATTATTTGAAACCATCTAAATTAATAAACATTGGGGCACCTAGGTGCAGTGAATAGATCACTGAACCTGGAGTCAGAAGGACCTGAGTTCAAATCTGACCTCAGACACTTGACACTTAACTAGCTGTGTGACCTTGGGCCAGTCACTTACCCCCAATTGCCTTGCCTCCCCCTCTCCAAAAAAAATTACTAGAAATGTAAAAGTCATGCTTTTTTCCAAAAATAATGTAAGCATCCCACCTATAACAAACATCTACATGCCTTAAAAACTTGAAAACAGAATTTTCTACCTTGTTGAAAATTTTTCTGGATGAAGAGTTTCAATGGATTTTAAAATCATCTATTAAAAATATAAAAATATGACACCTATAGATTAGTTTCCAAGAACAACTGATCAACATTGGGAAGATGTAAATTTACTAGCCTATTAACAACAAAAATTGCATAATTGATGAATGGGATTTAAAATTTAATATTATAATTTGGAAGAATGGGGTTCATCCATTTGGGTCTTTTTCAGCTATTACAGTCATTAAAACTAAGTGTCAGAATAAACTGAACTTGGAAGCAGTGTCAAATCATTGTATCACAAAGAATTTTTAAAAAAGATTTCTTAAAATAAACATGCAAACATATTGCCTTCCCTAAAAATATTATTCTTAAAATAGTTTAGTGAGACCAGAAAGTGTTTTCTGATATTAGTGATTAAAATAGAAAATTATTTTATACTGTCATTTATGTCATATTTTCTCTTTTTATTTTGATTTTTTATAATGGGGATAATAATTTATATAGCATTGCTACGTTCCAGGCACTGTGCTAAGGGCTTTACAAACATTATCTCATTTGATCTTCACACAATTCTGCAGGGCAGATGTGGTAATTAGCCCCATTTTACAGTTGAAAAATTGAGGCAAACAGAAGTTAAGTGACTTGCCTAAGTCATTAAGTGTCTGAAGCTGGATGTGGAGTTTTTTTTCCTCCTATGGGTATGCAATCAGAAAAAGTTTTAGATAAAGACATCTATCATGTTGGGTCAACTCCCTGTTGAGAATTTATGGGAGAATATGAACAAGAGGTACACAAGATAATAATGTGTGGATGGGTTGCAGTATGGATGAGATCACAACAATAAAGTTTCAAATTACCCAGTACGGAAACCTTTGTATTTTAGGTGCTCAGTAAATGTTTGTTGGATGAATGACAGCACTTAACTTTTTCTTGGGGTTAAATAATTCTGATTCTTTTAGTCATCCCTGATAGTACCTATTTTATAATTTTCTAATCATTTTCATTAATCTCTTAAAAGTCTTTTTTTGAGTTTGAAACATCTCAAGTCTAAATCACTCATCTAAATAGGGGTAGTGCCCAGCCTAGAGAACACATACCAGAAATATTATGTGGGCTGATTTCTAGCACTCATTTTCCATTGTCAGGGGAAGCTATTGCCAGTCACTTCCCCAAAGATTGTGTATTCATAGGATCATTGATTTAGAGGTTGGAGAAATCTTAGAGGTCAACTAGTCCCACCCCTTCATTTTTACAGATGAGGAAAATGAAGCCTAGGGAGATTAAATGGCTTGTTCAAAGTTACACAGAGAGTAAGCTATAGGGATGGGATTTAAATCCATGTCCTTTGACTCCAAAGCCCATGGTTTTTCCTCTCTACCAATAGTCAGTTCAAAAATCAAATACCTCTATTCCTATGAATCAGTCATATGTGGCACACATATACACATACATACTTACAAGTCCATTTCAATCCTCCACTACTTGGAGGAATCCACTTCCCCCACCACCTTCACTGCCTTCATCACCTCCCTTCCAAGGCTCAACAAAATTCAGTCCCCCCACTTCTCAAGAATCAGAACATGTGCAGACTCATGCTGTCCACACCAAAATGGAAGGAGTCAGAACCTTGGCACATAATTAAAAAAAAAAAAGTTTGCTGGCCCTGCTGTTTAAGTTTCCTTCATGCTGATTCTCTGTTCATACTGTAAAATTTACCCTTAAAAGAAAACCTAAACATATAAATGTGGCCGACTCATCATAAGCTTTACAAATAGTCACTCACCTGCTCTCCTGGAACAAGCACCCTGGCATGGTGAGCAGTTATTTTAGAGTCCAGATTCTTTCTGTAGCATGACTGTGCCTACACACATCTGCTGCTCATAGACAGAAATGGAGAAAAAGTGAGGGAATCGAGTGAGACTAAAGAGGGAAGAAATAGAAGTGATGAAATTGAGACAAAACTAATTTTAAAATAGGGGAGGGGAGGACTGAAAGGAATAAAGAAAAAGATTCAAAAATAAAATTAGACAATGATGATAAAGAGAAAATAGAATTTACAAAGAAGGAATGTGAAAAATATCTCTTTAATCCTATCTACACAATACACTCACAAGATAAGGCAAATATTTACAGTTGCATTGAATATTGTGACCCAAAATATTTTCCCCCATTTCTTTTCACTTGACTTAATTACAGGCTATGAAAAGAAGTGGTTTAAGAAAAATACTTTGATATGTCAATGGCTCCATCACCTTATCAGTGTGGTAACTCCCTCTGCTGGTGTAGATTGCAACTCAAGAATGCCTTCTCACCCAGAAAGTGTCCAGCTCATATCCTCCTCAAAAATTCCTTACCCCATATACTAAGGTTTCCCTCTAGATCATTTAGAACTTTTTTGGATACCAGTTCAGCACTCAAATTGTCATCTGTTAATCCTTCCTTTTGTTTCATGAGCAGCCCACTTCCTTCTCCAATTATACATCACCTTCATGATATGTTTTATGGCATTTCTTATCTGGCACTGACAATATGCTGCTGCCTACTTACACCAGGACAATGTGAATAACTTTAAGGGTGATGTGGTGCTTTTTCACAACAACCATGAGAAATAGGGAGTACAGGGATTATTTTCTCATTTTTGCAGATGAAACAACTGAGAGTAAGAACAGTTTCATTACCTTTCTTGTATTCCATGTTCCAGCCAAACTGACTTGTTCATTGTGTCCCAAATTTAATGTTCTTTCTCCCATGTCTGTACCTGTGCATAATCTAGTGTTCTTACCTAAAATCTATCCATCCTCATTTTAGCCATTTATAATCCTTAGCTTCTCTGAAAGCTCATCTTAAGTATTGTTTGACCTTCATTATCAAAGAGGACCGATGACATCACTAGTGATGTCTTCACTTGAGCTTGAATTGGATTTAAGGAAAGCAGAGTTGCTCAAAGTCTTAAATCTCACTCTCTCTTCCAGAGTCATAGAAATCCAATGGCAAGACTTTAAAGTCAGGACAAATAAATGACCTGGGATGCAGTAGGTTACTTTGGCATCTCCAATGCCTGACAAAGTACTCCAGAGCACTTGCTTCAGCCACCTTCATGGCCACTGGAACAATTTGTTCTCATCTGCTCATTCTACCAGAGAAAATCTTCACATATTTGAGGTGAATACCCCTCTAAATAACCAACAGATCTAAGGCCTCTTGGTTACCCTTCAGCCTGGTTTAACCTGTCCTCCAAGAAGGTTTTACTGTGTTGTGGCCATTGTACATGCTACAACTTCTTGGAGTCACTTGAGAGTTGGGTGAAAGGTGGACACCAAAGGTGGATGGGAAGCCCTGAAAAGGGCTCAACAAGCCCTCACACAAGAAGTACTGGCCCTCCTAGAAACTCCATACTCCCCTCTTAAGTGTAACCTTTTAATCAAAGCTTTTCCTTATTCCACCAATTATTATTACTCTCTCCCTCCTCCTTTTATCTTGTATGTACTTAATCTATACATATATCCCAATGATTCATGGCCCTCCAAATTCTGGGCTTACATAAGTCAAATCTGATCTTTGTGACTAATCTAAAAGATAATTTTCTAAATGCCCTATATGCCCCTTCGGAGTTTAGTTAATAAAATCTCCAAATATGATTGTGTCTAGGTTTCTACAAATATAGGTAAGAAAGTTCACATCCCCTGACAAGTACTCAAACTAATAAATGGTCTTTATTATGTAGAAATTTGGACGGACTTGTAGGGAAAGAGAAATTTAAAAATACACATAAAATACTGACAAAAACTCATATGCTCCCTGTAATTGCAACCACACTAGCATACCCAGGATGGCTGCTAACATAGGTTCTTAGATCTGCTTTACTAGGAAAGATAGCTGTTCAGGGGGTCAACAATCTTTTTAAATTACATTCATTGGTTCAGAGGAAAAATCAGCACCCTGAATGCCAGGGAAAATACAAACAAAGAAAACAGAGAAAATACAAGCAGAGACCAATAGACAGGACTTCAAACTGTCTGAGAAATTAGCACAGATCTACAGACAGATCCAAGTATTGACCAAGGCAATACATACACAGTTTCCAAAGAGAGAAGTACCAACACCTGGGTTTCGCAAAGCTGGGGAGCTCCTTAATGGATCCCCAGAGTCTGATCAAACCTGGTCAAATCATAAGAACACTCTTCCAAGAGTGAGCCCCAAAGCAAAATGCTAACCTCAGAGTATATATATCCTTTTTCTGAGCCAGAGGGCATCACAAGCCTCATGACTCAGTGCCTAATCAGAAATTAACAAAAGGTGTGAAAGCCTTCCTATAAACAAGCCTCCCCTAAGTAACCTTCTCTTAATGGGCTCCAAGTGAGGCCTATTAATGGGTAGGGAAGATCTTAAATCCAATTAACATTATACTCCCCTAGGAGGAAATTGGATTTTGAGTTTTCAACTGGACAACACTCTTACATTCTGGTGCATCTCTAGCTCACCCAGAGTTCTACATAGTACATCCCAGATTCATAGTGTCCCTTTTTTTAATTCCTTAAGGCAAACATAGTATAGAAAAAGATAAATTCAGAGCTTAGGCAAGACTGAAAAATAGATTTTAGGGATGTTCTCTTCTGGAATTTCTGGCAAGATGACACAAAGAGGATTTTGAAAATGAACATGAGTAACTTGGACTTTTTTCTTTTCTTTTTTTTTTTGTTGTTGTTGTTTTTATTTGGACTAGATTTATGGTTTCATTGGCATAGAGAACTCACAGTGAGGAAACATCTCCATCCATACTGATCAGGACAAGTTGCCTGGGGCACTGATGTGTGTTTTTCAGAGGAAGGATTTACACAAGGTAAATGAAGCAGTTTAGATAAAGAGTGGGAAACCCTCAAAGTGATGGGTAGGTGAGAAAGCCAATTTACTGGTGACCTCTGGCTCAAAGTCAAAAATAGAAGCCAAAGAGCAGATAGTTTTGTGAAAATCAGGTAGGAATTAGAGCAGGGCAGTTGCCAGCTTGCAGCAGACACAGTGAGAGGGTGGAACAACTCTAAAGATTCTGGAAAGGAAGAAACTGTCAGTTTCTACAACAGACTGTCTGTGGCAGATTGCTTACATTATGAATATAGACACAAACAGTGAAGAGATAAGGTCTTGATAAAGAACAGACAGCATAGTTTAAAAAAAGTTGATGGGCATAAAGTAGTAATGTGTCTGTAAGATATTGCTTACAAGAAAAGCCTAAACAAACTTGTGGACTAATAGAAAAAAACATGGGAGGAGGTTTAATAGACCAAAGTTTCAATCACAGCATGTTCACTAAATGGGGGTCCATTTCCCTAGGTAAATCATTCACTTCTCTATGCCTCAGTTTCCTCAACTAACAGACAGGGACTTATGAGCTCTTACTGCTTTGTCTTGAGGATAACTTAAAAAAACAAATGCAATAGCATTTTGAAAAGACAGATACTGTACTATACAATATTTAATTTTAATTATTATATAAGGTATATTTCCTGGGGGGAAAAAAGGTAGGTTTATCTTTGAGATAGCAAAATAACTAAGATTATAGTTTTGTGGTTCAGTTGTATCCAACTTTTCATGACCCCGTTTGCCAAAGCAAAAAGTGTCAAGTGACTTGACCAGGATCACACAGCTAATAAGTGTCTGAGGCTAGATTTGAAGTCAGGAAGAGTCGTCTTTCTCAGAAAGACGACTCTTCCTGACTCCAGGCCTTGCATTCTATCTACTGCACCACGTAACTATGCTTAAAATGATGTACTATTAATCAATTGGACTCCGAGCTGTTGTATTCAAGCCCTCTACTTGGCAGGGTCTCATTGCTTCCAAGTCAATTGTATCAGTTACTTTCTGTGTCCTTTGGAGACTAGATATCATATATGGATCCATTCATTTTCTTTTGTTTAGGCTTTGAGTCAACTCTGATCTCATCTTGGGCTTTTTGTCCTCCAAAGCATAGACTACTGGGGATTGAGAACTGCATTAATAAAATTTCTTTCAGGGTTTTGTCATCATAGTCTCACCACCACCACCTTCACTTGGCAAATGCCATCATCAATGACTCCGTAGAGTGTTAGAGTCATCGAGGTGGCAAAGTGGAGAGAGCACTGGTCAGGAAGAACAAGAGTTCAAATTCAGCTTCAGATACTTACTAGCTGTGTGACCCTGGGCAATTTAACTTCTCCATGCCTCAGTTTCCTCAACTGTAAAATGGGCATAATAATAGCACCTTAGTGAGGGTTCAATGAGATATTTGTAAAGCATTTAGCAATAGTGCCTGATAAATAGTACATTCTTAATAAATGCTTGTTTTCCTTCTTCCCTTCCCTTTCCTTCCTTCCCTTCCTAGCACTAGGACCCAAAACATATAGCCTCAGAGCATAAAAAAAAAAATTAGTAAGGCCAGCTTCCATAGAGTACCAGCATATACTCTCTCTCTCTCTTTCTCTCTCTCTCTCTCTCTCTCTCTCTCTCTCTCTCTCTCTCTCTATATATATATATATATATATATATATATATATATATATATATATATATATGTGTATATATATATGTATATATATATATGTATATATATGTGTATATATATATGTATATATATATATATATATATATATATATATATATTTTCTCAGACTCTGAAGGGATAAGTACCCACTAGGATTGGATTGTGGCCTCAAAATTCCACCTGACACCAAAGGAAACATCATCCACCAATATTATTCACAACAACCAACATTTCTCCTCTTCCAAATTGTTAACTTAATTACTCTATTTCAACATAGTTACAGAAACCTCTAGCGTCTTAACACTAAAAATCTGCCCTAGGATTCATCCCCATCATCTGGGGACTGGTTTCCACCCACACCTACTCCCCTACTTATGTACATTTGCCTCTCTTAATGGGTGGGAGATGGGGGGAGGAGAGAGTAATGGGATAGAATTCACAACGTTGGGCAGCTGTGAGCCCTCTTCACCTTGGTGCACAGCTGCTAACCCTTCAAAATCTATCTAATGGGAAAGGAATGAATTGGCTTAAATGGTAGCAGAAGAAATTTAGGTTTGACATTTGGAAGAGCTTCCTGACTAACATTTGTGAGACACTGAAAAATGTGACCAAGGGATACTTGAAGAGTTTTGAGGAAAGGCCATAGACAATTATTTTTCTCTGATAGCCTGGATGCAATTTTGACTGGAAGTAGTGGAACAGATTTTTCCACATTTATTCCCATGATACAATCTGATTAAATGAAGATCTTTCCCTCAGAGGAAGGATAGGAGAGGAAGGAGGATGGGGGATACAGTAAACAGAAGCAGTTATAATGCCTGGTGAATCCATAGATACCCCAATACCAAGTTAATAAAGATTAACTCATGTTTATCTTTATCTGACCTACTCGTGATTGGTACAATCAAAAGTTCTGGGGTTGGGGGGAAGTCTACTTCAGGGGTGTGCTGGTAAACATTTAACAACTGACTCTGATGGGGGGAATGTACTTCAAACAAACTTTTAAGTTTAATCTGCATTATTAACATTTTCTCCATCACTTTCTCAAGTCTAACAGTCAACAAAATGAGGAATCAAGCCTGGATTTGTAGCAATTTCTGATTTCTGATGTATAAATGTTCACACTGAAAATTTAACAATCAGCTCTAGACAACTGGTATGAGATGCTTCAGCCTACCATTGGTCTACTTATTCTGGATTAGGGGATTTGTGAAAGGCTCCAGATCTATTTGTCCTCTTGAATATGAAGCTATGCTGGCCTACTCAAAGAACTGGGACATTCAAAATCAGCCTACAGTTCTAGGCAAGGTTGTGATTACATGTTCAACTTCACACTGTAAACACCAGGATAAGGCTATGACCCAAGGTGGCAGTGATGTGGAAGGACATGACTCCTTATATCCCTTTTTACGGAATATTCTAGAAGTGACTTGTATACTATTGATCCCAAAATTAGAAGGATGTGTGACTTCGTGTTTGCTCTTGAACCCCTCAAAAAAGATCACAGACTGAGAGGTGGAAAGTACCTCAAAGGTCCTATCATTCAATGCCAATAATTTACAAATTCGGAAACTGAGACTCAGGGAGATTAACTGACTTGCCTAAGGTCACACAGGTAGTAAGCATCAGTGTTGAGATTCAGAATGGCATATCTTTGTTCTAGGATTATACAACAACATATAGTTCCAAACAATTAAGTAATAATATTTGTATATTTCTATACCTACAAATGATACTTGAAGAAATTAACTCAGACTACTGATTGGAAGAACAAATACCAAAGCTGAGTACTTTATATTCTTTGACCACATAATGAGAAGAAAGAACTCATTAGAAAAGATTCTGATGTTGTGAAAGATTGAAGCAAAAGGAATAGGGTTTGGCAGAGGATGAGATGGGTAGATAGGTTCATGGAAGCAATGAACATGGGCTTGGACAGATTTCAGGAAATAATAGAGGATAGAAGGGCCCAATATGCTATGGTCCATGATATGATCCACAAAAAACTGGATGTGACTGAACAACTAAACAATAACACCTACAAATGTATATGCAATTTTACCGGTAATTCAAAAAGACAAAAAAAATTCTTAATTTAGCATTTCCATATTCTGGTTTTCTTTTATCTCGCTTATTAAGCATCAAAATAGTCCCTTGTTAATCAAATAACCAGGAATTTATGGTGTCCATGAAGTCTTTTTTTTCTTCCCATCCTCAAAAAATAAGTAGTTGTTTTGCTTCATTTTGAAGTTTATATTTTATTCTAAAAGCAAGATAATCATTGGAACTTATTTAGTTGAAGAGTTACAAAGCAGAGGGTATGATTTTTATAACCTGAAGGCTATGTTATGAGAGTGGGAGCCTTTTGTTTTCTCTGATGAGAAACACTGTTTTAGATAAATTATGCTTGAAATATCTATGGGAATCCAGTTGGAGATATCCAACACAGTTGGACTAGAGTTCAGGAGAGAGATGAAGACTGTATATGTAAATCTGGAAGTCATCTGTAAAGAGAGAATCATCAAGAAAAGAGAGTGCATACAGATACACATACATAGGTGTGTGGATAGAGATAGGTAGATAGGTAAATAGATAGATAAATACATACATAGGTAGGTAGGTAGATAGATAGATAGATAGATAGATAGATAGATAGATAGATAGATAGATAGATAGAGATAGGTAGATAGATAGATATAGATAGATAGATAGATAGATAGATAGATAGATAGATAGACAGATACACAGAGGGAGAAAGAGAAACAGAGACAGAGACAGAGGGCCCTGGACAGAGCCCTAAGATATATCTGCCTTTAGAGATTGGACTATTACAGGTGATAATACAGATAAGGGAACTGAAAAAGAAAGGTAAGATAAAAAGGAGAACAATGAGAAAGCTGTCTTGGGAAAACTTGTGAAGGTAAGACTATCTGGTAGATAGGTGTGATTAACAATGTCAAACACTGAAGAAAGATCAAGAAAGAGGTCTGAGAAATGGTTTTGAATTTAGCAATGAAGAGAACATTAGTAACCTTAGAAACAGCCATTTCAGGGGCAGCTAGGTGGCGCTGTGAATAGAGCACTAGTCCTGGAGTAAGGAAGTCCTGAGTTCAAATCTGTCCTCAGACACTTAACACTTACTAGCTGTGTAACCTTGGGCAAGTCACTTACCTCCAACTGCCCTGCCTTTCCCCCTCCAAAAAGAAAAAAAGAAAGAGAGAAAGAAAGAAAGAAAGAAAGAAAGAAAGAAAGAAAGAAAGAAAGAAAGAACCATTTCAGTTAGCCAATGGGGTAAACAGTCAAATTATAAGTGAAATATAAGGAAGTGACAACTATGAATCTCGACAGATTTTTCTAGGGTTTTTGTCATGAAAGGGATGAGAAGTATATAATAATTTGAAGAGATGGTGAGGTCAAATAAAAGGTTTTTGTTTGTTTTAAGGATGGATACTATCTGGTCATGTTTGTAGGCTATAGTGAAAAAGCTAATGGGTAAGGAGAGAAAAACAGAAGGGATAATTGAAGAATCAAATTCCTGGAGAAGATAGGGTCCAAGAGCAATTGGTCTTGGCAAAGAAAAGGATCTCCTTTTGATCAAAGAACCAGGATCACATTGAGAAAATCTGAGGTCAAGGATTAGGGAGAAGAGGGAGCTCACAATGGGTAACCTCAGTTTTCTCAGAAAAGTATGAGTTATAGTCCTCTGCTGAGAGGGAGGTAGGAAGAAATGATGTAAGTGCCTTAAGGAGAGAAGAGAAAGTTGGGAATAGAAACTATGAAAAGTCAATCAGTGAAGAATAAAAGGATTTCCATGCAGCAGTGACAGCCCAATTGAAATTAGGTAACAGAGGAAGAAGAGCCAAAATGACCACGTAGCAGAACAAAGTACAACTGGGCCTTCCCTGCCTTGTGTGAGATGGGGTGAAGAAGGTAATAGTGGCAGAAGGCATCTGGATGGTTGTAATGGTAATGGGGATTTGAAGATCTTCCTTGCCCCTTGTAATGGCAAACAGACGTGTACTTAGCACTGTTTCAGTTGAGTCTTGTCCTTGATTATATAAGTCTTTGTTAAGAAACAGAACTTGTAAAACCCACAGTGGGAGGAACTTGCTGATGCAACAGGAAGGGGCAGAACAAGAAGGAGCTAATGACCAGAATAAAAAGCTAAGAACAAGCTGAGAGCCAGAACTGCTGGGAGCAAGCAATGTAGAGGCTGAGTAGCTAGCTAGCTAGCGTGAGTGAGAGAGGGGCATTCTTGCTTAAGGGAACCTGTTTTGTTTTGAAGGCCTGATGGAGGGAAGGCTTTGGGAAGGCTTTGGAATGTTGTGTTCACTGCATTGGATATGTGTACCAACTTCATGGTCACTATGATGAATCTGGCTTTCTGGTTTGGGGATTTGGCTTTATGGTATTTGAATAAATGCTCTGATTCTGTCCTCCATGTGGAGAGCCCATTACATTTTGTGATTTACAACTATACCAGCATATTTATAGCTGCCTGGGTGCTGTGAATATAGCATTGGCATTATAATGGTGTAAAGGTAGAAAGAGGGGAGGAGTTTTCAGTGAACAGCCTCAACCCTTTCAGTAAAATATGAGGCAAAGTACTCATCTGAGAGAGTGGGAGGAGAAGGAGCCATGGGAAGTTGGAGAAGAGATGAAAAGGCATGGAAGAAGTGCTGTGGTGAGTGGGATAAGCACTTAACTGGAGAGTTTGTGAAAAGTTGCCTTGTAGCAATGAAGGCCCAGGTGAACATGGTTGTGGTGCATTTGTAGATGATGGTAAGATCAAGGAAATAAAAGAGATTAGGTAAGGGTAATTCCCTTACCAAGAATTTGAGTTTAGCCAGAAACTGGAGTCTAGGGAGACTATGGCCAACCAATAAAACAGTGTTCCTTGAAGAAAGCAAGCCAAATAAACTCAGAGCCTTCTCAATTTCTTCATTGAGAGTGTATATATTTCTGGGAAAGTGCACCCTACATTTATAGGCATAATGTTTCATGGTAAACCTAACTATGCTATTAGTCTTTGGTTTGAGTTGTTTGACTCTGGCTGACATATTGAGAGGTTATAGTTTTAGTAGAGTAGATTTGTAGCATAGTACCTTGTTCTCTAAGCTTAGTCATACCTGGGTAACCTGTCTTGAGGTGGGGGTGGGCTTTGGGTAGCTAGAACCCTACATTGTGGCATCCCTTTGTGCTAGGAGTACTTCTAAGAGCTCACTGTCTCTACCACGGTCAGTTTCCATAATTTTTAAACCCTTAGTCCCTCTCATTTGCCTGTATAAATGAGTGGGCAGAGAAAAGACACTGGAAACAATCCATATCCAGGAGCAAGTCTGCCGTTTCTTCGGGAGCTGAGCTTCCTGAGCCTTTCATAAGCAAATGGATCAGCCGAATTCTTGATCCACTGTAATTTCATCAAGTGGATAGAGATTCAATTTACAAGAGCTTTTATCACTTATTTTCACCCACACACAGACACACACACAAACACATACACACACACAAACACACGTTTTTATTTTCTTATCAAGGATACTGGAGTGGTTTGCCATTTCCTTTTCCAAGAAACTGAAGCAAACAGGGTTAAATGACTTGCCCAGGGTCACACAGCTAGTAAGTATCCAAAGCCAGATTTTAACTCAAAAAGATGAGTCTTCCTGATTCCAGTATGACACTATCCACTGTGCCACTGACTCCCCTCTCCCTACCATACAAGAATATACAAAATAAATACAACTGACAGGGAGGGGTGTCAGATGTGATAGTGGGAGGGAGGAGAAATCAGCAACTAGGAAGATAAGGAAAGAATTAAGATTTAAAGGAAACTAGGAATTCCAAAAGGTAGAAGTGAGGAGGAAAGGGGTAGATTAATTTAATTTATATTGTGGTATCTATTGAGCTCAGCTAGTTAAAATCAGGTTGAGCTCAGCTAGTTAAAATAATGCAATAGTCTTGGGTTCCCTCCATGGAGCAGTGAACTTTGTTCTCTTTATTGACCACAGACAGTATACTAAGTTCCATCTAAATATTTGTGCCACTGGTTATGAGGGAGACTAGATACAAGATGTAGATGATTCAGGACAAATCTATTGCCACTACTGGAATAATGAGTCAAAATACATACCCTACTAATGGAGGCAGGTCAGTTGTATTACCCTCCCGCATGAAGACATTATATATTTATCCAATATTATAAAGGAATAATAGTTTGAGATAATAGCTTGCTATGTAGAAGCACTCAAGGTCATCTATTTGAATGTTAAAATCTGTATTAATCTACTTTTTTTTTAAATTGCTAACTTGAGCTATAGTAGTGTCACTGACAATATATCAACAGTGACAGTTGCCACTTCTTTCCATAGGCAGCCAGATAGTGTAGTGGACAGAGCACTAGGGCTGCGGTGGAAAACCTAATCTTAGATCCTGCTTCAGATCAAAAGCTGGATGATCTTGGGCTGGTCACTTAACCTCTCAGTTCCTCAGTTTCCTCAACTATAAAATGGGGATAATAATAGCACCCGCCTCCCAAGGTTGATGTGAGAATTAAAGGAGATATTTGCATAGTGCTTTGCACAATGCCTGGCACATATTTATTGTGTTTGTCCTTTTTCAAAGAGGACCATGGAATCAGAGAAATGATGACATGACTTGCAGTTGACTTTGATTTAAGTGAGGGAGGGCTATGCAAGGTCACCAAGCCTCACTTTCTCCTCCAGAGTCATCTGGGTCCAGTGACCAGATATTCATCAGGATGACTGGAGATGACCCAGGGTGCAATGGGACACCCTGGCCTTTTAGGCTAAGGCCTTTTTTTAGGCCGGCACATAATAGGAGCTTAATAAATGCTTGTTCCTTTCAGTGCATGAGAATTTTTTCGAGAGCTTACTGATTTGAACTATTTGAAATTTTTGACTGTATACATATAGCAAAAAGAGGTCTGGATCTGGAATCAAAGAACCTGAGTTTCAATTCTCCCCTTCCCCCTTGTTATCATTGTGGGTATATCACTTAACATTTCTGGGACTAAAGATTTTCTCATCTATAAAATGAGGGGGAGAGGATGAATTAGATGATCTCTAAGGTCCTTTTTCAGTTCTAAATCAGTGGGGAGATTATGATAAACTAAGAAAAAGAAAATTTTAAATCTACATTAAGAAAAAAAGAAGGGGGCGGCTAGGTGGCGCAGTGAATAGAGCGCCGGCCCTGGAATCAGAAGGACCTGAGTTCGGAGCCGGCCTCCGACACTTAATCCGCACAAACAAAAACCTAGCCGTGTAACCTTGGGCAAGTTACTTAACCCCAATTGCCCTAAAGGGGCGGCTAGGTGGCGCAGTGAGTAAGAGCGCCGGCCTCGGAGTTTGGATGACCCGAGATCAGATCCGGCCTCAGAAAATGAGCACCCACGCATAAATAATGACTAGCCGTGTAACCTTGAGCAAGTTACTTAACCCCAATTGCTTTAAAAAAAAAAAAAAGAAAGAAAAAAAGAAGTTGTGGCCCTCAGTCGACAATGAACTGGCCTTGGAGTCAGAAAAACCTGTAATCAAGTCTCACTTCTGACACATACTAAGAGTGTGGTCCTGAACTAGTCTCTTAATCAATCCCTCCGTGCTCCCAGGCACTTTTTCTAACCCTAAAAGTGGCAGAATAGTTGATGATTTCCATTGGTAGAGGGATTTTTGTCACCAGAAGTTCCTTATGCCAATAAAATCACAGGACTCCTCTTAAAAACATATTTAGAAGACATTTTAAATGATCATACTACAAACTAAGTCATCTCACAACTATATTATCAACAACAAACAATTTCTGTGCTTATTCCTTTTAACCCTCAGGCGCCAGTGGAATTTACTGTGCTCAAGGATCCTGTGGCAAATGGTTTTGTAATAGTGAAAAAATGATAAAGCATTTATATAGCTAAGAATAGAAACTGCAGTTACACTATCTAAGATAAAATTACAAGGGCTATAAATTCTCATCCTTTAGTATATACACTGATCACTAGCTGGGATTAGAAAAAAAAATCTACTCATGATTTATACTTTTAATAGGTCTGAGAATTCCAAGGCTTTTCTCCCATCCGTTATACCCCCACTTCTGCCTTTCTTTATTACTTTACCAGGGTATTTAAGATAGGGACTATTTGAAATCTTAGCAATGAATGTTTCTTATGTAATAGGGAAACCAGTCAATGAGGGCCCAGTCCCTAGAAAAACCTCTGAAACTGGGCATAAGGGTGGGATGGAACCAGAGGTGTGTTGAAGTCAGGTGGTACAGGGATGTTGTTGTTCAATCATCTCAGACTCCTTATGACCCCATTTAGGATTTTCTTGGCAAAGATACTGGAGGGATTTGCCATTTGTTTCTCCAGCTCATCTTATAGATGAAGAGGCAAATAGGACAAATGATTTTCCCAGGATCACACAGCTAGTAAGGGTCTGAGGCCAGATTTGAACTCAGAAAGATGAGTTTTCCTGATTCCTGATTCCAGGTCTAGCACTCTATCCACAGCACCACCTAGCTGCCTGTGGCATGGAAATTAATTGTTAAATTTTCATTGTGAGCATTTATACCTTGGAAATCAGCAAACACTAGAAAACAGAACTTGATTTATTATTTTGTTGATTAGCTAGAGGCTCTAAACTTAATAACGGATTAGAGAAAATGTTGATAATGAAGATTAAATTTAAAATTATATCATGTGCATGAGCTAGTTGTTAAGCATTTACTTTCACACCACTGTGGGGAACCCATTCTCATTTTATCTCCTTGGCTCCTGGTGAGAGTAGACCCTCAGTGATAATCATCCCAAGTTCACTTCCGGGTATGACAAAGCAGGAACCCACAGTATCTCAGCTGCTGGGTCCATTCATTGCTGATTAGGTCAAACAAGTCATTTTTCAGGGTTAACACCTCCCAGGCCCAGCTGCTGCAACTACCAGCTGACTTTGCTATGGACTAGCAACTATGGTCTAGTTGCTAGACCTCTCATCACTCTTCTGAACTCTGGAAGTTCCCAATGTAATAGTTCCATTCCTTCCCATTCACCTAAGATCAGGAAAGAGTAAACACAAAACAGACCAAAACTCAGCAACACCATGCATTCAAGGTTTCTGCAACCAGCAGCTCACAACATGTCTTCATATTCCCTTGAAAGGCACCAAGAAAGAGAGCTGGATTTTGTCTCCTAAAGCCTTTTGTATACACACTCAGTTCCAGCTCAGCAGCTAATTGCAAGGCTATTTATTACCACAAAATAAGCCAACGAGAAACAGTCATCAAATATCTATGTTTGCTCTGAGCTAGGAAAAGGGATCTTCCAACATTCACAGTCAGGAATTTGAACTTACCTTGAGATATAACGCATGCTCCAAGGATCGTATGTAAATTCCTCATTGGCCAGCCCTACCCCCCATCAACACAATCATTAGGATATATTTTGAAATAAAATATGCAGTAGCAGAATGGTGGAGGCTAGGTCATGTGTGTTCCAGAGCATTTGACAACAGAAGCAAAAGCCTCAGGCCTCAGCTATGAATATAGAATCAACTGAGCAATCAGATGAGATCAAGTGATCTGGTAATGCTGGGAGACAGTTTCCCAAAAAGTACCGTGCAGGATCCATAAAAAAAAAAAAAACCGGGGTGCGGCTAGGTGGCACAGTGAGATCACTGCCCCTGGAGTCAGGAGGACCTGAGTTTGAATCCATCCTCAGACAGGGAACATATACTAGCCATATGACCTTGGGCAAATCACTTAATTCCAATTGCCCTGCCTCCCCCCCTCCAAAAAAAGCAAAAACAAACAAAAAAAAAAACACAAAACAGAGCCAAGAATCACTACTATCATCCTCCTCCTCATCATCATCACCACCACCACAAGTTAAAAAAAAATCTCTCTGTTCATTTATAAGCAGAAAGACAAAATAAAATGCTGAGATCAATGACCTGGATAGGCGAGTCAATAAGGTTTAATTTGATTTTTAAAAGAGGATATTTTGGCCCCACTTATCCAGTTTCACCGATTACATTGATCAGATTCACTGAATAACTGCTTAAGTCTCTGAGCAACCTAAAGATTTTTCAATGCCCCTAAGATGTTTGCCCCAGGTAAGAAAAAAAAAGTACAAAACAAAAAATAAGATCTTCATAATCTTCATAGTAGGTGAAGCCTGACACATCTAAGCCTAGAAGTTTGGAATTAGAACTAATCAAGCCCAAATGTTCCAGGAAGCCCTTTTGCTGAAATTTCACCAGTGCTGCAGAATCAAGAGTAGAGATACCCATGAGCACCTGTTTTCATTTTCATTGAGAGGACAGGGCAGCTAAGTGGCATAGTGTATAAAATACTGGGCCTGAAATCAGGAAGATTCATCTTCCTGAGTTCAAATCTGACCTCAGACACTTGCTCCTGTCTAATTCTGGATGGGTTACTTAACCTTGTTTGCCTTAGTTCCTCATCTGTAAAATGAACTGGAGAAGAAAACGGCAAACTACTCCAGTATCTCTGCCAAGAAAACCTCAAATGAGGTTATGAAGCGTTGGACGTGACTGAACAACAAGAGAGGGAACCTTGCAACTTTAAGAGTCAGGAATAAATGTTACTCCACTCTTCCCTTCCCTTACTTATAAGTACATGGCCAAAAGGATCAATGGAAAAGAGGCTTTTAGCTGGAAACAGGTGAACTAATAAATGATTAGGAACCAGATCTCCAAAAAAAAAAAAAAAACAGTACACAGACAAATTTAATCTTCATAGTTTAAATTTAATTATTAATATTTTGTCCACCATTTTTCTTAGACAATTAACAAACCAACAATTCAAGCCCTGATTTGTAGTGTCTCTGATATCTTAAGGTTATAAATGCTCACACTGAAAATTTAGCAAAGTAGGCTCCAGCACACCCCTTGGCTGGAAGGGACCTCAGAGACCCTTATCTGAAGGACCTCATATAATCTAAACCTTCCATTTTACAAATGAGGAAACTGAGGCCCAGAGAGGTTAAATGATTTGCTGAGGTCACACAGGTGGTAAGGAACAGAGGTGATATTTTAATCTCAATGTTTTGACTCCAAAACTAAATTTCTTTCCAGTCTACTGTGATTGTGAAAGGGACTAGAACTGTGATTTTATTGCTATATGGACCTCCTGAGTGAACAAATTTCCTCTACAAATACCAATCAGAACTTTCTCTGCAACTTAGCCTTGAAGAGCTGCCAAGAACATTGAGAGCTTAAGTGACTTACTCAGGGTCCCACACCTAGTATGTATCAGACACTATACTTTAGGAGAAAACGCAATACAGATTTATTTTTTCAATCATGTGTAAGACATGGAAATATCCATATTATTCAGTTTCCAGTGAGGAAGATAGGTTGAATTCTATGCCACTTTGTCTCAGATTTATCACATAAATTACCTCTGAGTATGTTTACAAGGACTATCCATCAAGCTGGTTTTTTGAAGGAATAGAGATGTCTTGGTATACAGTAGGCACTTAATAAATATTTATTGAATTGAATTGACCTAGAAAAAAATCATAAAATAGATGTTTTGTCACTTCTATTTTAACAACTTTTTTTCTTGACATAAGATCATAAATCTGAAACTAAAAGGTGTTGAGGGCCAGTCTCTGACCTGGTCCATACATGGGAAGACTCTGGTCCAAGATTTCTCCCAAGCCAGCTCCCCCTGAAGGCTATTTTATGTCTTAAGATTGGCTCACCATCACTTCCTGATTTGCAGGAGCTTAGGACTTGATAACCAAGCTGTGACCCAGACATAGATGCATGCAAGGAAACAAGGACATTAAAACATGTGGATTTCCATAAGTGAGCAAAGGCATTAAAACATACAGATGTGCGTAAATGAACAAAGACATTAAACATTTTCTCATGAGAACCTAAGAGATAATTGCTTTACATTCATTATATAAACACTGCCTTCTAATCAATAAATCTGAACAGCTATGACAGATCCTGCCTGGCTTGTGTCCATCATTCCACACTTCTCGGTTCAGCCTGTGCCCATTTTGATGCAGGCATCAAAAAGGGACCTTCAAGTTCATCTGATGTAATCTTTTTATTTTGCAATAGAGGAAACTGAGGACCAAGGAGGTTAAACGACTTGCACAAGTTTAACTTCCACAAGTGCCAGAGGAGAGATTCAAACCCAGGTTCTCTGAAAGTTCTCTTTCTACTTTTAGTGATGCCTACTATGTCCCTATAGCTCTGTCCCACCCAAGCCAATCTACCTCCCCTCCCCACAAATACTTTTATGCTTCCTCAAGAGCCCCTTCTCCCTGCATTTATATAAGTTTGCTTCTCTGTGCCTGCAAAATTCTTTCTCTTGAAATCTTCCTTTCAAAATCTTTATCTTCTTCCTCTGCAGCTCCATGAAACCTTCTATAATCCCCTTTCTCCTCAGATTTTTTTTTCTAAAACATTTTGTCTTTTTTCTTCTTTGCCATCTTAACTCCCAACTTTGTTATATACAGATCTGCACATGTGCCTTATTAGTAAAAAGGAAGCCTCATAAGAGTAGAGACTGTTTGGTTGTTGTGTTTGTAACACCAGCAACTTAGCAAAGCGCATTGCACATCTCTTGAGTTGTTGTTGAATTGAATTTGAGACAAAACCATTGGGAAGCCAAAAGAAACCCTCCACTAAGCACACTATCCTATCACTTAAAGAAGGTTGGATACCATGGTTCCCCTTTCTTTGTAGTTCACAATTTCTTCCAGCAGATGTCACCAGTCATTGTTCTTCCAGAAATAGGCCCCAGGAGAAGTCATTACTAGCAATGGCTGTGATCTATCATGGCCTTTTCCTGCAGTTCTTTGTTGTTCCCAGCACTGTTGCCAGGTGTTGCTCCCTCTTGTCTCTCTTCATGTATTTTCTTATTGCTCACAGGCCACTGCTTTCTGTCTTCATTGAATCAGTCAGGGAGAGGTGTCCTTGGTGTGAACCTCAATCCATCTTTGTCACCATAGGGGGAAACCTCAAAACTTGCCCCTGTTTGGCAGGAGACATCATTATCCCTGAGACATAGCATCGAACTAGAGACTGCTCATTAAAGTTATTCTCCTTCGTTAACATTTCTGTTGAAACCTGGCCACACAAAAGTGTGCCTAAGGAGCAAGTTCCTATGAGACTCTAATTTCAAGAGTCCTTCTCACCAGCTCCTATCTTAGGTATGCTGGATACTAATCTTGATGTTCTTTCCCTCTCTGACACCTGAGAGAAGGGTCCTCCACTGTGGGAATACTTCACACTTATTCAGACTCTGACCAATCTCTCCTTTCAGTGCCTTCTTATAGCAAATTATATGTGGACTGCTAGAGAGGACTATTCAATTCCCTTAATATCATCAGCAGTCAATGGTCTAGGGTAGAGTGATTGTGTTGCTCTTTTTTGTCTGCTTTAAATTTAATTTCATAATTTTTTCCATTAACAAGCATTAATTTTCTCTACCTACTATCTCTCCCCACCTATTGAACACAATCAACAAGTCAAGGCAACTATGATTTAGGCACTAGGCACCCTGCTAAACACTAGAAAGAAAAGAAAATTATAACCCTCATAACAATTATGCATAATGAGCAAAACAAATACGATAACTGATCACATCCAAAAATATTCCTCATTTTGCATTCTGAGCCCATCACCACTGTGTCAGATGGTGGATAGCATGCATCATCTCTGGTTTTCTCTAATCATTTTGTCATTGCACTGATCCAAGGTATCAAGTCTTTCAAAGTTGCTTTTCTTTATAATATTGTTATTATATGATATTCTCTTGCTTCTGTTCATTCCCTATGTAACAATTCATACAAACATTTCCAGTTTTCTCTGAAAGCACCTATTTTATCACATTCATATGCCATCATTTGTTTTGTAGGCAGCTAGGTGATACAGTGGATAGAGTTCTGGGCCTGGACTCAGGAAGACTCATTTTCCTAAGTTCAAACCACTCAGACACTCACTAGCTATGTGATCCTGAGCAAGTCACTTAACCCTGTTTGCCTCAGTTTCTTCATCTATAAAATGAGCTGGAGAAGGAAATGCCAAACCACTCCAGTATATTTGCCAAGAAAACTTCAAATGAAGTCATAGAGTTGGACAGGACTGAAAAACAACTGAACAACAGTTTGTTTAGCCATTCCCCAACAGATGGATACCACCTTAGTTTCCAGTTTTTTGCTACTACAAAAAGAGCTGCTATAAATATTTTTGCGCATAAAAGTACTTTTCTTCCTTCTTTGATCTTTTGGGCTAGTATAGGCCTAATAATATTATCAATGGCTTAATGACATTTAAGTCACAGTTCCAAATTGCTTTCCAAAATGGTTGAATCAATTTACAACGCTACCATCAATGTTCTAGTTTCTTGTAGCCCTTCCAACTATCACCATTTTTCTTTTTTGCTATTTTTGACATTCTGGTGAGTCTGAGATAGAAGCTTACAATTACTTTTAATCTGCATTTCTCTAATTACTAGTGATTTAGAACATTTTTAAAAATACAGTTATTGATTGTCTCAATATCTTCCTTTGAAAATTACCTATATTCATATTCTTTGGCCATTTTATTTTGCACTTCTCAGAAGCCTCAAGTATGCATTCCCTCAAGGTAAAACCATTTATTCTGGGAGAGGAGAAAGGGGAAAAGATTCTAGCACCAGATATACAATGGATTGTGGGAAAGAGCAAGTAATTCAGCTCAATCAACAAATATTCATTAAGCATCAAATCAGATAATGTGGAAGGGATAAAAAGACACAAAAGAAACAGTCTCTGCCTTCAAGAAACCTCCATTAAAGGGAATAGGATGAATAATTGTCTCCTGTCATTTCTCACTTCACAGAATCATAGAATATTAGAGCTGTAAGTGAACTCAGAGTTATTCTAATCTAACATATGTGAAGATACAAAATTTTTATACAACATACCGGAAAATTGGCCATCCAACCTTTCCCTAAAGACCTCCATGGAAGAGGAAGCCATTACCTCTCAAGACTACCATTAGATATTTGAAATTGTTAGGAATTTTATCTTACACCAAACCCAAATTTGCCTCTCTGAGGCTTTTGCCAGTTGTTTCTCCTTGTGCCTTCTAGGACCAACCACAATGAATCTAATCTCTTAATAACCCTTCAAATATTTGAAGAGAATTATCATGTTTCCCCTAGGTCATCTCTAAATGGCTAAATATTCCAATTTCCTTCAACCAGTCATCATAAGGCATGATCTCAAGGATCATCAAGGCATACATCATGGTCCTTGAATATTTCAGTTGCCTTCCTCCAGAGATTCTCCCATTGAACAATGTCCTTCCTTGAAATGTGCTACCCAAGATTGAACATAATTCTCCAGTCATGGACTGGCCAGTTCTGACAACATCAGGATTATCACTTCCTTATTCCTGGAAGGTAAGCTTCTCTAAGAGTGGCTTGAGATCACATTTGCATCTTTGGTTGATATATCACAGTATTGACTCATTTTGAGTTTGTTGTTGTTCAGTTGGTTTTCAGTCATATCCAACTCTTTGTGACCCACCCTATTTGGGGTTTTCTTGAAAAAGATACTAGAATGGTTTGCCATTACCTTCTTCAGCTCATTTTATAGATGAGAAAACTGAGGCAAACAGGGTTAAGTGACTTGTCCAGGGTCACATAGATAGTAGGTGTCTGAGGTCAGATTTGAACTCAGGAAGATGAGTTCAGTCTACTAAAAAAAACTCTCAATCTTTTTCAAACAAACCATCCTTTGGCTTTAGAGCAAGAAGTACCTGAAAGATTGTGTATGTAGACAGACCCCTCATTTTACAGATGAGAAAACTGAAACCCTAAAATATTAAATAATATACCTAAATTACACAGATAATAAGTGGCAAGACCTGTTATTAAACCTAGGTCTGCTGATGCCAAATCCATTGCTTTTTGCACTATACCAAGTATCCATCTTTGTACTCTAACCTATCCATCCAGTCTCATATCCCCTTTGGCTAAAATTCTGACTATTGCCTAAACACAAAAGATATCTGAGTTTGCAAGTGTTTTCTCCTTCCTGTAGCCCATATTTTTATACCTTTTATTTGGCATTTAGGATATGCTACCCTCTGTTGTTGTTTATTTTAATTTATAGCTATGTCCTCCCAAACTTTCAAAGTAAGTTGTATGCTCTTTTGGGGCAGGTATATGTCATATTTCTTTGAATTCCTGGGGTCAATCACAATGTCTGACAAATGATAAGTACTCGATAAATGTTAAATGGTTAAGATGATTGAATTTTTCATTTCCCTTTCCCCTTCCTTTCAACTGGAGTCTCTTTAAAGACAGAGCATACATCACAATCCATTTATGTGTATTGTATTACCCTGCATGCTTCAGTTGATTAGCAAATAATGAAAGTATGTTAATGGCATTATGGTTATTGTTATGAACAGTACTAAGAATAACAATAGTAACCTGAAGCCAGAGCTCTGTGTTGGTGGGATTCATGAGTAACAGCTGCAGAAGCAGCAATGTAGGCGCTGAGCAAGTCATTGTGGTGCCAAAAAAAGTCAGACTCAGTTATGATGCAAGAATGGAACAAAGCCGAGAGAGCACATATGCTGAATTACTGAAAGCAGCCAAAGGGCATTCAGGGAAAACACAGAGCTTGGAGAAGAGACAAGATCTAGAAACAGTCAGGTTGGGATCCACTGACATGTCTCTGAGACCATAACAATGTCATTTAGTTTTAGGTTAAGATATTTTTTGATACCATAATTACCAATTCATGCAATCTAAAACACCTGAGGTTTATTCAAAATGTCATCTCTTTAAAGGAACATCCTTTAAGGAAACAATATCAATCTCAATATGACTTGAGAATCAATAGTGAGCCCAAGATAGAATAACCAAGTGCATAAAGTGGGGCCAAAAAAATCAAACTGAAGAGTGAGATCTGTTCTTCAGGTCTCTCTCCTTGATTTGCTCAGTAATGGTCATCTGTTAACTGAATAGCTGGTGTGATGCTAAAACTGAATGAAATGAGTGATGGAATTTACAAGTGATACATATAAACAAACGAATACACCCTACCTCTCCCCAAGTTGGGCAGCTGCAAAAGATAGTTAAGGGATACATACTCCACCCTGTATGCCATAAATATGAACATATTGCCTCTAGTCAATTGCTACTTCATAGCCCATAGTGGCAAACCCTCATAGTCAGCACCATCTCCAGCCCCTGATCCAGATATTGAACCTTGCATTGATAACTCTATAGATTTTAGAGCTGAAAGAGACCTTAGCAGTCACCTACTTCAACACACTCACTTTACAGCTAAGGAAATTGAGGCCCAGAAAGCTGAAGAGATTTATACAGTAAGGGAGAATCAGAATTTCAACCCAGCACTGTTTCTGCTATACTTCAAAAAGCTATACCACTACTGACCATAACTTTTCTTTTTTAGCATAAACATCATCCCTGGTTACACAGTGTTATATTAATCAAATACTAAGGAAAAGCTGGTATAATGCTTCAAAATGTCAGCTGGAAAATTAATTCAAGTGGGACAAATTCAGAATGTAGGAAACAGCCTGGTTGAAAATAAGGCCATGCTAATTATTAGTTATCAGCAAATATCTTACTGAGCAAAATTGGGAACCAGTCACATGGGCTCCTCCTAGATAATGCCATTTAGAACAAAAAGGTTGACTACCATAATCTAGAAAGTGACTATTCAGTAAAAATTTGTCCTTTTTTGGCCTGTGCTACACACTTAGCTCAGTGTTAACCATTTTAAAAACACACACACACACACACACACACACACACACACACACACAAATTTCTTTTTCCAGGGCTAACATGACTATTTTTGTGGTTTCTTTAAATAAAAAATTTGTCTCCCCCACCTCCTCCCATTATTTCCTTGTCCTTTTATCATTACAAATCCTATGCATCTTTCAAGAGTTAGAGATAAGGACCAGACCAATGATTTCACTGGTATAAAAGGAGTTCCTTATACCAATGTAGCCACCTCTACTCCTATCCAACAAGCATCTAATAGTGGTCTAATCCAGAGTAGCCTTTTTGGTTTGGTCTTAGAGAATTGCCTAGAACAAAGGTGTCAAAAACAGGCCCACTAAGTACTTCTGAACCAGATTAAAATGAAATTGGTAAATATTTTGTAAAATAAATGAAAATATAATAGAACATAGATAATGTTAATATGTGGTTTTTTTAAGTTGATAAGTGTCAGGAATCCTTATGTAAAGTTTAGTGGTCTCCATTTCTATTTTAGTTTGATACCTCTGGTCTTAGAAGATTGAGAGATTAAATGACTTGTTCAGGATTACATAAACAGTATATGTCAGAGGTAGAATCTGAGCTCAACTATACATTCTCTATACATTATCATGCAACTTCTCTATACCCTTCAAGACCTGAATCAAATCTTTTTGTATTAATCTTCCCAAATAACACTACTCATTGAAATTGCTTCTTCCTCTAAATTCCTAAGGTACTTATAGCCCTCACGACATATTATTTATTTAGCAATTATACATGTGCTTCCTTAGGAAGAGAGAAGATTTGGAAAAAGGCTTCTAAATCTAGGGGTCCATGAACTTCTGTAAAAAAAAATTAATAACTACACTTCTTACTAATTCTCTGTATTTCATTTTATGCATTTAAAAACAATTTTTTTATAAAGGATACATAGGCTTTACCAGACTGCTCATGAAGTCTATGAAACATAAAAATGGTGATGAATACTTTACTTACAGGGGCATGATAACTGTTTTCAAGTATGTGAAAGACTGTCATATGGAAGAAAGACTTTATTTTTCTTCTTAGTCTTACAGGGCAGGATTTGGATTGTGCTCTGTAGAAATGAGTGAATGAACGAAGTATTTATGATATTTCATTATATTTCATCATTTTACAAAGGGTCAAATTTTAGGACATAAGTATTATAAATTTAGAGCTAAAATGTATCTTAGAAGTGATATAATGCAAGTACCTTATTTTAGGTGATGAATTTGAGGTCTGGAGAAGATCTGTATGACTTGCCCAAGTTCACATAGGGAGTGAATGACAGAGGCCAAAATTGAACTTATCAATCTAAGTTGAAGATGAATTTTCTGATGCCAAATCCAGGAATTTTTCTGCTATATAATGCTTCTTATAAGGCAATGTTTTCTGTCCATTATTCTGTCCAAATATAAAATGGGTTGCTTTGAGTCGCTGTTTTCTCTGTCATTGGTGGGTTTCAGGTAGACTAGAGCCTAGATGACAGATTGTCTTTGGGGACACTGTAAGAAGTTTCTTTATAAATGTGAATTGGAATAGATAACATCTAAGTTCTTTATGACCCTGAGATTCTGTGACATTTCTAACACTATTGTTAGTTTTAATATTAGTTTAATTTATTATTATTAAATTATTATTAATAATAATTAGTTTTATTTATTATTTGTGTTAGTTATGTGAAATATAAGTAATTAGTTGTATTAATTCTTCAAACATTTACCTATCTTTCCAACCATATCACAAATAGCTTGAATTTAGAAACCATGTTTCATATTTATTTATTCAGCTTACAATGCTTTGAACAGAGTAGACTCTCAATCAATATACATGGTAGACCTTCCATCCATATACAGGGCATATTAAATTATGAGAAAGACAGTATTGTAAAATAGGTAGAAAGATAGCCTTGGAGTCAGGCTGCTATGGGTTTAAGTCCTGACTCTGATTCATACTATGTGAGCTTGAGTAAGTTATCCAACCTCTCAGAACAAGCGACTCTCTAGTATTATAAATTGAGGAATAGTTACAGATTTATATTGGTAGAGGAAATTTCCTTACCTGGTAGTTCCCTATACCAATAAAATCATAGGTTCAGATAACCCCCCAAAAATTAAATCATGAGACTAATTTCATGTGGGGCTTATTGAAGTTATTTTCATTAGTTTTTTGTAACTCCTAATATTCCTCAAAAATTCATTCAGTATCCTTGAGTAGGTTCCTCATGCTCCTTGAGTCAATAATTTCATTTGTGGAATTAGGATACTAATCTCTATCCCATCTATTTCATAAAGCTATTGTAAGAATTAAAAGAAGTACTATACATGCAGGTACTTTGAAAAGTATAATGAATAATATAAATTTAAGGCCCTTTCTTTGACTCTTCAAATCCCAGCAAGGAACCTTTGCCATCCTCTCCTGAGCATCATAGTCATAACAATGAGCTTTCATATTTTCTGATAGAACCATGTAGTCAAGAATGGAAAAGGATATCTTTGCTATGATGTGAAAATAAAAGACTACAGAACCAAAGAAAGAGAAAGAAGGAGACAGATGGAGGGGACTAACTAAGCATGAACTTTGAATGGCAGATGGAAGAGCTCTCTGAAAGCCAAAGACATATGGGGAAAGACAGCATGCCAATATATTTCTTGATTCATAGCACCTACACCTCTAGGCACTGCCAACACACTTCCTAGGTGGCATAATTCTCTCCTTGGTTGAGTTGAGTTTTCATATTGGTTTCAAGTCAAAGATCACTTAGCCCTTGTATGTTCTATCATCTGATCCAATCTATGTAATATCCTTGATGTCTAAGTAGCTGCCTACTTTGATAAATGCATTGACTTGCTACTTGTTATGCTCTTTTGCATAATAAACATTTGGTGGGAGAGAACAAAGCTAGGTGAGAGTAAGTTGTTACCTTCCCCTTTAGTGTAATCAGGAAAAGTGGGGTTCTTATCCTTTTTTTAAAGGGGATATAATTTATTAATTATTTATTTTAGCATTCTTTTTTAAAAATTGACTTTCAGCAATTAACTAGCTGTGTGATCCTAGGTAAGTCACTTAACCCTGTTTGCCTCAGTTTCCTTATCTGTAAAATGAGCCAGAGAAGGAAATGGCAAACCCTACTCTTACTCTTCCAAGTTTAATTATGTAATTGATGTTTTTGTGGGTGGAATTTTACAAACACACACACACACACACACACACACACACACACACACACACACACATACACATACACAGCGGACATAAGAATGTGATAGTTTTGAAATCCTCGGTTCCTTTTTAAAGCTCTTCAGTGAGCTTTTGCACTTCTTTTATCATTAGGCTGCTTTTTTTAAAGTATTATTTTCTGAAGCAATTTTTTCTGCTTCTTTTACCACCTTGTTACTTTTTTCATAATTTTCTTGCATCACTCTCATTTTTTTTTCTTTCTTTCACTCTAGCACTCATTTCTTTCTTTAACTCTTTTAGGTATTCTTTTTGTGCTTGTGTCCAATTAGTATTTTTCCTTTGAGGCTTTGGTTGTAGATGTTTTCACATTGTTGTCTTCTTCCGAGTTTGTGTCTTGGTCTTCCCTACCACTGAAGTTTTTTGTGGTCAGTTTTTTTTTTTTTGTTGTTGTTGTTTGTTTGTTTTTCCAGCCTATTTCTTTACCTTTGAACTTTATGTTAAAATTGGCCTCTGCTCACCTGGGACTGCAGGAGGCACTGTCCCAAGCATCAGACTTTTTTGTGCTGCTACTTTCAGAGTTAGTTCTGGGAGTCTGCAAGTTTTCAGTGTTTCAAAGGTGATGTAATAGGGGTGAGGTATAATCACTACTCTTCTGGTTTGGTGGCTGGTCTTACTCAGAAATCTTCCCTGCTCCCTGCAGTCACAAATGGCTGCTTCTCTTGGCCTGGAACTGTGACCATGTCCCCTTTTCTGTCTCCATAAGCACTAGTGCTCCTCTCTGCCTTATACTGTGACCAGGCCCTTGCTCCCTTGTGACTGACCACAAGTGCTCCTCTCTGTCCTAGAACTGTGAAGCAGAACTACTTATGGACAATATAGTTGCCAATCAGCACCAACTGTACTCAGTGCCAACAGTCCCCTGTAATCTCTTACCTGTTGTCTGACTCCCCTTTCATCTCTGAATTGAGAGCTGCTATTGCTGCCACTGTCACATCTGCCTCCAAAGCTTACCACTGGTGGTCTTGCTGTGCTCCGAGCAAGTATGATATTCTTTTAGGGGTTCAAGATAAAAACCACTTCACAATGGTGGATTAGAGGCAGCAATACAACCAAACTTTTCCAACATTCTCACTCTAAACAACTTTAAAATAATCCTTGAGATAGATTCTTGGATCAGCAGAGGCAACAAAAGATCAGGGTGAGGAGTGGCTAGGTGGCACAGTGAGTAGAGCACTGACCCTGGAGTCAGGAGGACCTGAGTTCAAATCTGGCCTCAGACGTTTGACACAATTACTAGCCATGTGACTTTGGGCAAGTCACTTAACCCCAACTGCCCTCCAAAAAGCAAAAAAAAAAAAGCAGGGTAAGAGATTTTTCCAGCCTAAGACAATTTAAGATGTCAGCAGGAGAGGTCTGTAACACCAGAATACTATACTTGCATACTTGTAGACTGAGACTTCCTGGATCAGTGCTACCTAAATACATCTTTGCCACATAGGTTACCCCAGGTCCCTGTAGCCCTGGTTAAACACACTCATGGACTAATGATGCAGAAAACTAGAGCAAAGAAGGGAGAATTAAATTATCTGTTTCCTTTTTCTTTTCCTGTTTCATTATTCCTCACCATTCCTCCAGTCCCAAATAAAGTTTCTTCTCCCTCCTCCCCCTCCCACTCCCCCTTTACTTTATAGCTAGTAGTTTGATACAGTGGAAAGTTCTGAATTCAGAGGACCTCAGATGTCCTTGGTTCAAATCCCAACTCTACCATTTATTACCTGTGTGACCTTGACAAAGTCAATTAAGTACTCTATGCCTCAGTTCCTCATATGTAAACTGAGGGGTTTGGATTAAATGGTTTTAAGGCCCCTTCCCGCTCTAACTCCACGATTTTATCCTATGATACTAATTGGCATAGCATGATAAACTGAGGCAGGAGACTTGATTCTGGTGCTGCTAATTTAAGCAACTAAGACTCAGTGTCCTCAGCTATATGAGTGACTTGGACTGGCTGTTCTCTGAGATCTCTTCCAAATCTGCTATTATTTTTTTTAAAGAATTGATAGAATATGAATCCCTTAATGGCAAAGAAGGTTTTATTTTTATTTTTATTTTTGTATTCATGGTGCTTGGTACATAATAGGTGCTTAATAAATGCATGTTGACCAACTGATCCCTCTCTCCCCTCTTCTACTCTCCCAAGTTTAACTAATTTATATGACTTATGGTTTTTATGGGTGGAGTTTTACACATGCACACACACACATACATATATACATTGGACATAAGAATGTAATAGATTAGAAATTCTCAATTCCTTCCTTATTTAAGCTCTTATTAATACAAGTGTGTATATACATATATAGGTATGTGTATATATAATATTTATATACTATTTATATTTGAATACACACACACCCACAAAATGATATCTATTTTGGGAATTCATAGCAGTACAAACAACTGCAGAGCACCATCTAGTTTGATGCATAAGAATTACAATGGAGAGTTTAGATTCCCAAGACTATAGATAGAAAGTTTTGCTAAATGATAGATGGTTTAGTATTTTGAAGTTTTTAATTAGTAGAACTCTAAATTGCACCCAGTGTTTTCCTATTCCCTTAAAAGAATGAATAAGCTTTGCTGCGACTGCTGTTATCTTAGATCATTAAAGTTTCTTATGAAATGAATTATCTGTAGATACACAGCCAGAGTTATAAAACAGCTCATAATTTGGAAGATTTATATTCAGTTAAGTCTATGTCAGTACTTTCATTACAAACTTCTATTTTCAGAGACAAATCAACAGCACAAATTCATAGTAAGTTTTAGTTTAGTGATAAAGTGAACTTAAAGTATGTTTCTGATAAAATCTAGCTTGTTATGTGAAGAATGATTTCATTTAATCCAACTGCATTTCCCCCAAAAAAGTATATATTAATTTTAATGAAAAAGAAAATTATAGAGGTTTTAAGTTACTTTTAACATAGAGCATTTCTCAATTCTAAATGTCTTCAGCTTAACCTTCCTACTCTATCCCTTCATCCCTTAAGATTCTATGTATATAGAATCTTACTTTCCTCTTTTTTATTCAAGTTTGATTTACTTTAGTTGGGTTTAGTGTGTATGTGTGTGTGTGTCTGTGTGTAACTACCAACAAGCTTTAAAAAGAATGGAATTAAAATTATACAAGAAATAGAATGCATATTGACTTAGTTAACCCAAATTATTTTTACTTAAATACATCTATCTGTGTTCAGTAACCCACCAGTCTTGTATATATAAGCAATGTGATGTGTTCTTATAAAAGCATTTTCAAATATTCATTAAGTAACTAATGATAGAATAATCAGCATATTGTAACACCAATACAATATTCATAGCACCAATGGTGACTATGAATATGCTTGCATAGTTATCAATCACAACATATAACAGAGTCTCCATAGAGAAGACAGAAGGAAAACATTTATTCAAACACCAGAAAGCCATATCCCAATGCCAAAAAACACAAAACATCATAGCAACAAAGAAGTTAATACACTATAGCACAGCAGGGAGCCACACCATCCTTTAGCCTTCCCACAAACACTCACAAGCCTAGCTATCTCCTTCTGGGCATCCTCTCCTCCCTTCTGCTCTGACTCCCAGCTTCCTTTGGGCTCTGCTCCATCCTTCAGCAAACTCCTCCCACCACAGGCTCCATGTGATTACATTCAGCCTATTAGGGGGCAGGGGAGATCTTCAAATCAGGAAAGGTCTTCAAATTCCCTTAGGCTTATTAAGGGCAAGGGAAGATCTTCAAATTGTCATTACCATTATGCATATACTCTGAAATATATTTCAGAATTTTAGAACCTTAACATTGACAATAAGTACTGCAAAGTCACAATATATTTACAGAAACAGTATGGTGTAGGGAGAAGAAAAATAGGTTTGGAACCAAAAGGACTAAATTTGACTCCCAGCTTCACTGTTTACTAGAAACATGATCTTAGGCAAGTCACCTAACCTTTCTGAACCTTGGTTTCTTCTTTTATAAAATGTGACTAATAATAGCAGCACCACTGACTTCAAAGAATTGTTCTGAGGATCAAATGAAATAGCCTCTGTGAAAGTAACTACAGGATACTTCAAAAAGGTGAAATGTTATTACAGTAGAAATTCAACATATTTTAAAATAGCACCTTTTAACAAAAGATATAACCTTATTTCTTAGAGAAATAGTTTTCAGTATAAGACTTTAAGTCAGGTTAAGCATGTCCTCTTCTTCACTTTTCCCAGTATAAAATACTTACAAATAATAGGTGCCATCCAATGATGTTTGTCCTGGATCTGTAACTCTGGATAAAATATTTATAAGTCACATTATCATAAATTTAGAGTTGGAAGGGACCTTAGAGGTTCTCTAGGCCATTTCCCCTCAATTTAAAGATGATGACTTACCCAAAGTCATACATGTATTACAGAGCTAGGGTTCAAACCTGGGTTCTCTAACTACAAATCTAGCATCTTTTTTACTGCATGATATTGCTTCTCCATATATCTAAAATATTACTACACAGTGATGCAGGTAAAATAGTAGAGTTGAAAGAGTTCTGAACTTGGAGTCACAAGACCAGAGATCAAATCACAACACTGCCACTTACTCTGTGTGACCTTGGGCAAGTCACCTTACTAGGCCTCAGTTTCCTCAACTATCATATAGGTCTTTTCCATCTCTAAATCATAACCCTATGAACCAAATAGACACAGTAGAAATAAAAGAATCGATGATTAAAAAAAAAAGATATGTCCCTGGATATCATTGACATTATTGGTTCTCTGTCTAACATGGCAGATTACAACCAATCCATAATACTGTAATTGTCAGTTGCCATAAATTTCCTTAAAATATTTTTATCATGTGTACAAAAATCAATTAAAGATTATTAATAGTATCCTATCCAAAAATAAGTTTGCATATAATTGTTCTTTTCTATATCCTGTCACTATTCTCACCTTGTGTGTTAATCGTTTTTTTTTTCAAATTTTTAATTTATTTATTTTTAATTTTCACTATTCATTGCCACCAGATTTTGATTTACAATTTTTTCTCTCTCCCCATCTGCTGTGGGCTGCTCAGTGTCCAGCACTTAGCATGATTCAGAGACGTGAATAAGAAATGACCAGGCCATGTGGGTAGCTCAAGGAAGAACCATGAACTCCATTTATTGATACTCAGGGAAAGGTTTTTATAGAGCAAAGAGACAAAGGACAGGAAGGAAGAGAAATCATTATTTTAGTCTGTGGTATCCAGGAAGTAGCATGGTAATAAAGCCTATTGTTTCCTAGGTGCCATAGAGTCTTGGGCAGTTATCTCTTATCTCAGTCAGTTATATCTGAAAGGATGCTCTTGAGAGCTGGCCTCAAAGCCTAATGGCCAAGGCTGCATCATCAAGAACATCTGCATAAGAACTGACTTCCTGCAAATGTTTTGGACAACTAAAGTTTTGGGGCAGAGCCTCTTAGCCTCAGAACTCAAATACCATCCTTATAAGTGTAACCCATATCAAAAGAACTCCTGAGCTGACTTAGGGAAAAGTCGAAGAGGTCTTTGTTGTTCAGGTCCACTGATATCAGGGTAATTATCTGAAGTCCTGGCTCAGGCCTCTTTGGCTCACCACACCCATCTTTCCCCTACCCCCCACTCCAAAATAGCAAGCCTACTGAATAGCCCTTCCCCCGATCTGTTCTCTCTTATATCCTCCCCCTTCACCCTCTAACTTTCTAGTAGGACAAAATGGGTTTCTAGACCCCAGTACCTGTATATTTTATTCCCCAGTTACATTAAAAAAAACAATTTTAAACATTTTTTAAAAGTTTGAGCTCCATATTTTTTCCCTTCATCCCTCCTCACCCACCATCACTGGAAAGATAAGTAATTCAATATAGATTATACATACATACATACATAGATTATACATTATACAATACAAATCATTTCCATAGTAGTTATATTGTGAAAGACTAACTATATTTCCCTCCATCCTATCCCACCCCCTATTTATTCTATTTTCTTTCCCTTTTCAAAAATGTTTGCTTCTAACTACCCCTCTCCATCAATCTGCCCACCTTTCTATCCTCCCCCCTCTTATCCCCAACCCCCTATTTTCCTGTAGAGTAAGATACCCAATTGAGTGTGTCTGTTATTCACTCCTTAGGCCAAATTTGATGTAAATCAGGTTGTCCCATTCCATTTCACCTTCCTGCTCTTCCCCTCCATTGTTATAGTTTTCTCTTGCCTCTTTTATGTGAGATAATTTTTTTAAAAGCAATTGGGGTTAAATAACTTGCTCAAGGTTACACAGCCAGTCATTATTTATATGTGGGTGCTCATTTTCTGAGGCTGGGACCAATCCCCGGTCATCCTGATTCCTGGGCCGATGGTCTTACTCACTGCATCACCTAGCTGCCCCTATGTGAGATAATTTACCCTAATCTATCACTCCCTTTCTTTTCCCAATAAATTCCTCTCTCACCTCTTAATTTTATTTTTTAGATATCATCCCTTCATATTCCACTCATTCTGTGCCCTCTGTCTATTTGTACATGAACATACAAATGCCCATACTCACATATATATTTATATACACATACATCCTCCTATACACACACACACACACACACACACACAGAGACACATACACACACACACACACACACACACACACACACACACACACACATTATCTTCAGCTATCCTCATACTGAGAAAAGTCTCATGAGTTACAATTATTGGTTTTCCATGTAGGAATGTACATAGTTCAACTTTTTTTTTTTTTAAAGCAATTGGGGTTAAGTAACTTGCTCAAGGTTACATGGCTAGTCATTAGTTATGCGTGGGTGCTCATTTTCTGAGGCCGGATCTGATCTCGGGTCATCCCAACTCCGAGGCCGGCACTCTTACTCACTGCGCCACCTAGCCGCCCCTTTAGGGCAATTGGGGTTAAGTAACTTGCCCAAGGTTACACGGCTAGGTTTTTGTTTGTGTGGATTAAGTGTCGGAGGCCGGCTCGAACTCAGGTCCTTCTGATTCCAGGGCCGGCGCTCTATTCACTGCGCCACCTAGCCGCCCCTACATAGTTCAACTTTAATAAGTTCCTTATGATTTCTTTTTCCTGTTTACCTTCTCATGCTTCTCTTGCTTCTTATATTTGAAAATCAAATTTTCTGTTCAGCTCAGGTATTTTCATCAAGAATGCTTGAAAGTCCTCTATTTCATTGAATAACCATATTTTTCCCTGTAGTATTACACTCAGTTTTGCTGGGTAGGTGATTCCTGGTTTGAATCTTAGCTCCTTTGATCTATGGAATATCATATTCCAAGCCCTTCAATCCCTTAATGTAGAAGCTGCTAGGTCTTGTGCTATCCTGATTGTGTTTCCACAATACTCAAATTGTTTCTTCCTGACTGCTTGCAGTATTTTCTCCTTGACCTGGGAACTCTGGAATTTGGCTATAATATTCCTAGGAGTTTTCTTTTGGGGATCTTTTTCAAGAGACAATCAGTGAATTCTTTCAATTTCTATTTCGCCCTCTGGTTCTAGAATATCAGGGCAATTTTGCTTGATAATTTCTTGAAAGATAGTGTCAAGACTCTTTTTTTTATCGTGGCTTTCAGGTAGACCAATACTTTTTAAATTGTCTCTCCTGGATCTATTTTCCAGGTCAGTGGTTTTTCCAATGAGATATTTCACATTGCCTTCTACTTTTTCATTTGTTTGGATCTGTTTTACAGTATCTTGATTTCTCATAAAGTCATTAGCTTCCACTTGCTCCAATCTAATTTTGGAGTTACTCTCTTCAGTGAGTTTTTGATATTCCTTTTCCATCTGTCAAATTCGACTTTTTAAAGCATTCTTCTCCTAATTGGCTTTTTGGGCCTCTTTTCCCATTTGAGTTAGTCTATTTTTTAAGGTGTTATTTTCTTCAGTGTATTTTGGGGTCTCCTTTAACAGGCTATTGACTTGCTTTTCATGATTTTCTTGCATCATTCTCATTTCTCTTCCCAATTTTTCCTCCACTTCTCTTACTTGATTTTCAAAATCCTTCATGAGCTCCTCCATGGCCTGTAACCAATTCATATTTTTCTTGGAGGCTTTTTATGTAAGAGTTCTGACTTTGTTGTCTTCCTCCCACTCCATGCCTTGATCCTTTTTGTCCCCCAAAAAGGATTCTATCATCTGTTTGTGCTTCTGTTGCTTGCTCATATTGGCAACCAATTACTTGACTTTTAAGCTCTTTGCCATAGTAGAACTCTGCTTCCAGAATGGAGACAGTTAGATCCCAAATTGCTGGGGGTATTGCAGCTGCTGAAGCTACTAGATGGGTACCCTCTCTACAGCCTGCACACACTCTGGCTCACTAGTCACACACCCCAGGACCACCACTCAAGACTGCAATCCAGATCCAAGCAGGTCAAAGCAAAAGAGATTACCCTCTGTATGGTTGCTTGGTCTCCCTACAATCTGCAGGCCAGGAGCACCTGAAGGAGCCACACAGCAGCTGCTTGCTCTGGGGGCAGCAGCTGGACCATGTTCTCCCTGTTCCCAACAAAGTTCCAGAGTGACCTTTTACTTTGTCTTTGGCATTTGTGGATTGAGAAGTCTGGAAACAGCTACAGCTGCTGGTGATTTACTCTAGTAAAATTTGTTCCAGCTGGGGCCACCCTGGGGCTAAAACCACGGCTCAGTTGGGACTGCACTCCACTCCCAGCATGCTGAGATGGATCCTTCCTGCCAGCCTGCCAGGCTTCCTTCAGTGTGAGATTTGTTTCTCTCTGTCACTTTGTGGGATCTGTAGTTCTAAAGTTTGTTTAGAGTCTTTTTTTTTACATGTATTGGAGGAGATGGAAGCCAGAGATATGCAGAAGTCTTGTTTCTACTCTACCATCTTGGCTCTGCCTCTTGTATGTTTATCTTAAATGCATGGTTTAATAAGCAGGCCTGACTCAGCCCTCTTCCCATTTGGTGTTGGAATTAAATGTTGTTGTTGATTTTGTCCAACTCTGCATGACCCCATTTGGAGTTTTCTTGACAAAGTACTGGAGTAGTTTGCCATTTCCTTCTCCAGTTCATTTTACAGATGAGGAACCCGAGGCAAAAAGGGTTAAGTGACTTACCTAGGATTACACAGCTTGTAAGTATTGGAAGCCAGTTTTGAACTCAGGAAGATGACTCTTCCTGAATCCAGGCCCAGCATTCTATCCAATATGCCACCTAGCTGCCCCTGGAATGAAATAAGTTCCATATATATCATGCAGCTGTTAACAAAATATTTACTTAACCATAATGTAGAAAGGATATTCAACAAAGATACTTGTGGCACACTTAGCTTGGGTAGACAAGGTCTCCACCTTGCCTCCTCATGGGAATATTGGTCAATAGGACAGGGTATGTTTTCTCATCCAGTCTTAGGATATCTGTTAAATCAAAGAACCCCAAGTCTACTTGAGGGAGCCTTTTTATAACCTTAGGTAAGCAGGAAGCCATGTCAATATGACCAGAGACTTCCAGAGAGGCATATGCAAGTCTAAGCCTTAGTCCTTTTGGCCAATCAATGGTGACAACTTTGTTGACTTTCAGGGAGTTAACCTAACCCAAGGAGAGAGATAGAGACAGAGACACAGAGAGATGGAGAGGGGGTATTATGGTATTATGACAAATAAATTTAAGGAAAGCTACAAAGAATATATATATATATATATATATAGAGAGAGAGAGAGAGATGTATATATGATCTATATGTGTATATACATTTGCTGAAAGGCTATCTTAATTTTTTTTAGCTTTGTAGGTGAAAAATTCAAAAACTAGTCAAACATTATTACATTAATAATAACAGTGAAACAATTTACATATAAGATGTTTTCTGTGGGAAAATATATTAAACAGAATTTGTAATTGTGCAAGCAAAATAAAATCTACTGTTTAAAAATCAGGAGTTACAAAGTAAATTCTAATCCCCAGAGAACTAATGCAACAGTCAGGAGATGAGAAGTTTAGACTTCACATTAACAGAGAACCAAATGTTCAAACACAGAAAGGGACTTTGATCAATAATCCCAAAGTCTCTCTCTTGGGATCAGAGTGGTTGTAAAATAACTGATCAGAAAGAATCCTAAAGCAAGTGAATTTGTGTTGAGGACCTTTTCCTCTTGTATTTCCCAAGTAGGATAACATCCTTGATGTTGCCAGAAGCAATTTTTGCTCTCATGCTGTGCATCCACTAGGAAAATCAGCCTGCTTATTGTAAATATACCTGTCTTCTGCTGGAATTATTGTGAAAGTTATAGGGAATCCAGGACAAATTCAGGGGTTTTATGATGACTCATCCAATTTCATCGTGAACTCCAGTAATTCTTACACCTGGGATCAGATTGGTTAACTGATTAGGATTGATGGTAATTAGATGTTAGGTAATAAGGGGAAGAAATAGATAGATAATGGTTTTGCTGTGTTGTGAGGCAGAGGTCACAAGCTTGATCTACCCCTCTACTAATTTTTGGTGAATTCTTGAAGCTTATCCAAATTTTTGAAAAATTTGCCTAGTTCTATACTTATCTCTTGGGTGGGAGAGAGATATAATGGGACCAGAAAGAACAAGTGAAAAGGGGGTGCAAGTATTTGTACCTAGTCTCAGACATATTCATCAGGAGGTGCTAAACATGGAATGGGGTACTGAGACAGGGAATGGGTGAAGGGAATGCATTTACACTCAACTAGATTGGTAATCATGACTGGAAACCTTTTGTGACTTGGATAAAGAATTAAAAAAAGGTTTCTGGATGTTTGAGCATCTCTTTTCTAGAATGAGAGTCAAAATCATAGAGTTAGAAGGGACTTTAGAGGTCTTGAAGAAAAATACTAATACTGTGCTCAGTACTTTAGGCATATCTGCCAGAAACAGTTTTTATTAATTGAAAATTATTCTAAATCAAAGCATCTCTAACTTAGAGCTTGTACCTATCAAACTGACATAGTACCTCCCATGTCTTCACATATCTCCCTCAACTGAGACAACCTGAGGTTGAATTTTGGGGATCTTGGACAAGGAAAAGGTATAATATATCAAAGTACAGTTTTGAGTTAGTGTTCTACTCCATAAAATAGAACAAAAGTTGTTGAATTTTCTCCCAATACTATTCAATTCCTTCCCTGATCACTTTCCTCTAGGATTCTCAGGTATCAATAACCTAATCCCTTCAGAATGGGAAAAAAGTAAATAGGAGGCATTTTGTTGTTTTTATTGTTCTAGACTCGGTTACCACCATTAATCCATTTTCTGTGACTTTAGTTTTTGTTCTTGACCATTTATACATCCTCCTAAAAGAAAAAAAATGTACCTTAGGGAGAAGTAGAAGGAGGTAGAGTAGGGAACTGAGCCAGGGTGAGGATCTATGGGCTTTGTATATGGCCAGAGTTGTTTTCTGGAACACATTGCTCTTCATTCTCTGACTATTCTTTGTATCCCGATATGTACCATATTTAGGAAAATCCTCCTTTTCCCCACCCAGTTGGCCCTCATACTGGCTTTTCCCTCAGGAATACCAGACACCCTCCCTGCCCCCACTGGAGTTAAGGATGTATTGATTTCCCAGGGATTTCCTCTTCTGCAAGTGAAGAGTTGACTTCTATAGAAAGTAATGTCATAGAAGATGGTGCCATGAATATTGTCAGTGAGGGGATTATACTGGAAGGAATAGAAATTGAAGTTTCTGTCATTTTTGCTGAAAAACCAATAACTTGCTCCAGGAAATTAAGCAAATGCCAATCTATGCCTCTAGAATTGGAGGTTCTTCCCAGGGACCTCAATAACTATCTGAGAAGATTCTGAGCTTTAGAACAAATCCCTTTCAGTAGAAATGTACAAACTAGTGAAGATTTTTGTCTAAATGGGGTTTTCTACTTGGTTGTCATTTTAAATTGTTTGGCTTACAAGATCACAGAGTCATGGACAGTCTTGAAAGGTCTTCTAAACCCCTCATTTTACAGATAAAGAAATAGATTCAGTGATGAGAGACAGACAGATTTTTAAAAGTCATTTATCTTGGCAGATGGAAGGAATTTGACTTCTTAGTGGGTGTTTTCTATTTTGGTTTAGAAATCTTTGTACTAATTTCATATTGCCTGTACTAATTTCATATTGCCTAAAAGGTATAAATAAATAGGTATGTGACAATCTGAGGCTCATTCCATCTCTTCCCTAATTCATGGGCTCCTGACACATTGCTTCTGAATCCTTGTGGCCTAATTTTTTCCCATGCTCCTATAGGACAATCCTTCAGTCAAAGATCCCTGTAGCCATGTAGATCAAGGTTAACCATTTGTACTGGCAAACTCAGTGTAATGGAAATGCAGATTTAAAGATCTTCCCTGCCCCTAGGCCCTTTGATTGGCTTAAGAGACTTTGATTGGCTTTAAGAGACTCTGAAAACCTTCCTTGACTTGAAAATATGCTCTGCCTCCTAATAGGCTGAATGTGGTCACATGGAGCCTGTGGTGGGAGGCTTGGTTTTCAGGAAAGACCACACCTTGATGCTGTATGATTGGGCAGTGGGTCAAGGAGGTTGTTACAATCTTTGAGCCAGGAGAAGGCTATATAAACTCTGATGAGGGGCTTTGCTTTGGGGCTCACTTTGAGAAGTGTTGTGTGATTTGACCAGATGAGACTCTGGGAAGCCGTTGTTGAGAGCCCCCCGGCTTTGAAAACCCAGATGTTGATGCTTCCCTCTCTGGTAACTGTGATTTGGTATTGATATAATGGTTGGACAGTTTGGAAGCCTGTCTGTTTGATCTGTAAGTTCTGTAACTCTGAAGTTCGGGGTGCTGACCTTTTTCCCCTGAACTAGGTAATGTATTTTTGTTTGATTAAAGTAAGGTTGTTAACCCATTTTGAGTTGCTTTCCTTTTGAAAAGCAGATCTAAGAACCTGTGTTGGCAGTCACCCTGGGGATATTGGGGTGCTTGCTGCTACACTCAGTTATCATTTCACTTACTTTGGGGTAAATATCCTCTTGTTGATTTATCATTAATTTATGTCTCCAATGGCTATGTCAGTAACTATGTTCTAATTTCCTCCATCCAAGGGAAAGAAAAAACTAATGGAAGAGTCTAGAAAGGATTTTAAAGATATTCATTTCTTGATATTTCATTTTAAGTAAAAAAGTTTTAAAATCTGTTTCCATAGAAACCAACCACTCCAACTCCTTCATATTGCAGATGAAGAAACTGAGGCCCAGGGGGATTAAATGACCTACCCAAAGTCACACAGGTAATAAGTGATAGAGTCACTGTGTCATTCAGGGGAGAGCTGTGAAGCTGACTGATAATAGAGTCCCAAGGCGTGGTGGTCCAGGCAGTCTTACTCTGAAAGAGCAAAGACATTTCCTCAAATTAGCAACAGCTACAACAGGAAAAAAAAAAAAAAACCAAAAAGGACAGTATCATGACAAAGAATTTGTTGAACAACAAATTTGGAGACCAAGAGTATCAATAGAAGAAGGAGTTTTAGCAAATGAGACCCATGGAAGCATCAGGGGAGGAGCAAAAGCAAGAGAGCTCTGGGATCCTCCGAAAGAGTCAAGAAGTAGTTGCTGAGTTCCATGTTTCCTTGACTACTGGCTCCTTCACTACCACCTTCAAAGGTGTCCACGTTCCTCCCATCCTTAAAACACTCACTTCATCTACCTATCCCCACTGTCTTTCTCTATCTCTCCTTCCCTTTATAGCAAAATCGCTTGAGAAAGCCATCTATACTTAGTGACTCCATTTCATTTCTTTTTCTCTTCTAAACCTTTGAAAGTTGCCTTCTGGCCTTATTTGACTAAAACTACCCTCATGAAAGATATCAAAGATCTCTTAGTTGTCATATCCAATGCCCTTTACCCAGTTCTCATGTTTCTTACCTTCTCTGCATCACATGACACTGTTGAAAACCTTCTGATTAATCTCTCCTTTCTGGGTGTTCACTATGTGGTGCTCTCCTGGTTCTCTTCCTGTCTGACTCACCATTCTTTCTCAGACTTTCTATGTCATGCCCACTAACTGTAGATGTCCCCCAAGGCTCTTTTATGGGCCCTCTCCTCTTTTCCCTCTATGCTGTCTCACGTGGGAATCTCATCAGCTCCCATGGGTTCACATTTATGCAAATGATTCCTGTATTTTTATATTTAGCCCATGTCTTTCTCCTGAGTAACAGTTCTACATTACCAACTGCCTTTTGGACATTTCAAACTGAATGTCTTGTAGGCATCCCAGACTCATTATATTCAAGACAGAATTCATTACATCCTCCCCAAACAAAGCTCTTCCCTTTTCCCAATTTCCCTAGCACTGTCAAGGGTACCTCCCAGTCACCCAGGCCCTAACTCATGATTTCATCCTTGATTCCTCACTTTCATTTATCCTTTGTGTCCTATCTGTTGTCAGGTTTTGTCATTTCTGCCTTCACATTTCTACCTTGTATACAGCCCCTTCAATACAGTCACATGGCCACAATCCTCCTTCAGGTTCTCATTAACCTCTTTCCTGGAGCATTGCAATAGTCTTCTAACTGGTTTCTTTGGTTCAAGTCTCTCCCCCACTTCAATCTATCCTCCACTGATCTGCCTATTCAAAAATGCAGGTCAGATAATATCGGTCCCTCTCTTCAATGAGCTTCAGTGGTTCCCTATGATCATCAGGATCAAATATGAACTCCTCTTTGGTCACATAAAGTTCTTTGTTCCTGGGTTCCTTTTTTGTTCCTCAGCCTCCTTACATGTCATTTCTCCCCTCTCCATACTTTGTGATCCCAGTTACACTTGCCTACTAACAGTTTCTCAAACACAGCACTCCATGTCCTATCCCTGTGACTTTGAACAGATTGTTCCCCATGTGTGAAATACTTTGCCCCTTCACCTCTATCTCTCAGGTTCCTTAGTTCCCTTCAAAATTCAGCTCAAATCTCACCTGTAGATCGACCCTTTCCAAGTCAGCCCAGATGCTAATGCCTTCCTTTCTTGGATTACCTTCTATCTACTCTGTATATATCTTGCATTAATCTAGTTATTTACAAACTCTCTCTCCCATTACAATATAAACTATGTGAGGGTATTTTATTTTTTTGTTTTGTTTGCCTTTTTCTGTAAGCCCAGCTCTTAGCATAGTGCTTGGCACATAGTAAATAATAAATATGTGTTTATTGATTACTTATTTACACACTTTCTCCTCCATTAAAATATGAACTCCTTAAATGTAAGGATTTTGTTCCATTTCTTTTTATTCTCCATTTAGATGAGTGTCTGGCACATAATAAGTGCTTAGTAAATATTTACTGACAGACTTAGTCATAAGTAACAGAATGAGGGGCCAGGGAGGAGGATATCAGCATGAGAAAGGAGTACATACCAGAATGCCTAGGCATAATTAGGAATCCTGGGGACAAAAACAGATGATGAGGATATTGGAGACTTGGGATGACTATAGTAATGGGGCTGGTAGCAGAAGTACAAAAGAAACTGAGGGGAGTGGAGTCCAGCAGTGTTATAGAGAATAGTCTGCCACAGGTGGAATCATTTTGGAGAAGGATGGAGAGGGAGGCATGTCTCTGTGGACATAGCCCTAGTGTGTAAGAGAATTAGGTTAATAGGCACTATTTACTTCTACTTCTGTTATGTTCAAAGTAATAACTAAGTCTATAAAAACCTAATACTGATTTTGAGACTAAGATTAAGTTCCAGCATCTTTAACATTCACTAACTCATTATTGTTTTTGTATTCCAGAGTAAAGAATATTATGTGTATATCTATATTTGTGTAACCAAGATGTTATACAGCTAGCATTATGTACCAAAGGCAGTTTATTTTATATTACCTCAAGAATTATGTATTAGAAATTTTATGACAAAACTGAGGATGAAAACTAGGAGTCAAGATTTAGATTTTAAAAGGCATGTATTTTGAATCCTACTCTGAAATGCATACTGTACTGAGATGGATAGAATCAGACAGTTCAATAATTCCATGATGACTACCCAGTCTTCTAGTCTTTATATGAAATAAAGAAGGATAAAACTCTTGCTCAAAGAACTGTTCCTCACCCCTCAATACAAATGACTTAGTTATATCATGGGGAACTTCTTAATTGTCTAGTTCATTGCCAGATGATTTGGGCACTTCAAAATCTAATGCCTCTTTCCCTTCCCCTCATCAAGATGAGGAAAACAGCAGAAGTGAGGACAGGAAAATAACCACATGAGAGTAAAATGTGACTATAATGGCTGCAGAAGAGAACTGTAGGAAATAGAGGTCATGGATGGATGGATGGGTAGAGCTAAGGATGTGACGACCAGTAAGTACCTGGAAAGGTTTAATATTATTTTATCACCATACCTCCTGCAATGAAGTTGTGGAGAACAATGACAGGAAACAAGTTGGAGAAAAAGCAACATGTGGTATTGTAGCAGCAACCACACTGGCATACCCAGGATGACTACTAGCACAAGTTCTCAGATCTGCTTTACTAGGAAAGATAGCTGTTTAAAGAGTCAACAATCTTTTTAACTGCATTCACTAGTTCAGGGGAAAAGTCAGTAGCCTGAACTTCAAAGAAAATATAATATATATAACTTCAGGGAAATAAAGACAAATAGACAGGGCTTCTGTCTGAAAAATTAGCACAAATCAACAGACAGATCCAATTGTCTGACCAAGGCAATACATACATAGTTACCAGAGAGAGAAGCACTAACATCTGGGTTTTTCAAAGCCAGGGAGCTCCTTAATGGATATCCAAAGTCTCATCTGGTTAAATCATAAGAACACTCTACCAATGAGTAAGCCCCAAAGCCAAATGCTGGCCTCAGAGTATATATACACTTTTTCAGGGTCAGAGAGCGTCACAACCCTGGTGACCCACTGCCTAATTATAAAGTAAAAAAAGATGTGGGCCTTCCTGAAAAGCAAGCTTCCCTTAATGGGCTCCTCATGGGGCCTATTAATGGGCAGGGAAGATTTTATACCCCATTAACATTACAAGTATATTCACAGACAGTGAGGGCTGAAAAGAAAGTGAAAGGGCATTTATTAAATACTTTATATATGCCAAGTACTTTGCTAAGCTCTAGGAATACAAAAACAAAAAGCAAAGATAGTCCCTTTTTTCAAGGATGTTGTATTTTAATGATGTGGATACCACACAAAAGGCAGCGGTCATCATGAAAGAGCACTGTGGTCTTGAAAGATAAAGGGGTGGCTAATGAGGCAATAGTGGAATAGATTAATACACCCCATTTAGGAAAACTGGCAGAAGAAGGACAAAGCAAAGAAAAAAATACCATTACCCAATGTCACTAAGGACTATTGAAATAAAACTTCTAAGTAAAATTTTGGCAGAAAAAAGATGGGAGAAACATATCCAAAAAGTTAATCATGGTGATCAAGCTTGATTTATACCAGGAAAGCAAGGATGTTTCAACACTGGGAAACAATTAACATAATTCATCATATGGATAAGAAATAGAGGGAAAACCATATGATTATATCAAGAGAAGTTGATAAAAGCCTTTAATAAACTATAGCATTTATGTGTTTAAAAAAAGCCTTAAAATATAGACATGGAAGGACCCTTATTATGTATGATCAAAAGTATATATCTAAAACCCAGGAGCTAGTGCTATTTACAATGGAGAAACACTGACTGCAATCCCAGGAAATTCAAGGATAAACGATCTTTCTTCACTATCATTTGACACAGTACTACTAGAAAAGCTTGCTATAACAATAAGACAAGAGAAAGAAAATTAGAGAAACAAGTATCAGCAAAAAGTGGGCAAAACTATTTTAATTCTCAGATATGTTGACTTAAAGAGAATACTTAAGAGAATCAATGAAGAGTCAGATGATAAACAGCTTTGCTAAGATATCAATATACAAAATTAATACATAAGTCATTAGCATTTCTGTATAGCACTAACAAAAATCAGAAGGAAATGATAGGAAGAGAAAATTTGTTCAAAATAATTATAAAATTCATGAGCTGTCAATTTATTAAGATATACTTGGAATCTACATAAATACAACTGTAAAACACTTTAAAGAAACAAAGGAAGACAAATAATTGGAAAGACATTCATTGTTGAGGGCCATGTCAATATTATTTTTAAAAATGATTCTATCTAAATTAATTTGCAGATTAAGTGTTGCATCAATCAAGCTATTATAAAGTTATTTTAGGACTAGATAAAATCATAACAAAACTCATTTGGAAAGTCAAAAGATCTAAACAGAGGGGAAGATGTATCTGGAAAGGTCTCCTGAAGAAATTTGAACAGAGCCCTGAAAGAAACTAAGGAATCTAAAAGACAGAGGTGAGGGGCAGAACATTCCTGGGACAGGGGAACAAAATGAAATGAAAATTCACAAATTGGAAGATTGTATAATGTATAGTTGGATCATAGAATGTGTGTGAAGAACCTGGGGGAACTAAAGTACAAGAACATTAAATAGGTAGGAAAATCAAGTTATGGAGAACATTAAATGTCAAAGAGGGAATTAAATTACATTATATTTGATCATGGGGGTAACAATTACCACTGGAGCTCTTTTAGCAAGGGGATAACTTGTCAGACCTGCAGATTATAAAAATCTTCTTGGTAGTTCAGTGGAGGGTAGTTTGGAGTGAGGAAAGACTTAAGGCCAGTCAGAAGATCATTGCAATATTATAGGAAATGTTTTCAGATGTCTTGGGACTATACTGGCTAATGAGGCAATAGTGGAATAGATTAATACATAGTTTTCACCGAAGTGGCCACATAGTTTTAAACAAAGTACATTCATTTAGTAACTCAATCGTTTAGTAAGTCCTTAATTCAATCATCCTCAAGGAGGCTTGTCTCCTTAATGGACACAAAATACCAGGTCAAAGTTCTCCACTCCTAGGTCACATTGTCTTAATCTCTCAGTCAAAGAGTCTTCTTTCTTCCTAATTGGAGATTACTTTCCAATCATCCTTAATTCAATCATCCTGAAGAGTACAGGATACAGAGTACAAAGTCTTCCCACCCATTAAATCATGATCTTCTCAGTTTGCCTTAGATACCCAAGGAGAGGTCTTTTAATCTTGACTTGGGGCTGGCTCACAGCTTCCATGGTTCCTCTTCCATCATCCCAGCTCCTATCTGAATCCATCCAACTTTCACCTGGGTTCTAAGGCAGGCAGCTCCCAACTCCTTGTTCAGTTCCTTTTCCAGTACCTGTCCCACGTTGAAGCTCTCAATGTCCAGCCCCACTCAAGTACTTCAGTTTCTGTTCCTGGGAAGGCAAAGCTTAACAAAGCCACAATAACATTCATGCACATTGCTGGCAGCACCATCATCAATTCACTTTCTGCCTATGAAATCAACATAGACCCAACAACAAGGTCTGAGGAATCAACACAAATCATGAGTATAGTCCCAGGACATCTGAAAATATCAGTAAGATCCTCCTCCAGGATTTCTGTAAGTATACAACAAGAAAATCCTCTTTCAGGGATTCTGAATCAGCAATAAGGTCCCAGAGCTTCTGTAACAATATCAACATCTTCTATCAGCAGATGACTCTGACAAAGTAACATCAAAACAGACAGACAAAGTAATGGCACCACAGCCATGCTTCCTCCTAGTTCTCCTTTCTTCTCATTTCTCAGTTCTTCTCAATTCTCTTCTCAGTTCTTTTCTCAGTTTTTCTCAATTCTCAGTTCCCTGTTCTGCCACCACAAGTTCTGTTCTCCATTCTGTTCTCAATTTGTAGCAGTTCTCAGTTCTCAGGATCCTAGCAGTTCTCTTTCTCTCAGCAATTCTCAATTCAGTTCTCCAAAGTTCTGGCTCTCTAGCTTGGGCTTTTCCTTATATATGGTATTAGCTACTCTTTGTTCTGCCCCTTCCTGTTATATCAGCAAGTTCCCCCCACTGTGGGATTCACAAGTTCTGAATCTTAATACTTGATGCAATCATGACCTTGAAACAAGGTGCTAAGTACCTGTTGGCTTGAAGGGGCAGGGAAGATCTTCAAATCCCCATTACTATTACAAGTGATCTGGGAATCACTTGAAAAGATGATTGTTGAGTCTGTAGGAGCTGATAAAATCACCAAATGAGATAGCATAAAGGAAAAAAACGGGGGGTCTAGGAAAGAATCTTGGGGGAACGCACAATTAGTGGGCATGGCATAAATGAAGAACCAGCACACTGGAAAAGTCAGTCATGTAAGAGAGAGAATACTTTCACAAAAACCCAGAGAGGAGTAGGTATAGAGAAGTAAATGATAATCAATATTTCATATGCTATAGAAAGGTCAAGAAGGACCAGGTTTGAGAAAGTGTCATTAGCTTTGATAATAATAGCCAACATTTATATATCACCTTAAGGTCTGAAAATACAATCTTATCTTATCCTCACAACAATCACATAAGTTAGGTAATATTATGATCCTAATTTTGCAGTGGAAGAAACTGAAGCACACAGAGGTTAAGTGACTTGCCCAAGGTCGCACAGTTAAAAAGTATCTGAAGTTGGATTTGAACCCATCTTCCTGACTGTAGGTCCAGTGCTCTAGGCACTGTCCCACTTAGCTAGAGAACAACTAGATAAATGGTCAAAGGATATGTATGAATATACAATTCTTAAAAGATGAAATCCAACCTATCAACAATTACATGAAAAAAATGCTCTAAATCACTCTTCATTAGAGAAATGTGAATCAAAACAACCCTGAGTATCTATTTCATATCAATCGGATTGGCAAAGATGACAAAAAAAAAAAGAAAATGACAAATGCTTAAGGCTCTATGGCAAAACAGGCACACTAATGCACTGCTGGTGGAACTGTGAAATGGTTCAGTCATTCTGGAAAGTAATTTGGAACCATGCCCTAAAAGTCACTAAGATGTGCAAAACCTTTGATCCACTAGTTTTAATACTATTTCTAGACCTTTATCAACATTCTTCCCCTTCTTCCAACCAAACATAACAAAGAAAGAAGAAATGGACTCTCGTGTACAAAAATATTCAAAACAGCTCTTTTGTTATATCAAACAAATGGAAACAAAGAGTATACCTATCAGTTGAGGAATGACTGAACACATAAAAGTATAGGAACATAATAGAATATTATTGGGCCATAAGAAATTACGAAAGATAAGATTTGAGACAAACCTTATAAGACTTACATGATCTGAAAAAGAATGAAATGAGAAGAATCAGAACAACTTCTATAACATCAATATCGTAAATACAAACCACTTTGAAAGACTTAAGAACACATCAATTCCATGACCTACCATTATCCTAGAAGACCAATTATGAAATATTGACAGAGGGGTGATACACTCAAGGTACAGGATGAGACCAAAATTTTTGGACAGTGCCAATATGGAGATTAAATTTGCTTGCCTGTATATTTGGGTTTTTTAAAGCCATTTTTCTTTAATTTTTAATTTGGGGAGGTGGAGTAAGAGGGGAAGTTTATCTATAAAATTGCCAAAAAGAGAACAAAAGAGTTATTGACAAATCTTTTTCATTTGAACGTAAGGAAGGTCAAAAGGAAACAGGCAATCAAAACATCTTTGAATGTTTCTACATATAGAGCATAAAAGTAAAAGTCAGTCAGTCAATAAATATTTATTAAGTGCCTAATATTTGCCAGGCACTGTGATAAGCTCTGGAGATACCAAGCAAGGTGAAAGATGATCTTACAGTATAATAACCTATAAAGCCGGTATTTCCTAATATTTTCAAAAATGGAAAGACCTACAGACGATAGGCCAGTGATCTTGAGTTCCATTTTTTGGAAAATTCTAACACTGATCATTAAAGATATGATTGGTGAATATCAAGAAAGGGAAGCAGTGATTACAAGGAATTGGAAAAACTTCACAAAGAACCAGTCATTCCACTCTAACCCTCTTTAATTCATTCAATTTATTAACATATTGAACTGGTAGAAGAAGGGAACTGTGTAGATTTTGAACAAAGATTTTTATCATGTGTCACATGCTATTCTTATAGAGAAGATTGAGAGATGTGGACTATGTGATAACAAAATTAGATTTACAATGAGTTAGACACGTCAACTCAAAGAGTAGTCATTAATGGTTCAATGTCAACATGGCAGGAGGTCGCTGAGTATCTCAAAGATCTATACTAATCTCTGGTTTATTCAGCTAGAAATATTAAGAAATAAATGTGGGGGGGGGGCAAAGCCAAGATGGCAGAGTAGAAACAGCTCATCCAAGCCACTCTGCCCCCAGATTCCCCCCAAACTATGTAAAAGGGGACTCTGAACAACTTCTGGAGCCCCAGCACCCACAGAACGACACAGAGAAGCTAACCACCTGCTGAGGACAGCCCAGCAGCCCTGCAGGAAGGACCAGCGCAGTGCTCTGGGAGCCAGCAGCGCACAGAGCGCGGGGAGCCAAGCAGAGCCCAGGTCCCCGAGAGCTGAGGTTTTAGCCCCAGGGTGGCAGGGACAGCGGCCAGCTGGAGAGACCCCAGAACACCAGCAGCTGTGGTGACTCCAGAATTATCAACATAGACATGCCTAGAACAAAGTAAGAGGTTAGTGCACTATGAACTTTGGGACCAGTATTTGGGGAATGTGCCGGCTTCCTCCCCTGGGGGCTATAAGCCGCTGAGGAGACACGCCATTTTGTAGTTTTCAGAGGCAGCTCCAGCTCCTGGCCTGCAAACTGTAGGCAGATCCAGCAATCAGTCTTGGGGGGTAATAGCTCTTGCTTCAACCTCCCTGGATCTGGATTGTGATCTGGGGTGGATGTCCTGGGTGGGTTTACAGCTTGCCAGAAATGGAAGCTGGCCCCCTCACACGTTTGGGGCGAAAGTTCCTGTCTGGCACCAGGCCATAGAGTGGCAACAAGCCCAAAAGTCAAGTAATTAAGTGGCAACATGCCAAGGCAAAGGAAACAGAAAAATGCAACCCTAGACTCCTATTTTGGGGGCATAGAGCAGGAAAAGGACTGTGAGGTCAGAAGTCCTGCTCCAAATGCCCCAGGGGAAAACATGAGTGGGTTGCAGGCCATAGAGGACCTTAAGAAGGACTTTAAAAATCAAATAAGAGAAGAGGAGGAAAAATTGGGAAGAGAAATGAGAAGGATGCAGGAAAAGTATGAAATGAGGGTCAACAGCCTGACTGAGGAAAACAATACCTTAAAAAATAGACTAACTCAAATGGCAAAGAAGGCCCAAAAGGGCAATGAGGAGAAGAATGCCTTAAAAAGTTGAATTTGCCAGATGGAAAAGAATCTCAAAAGTTCACTGAGGAGATTCATTCCTTCAGAGTTAGACTGGAGCAAAAGGAAGCTAATGACTTTATGAGAAATCAAGATGCTGTTAAGCAGATCCAAACAAATGAAAGATTAGAAGGCAATGTGAAATATCTCATGGGAAAAACCACTGACCTGGAAAATAGATCCAGGAGAGACAATTTAAAAATTATTGGACTATCTGAAAGTCATGATCAAAGAAAGAACCTAGAAATCACCCTTCAAGAAATTCTCAAGGAAAATTGCCCTGATGTTTTAGATCCAGAGGGCAAAATAGAGGTTGAAAGAATCCACAGATCACCTCCTGAAAAAGATCCCCAAAAAGAAAACTCCCAGGAATATTATAGCCAGGTTCCAGAATCCCCAGATCAAGGAGAAAATACTACAAGCAGCCAGGAAGAAACAATTTCAATATTGTGGAAACACAATCAGAATAGCCCAGGACCTGGCAGCTTCTACACTGAGGGATAGAAGGGCATGGAATATGATATTCCAGAGGCAAAAGAGCTGGGAATGAACCCAAGGGTCACCTACCCAGCAAAACTGAGTATTTTGTTTCAGGGGAAAATATGGTCATTCAGTGGAATGGAGGACTTTCAAGCATTCTTCAGGAAAAAAACAGAATTGAATAGAAAATTTGACATCCAGACACAAGAAGCAAGAGATGCCTGAGAAGGTAATCAGGGAAAAGAAATCAAAAGGAACTTATCACAGTTGAACTATTTACATTCCTATATGGAAAAACAATAACTGTGACTGATGATATCTTTCTCACTATGAAAATAATGGAAGAAAGGTGTGTGGTCATATGAATACATATGTGAATGTGTGTGTATATGGATAGAGGGCATAGGTTGGATTTGTTGGGAAGGGAGAATACTCAAGGGATGAAATTATGAGGTGAGAGAGGAAAGTGGCAAGAGGAGATGGGGAAAGACAGGGTAGGGTAAACTATCTCATCTAGAAGAAGCAAGGGGTAGTGGTTGCAAGGGAGGGGGAGAATAGGAAGGGGAAAAAAAGGCAAATCCACATTCTCATTGAATTTGGTTCAGGGAGAGAATGACATACATACTAAATGGGATATCTCAACCTGCAGCAGAATAGGGGGAAGAGGGATGAGAGGAGGGATGATTGATGGCAGGGCATCCTTGGGGTGAGGGGAGGTTGGAAGTACCCACTATAGAAGAGGGACAGGATCATGTAGGGAATGGACCAAGTGGGGAGTGGGATGAGTGGGAGGGAATTATAAGCAGCCTTGTACAATATATCTACTATGATAATGTTTTGCATAGCTAGACATGTACAACATATACTGAATTACTTATCTCCCCAGAGGGAATGGGTGACAAGGGAGGAAGGAAATGGATCTGAAATTCAAGGTCTTAACATTAAATGTTTCAAATATATATAAATACTATTATTAATACTCTTTTGCTTGTAATTGAGAGATAAGATGTGCAGGCATTGGGGCACAGAGATTCACCTTCCTTTAATGGAAAAGTCAAAGGGGGTGTGGGAGAAGGTATGGGAGACAGCAGATTGGAGGAAACAATATCTTGTGGGACTGCTATTCTGGGAGGGTGGGTAGGGGAAAAACAGGGGGGGGGAAATGATTGTAACTCAAAATCTGTCGGAAATGAATGATGTAAAACAGAAGTTAATAAAGCATTTGTTTAAAAAAAAACAAATATGTATCCGACCTTAAAATCCTTTCCAAACAAGTCCCCTTCAGAAGGCTAGTTAGATTAAGAACAGGAGGTCTTTCTCAAGGAAATGCCTTAAGGATGGCAAACAAATTTAAAACAAGTCATGATGACATTCTCATCTGAAGCTGATTGGGCTATTGACCAATGTAAGGACTGTCTCTTCCTTCTCTATCCCCTGAAGCAATTGACGTCTGATCCATCCAAGGAAAATGTCTTCTATTCCTCACAAGGATGTATATTCTTCTAATATTCAGAAAAACTTTTCTATATTCATCCCAGTGAGGTTTTGATTATTGGTCAAGAAAGGAATGGAATAGTTATAATTGTTAAAACTATTTTGAAACATTGGCATAAAACTGTACTTTAACATTGTGATTTTTCTTCTTCAAGATTCTGTTACTTGAAATTCATCTTGGAGTAAAAATATTATGGGGTGACTAGGTGGCACAGTGAATAGAGCACCAGCCCTAGAATCAGGAGGACCTGAGTTCAAATTCGGCCTCAGACATTTAACATTTACTAGCCTTGTGACCTTGGGCAATTCACTTAACCCCACTTGCTCTGCCTTCCCCCTTCCAAAAAAAAAATATATTTTGAGACCATGAAGAATATATACCAGTTTGAACATTTTTCACCCTAAATTAGAAATGGTTTGGATATTAGGTTAATGTTAAATGAAAAATATTTCTGACAGTTTTGCATACCAAATACAGAACATAGCATTAATGTTTTTTGGATGCAAAGTTTCCAGGAATAACCTTATAATAGTTTCTATATGTTCTGTCCTCATCAAACTTCACCTGAATTACTATAAGCACCAGAATTTAAGTAGGACATTGAAGTACTGGGAAAGTCTGCAAGAAGGTGAAGGGTCTTTATATGAGTATCTGGTAATGTTTATCCTGGAGAAGAGAAGATTAAAAAGAGACATAATAATTGTCTTCAAATATTTAAAAAGGGAGGTGGAGCCAAGATAGAGTGATAAGAAATATGATGGGAATTTTTATTTCCTTTTATCATTTTAATTTAGGCCTCAGGGCCATTCCTCCTGCACCTTTTAGTTGACTAAAGGCCTATCTATCATAATATCATAATATTAATCTCACCTGATCAAAACCTGACTCATAGAACAGCAAGATTTAGAGAAGGTCAGTGCTGTTTCTCCTCCTTGGGAGACTGTTGAGCTCACTGAAACTTGTCTCACAGAATGTGACTTAGGGCCTTAACTACTCCTTAGACAAGAAGAAGCCAGAGAAAGAATCTTAGCTGTCCTTGACTTTTTAGTAACATATAAATCTTTTTCTTTAATTAGCCTATTTTTGAATCCTCTAAATATAGCTTAAACTACAAATTTATTTTACCAATAACATTTTTTGACAAATTTTGTCTCAGTGGATACATGTGGTTATGACTGTTTAACTAAATTTGTTCAACTTGTATGATATTGAAGGAAGTATGCTATGTTTTTTTTAACTTTTATGGCCTAAGAGGAATGAATGTCCAAGATTGCAATGTATAAAATAATTATTTCTCTGTTACTCTGATATACTTTTACCTATAAGAGGGCTTGTTAGTATCCTAATGATTGTTCTGGTTTATTACTCTCTCTGAGAATATGCTTGAACATAATAATAAAACCTAGGTTTTTACCTATATAATTTCTTCATTGTGATAAATATATTTTGGTAGCAGTTACCTACCACATGAACTCAGAGATAAGATATTTTTCCTATGAAGGAATGATCTCTTCTATACAAACTCCTCCTACTATATCTATAAAGGTATCGAACCAAATCCTGATAGGGAAATCCAGAGAAGTTACCGTGAGGCCTTTGTGCAGCTCAGTTTGGCATAGGGAGATAGACAGGGAGATCGGTAGATGCTAGAGGTGAGGTAAGGCCAGGAGTAAGATACTTAGAGAAGCATTCCAGTACCCATGGAGAGGCTTGAAACAGGACAAGAAGAGGTCTCAGACTCACAGCATGACAACCCTATTGTTGTTGTGCTACACCAGGGCACTGTAATGGGGACAGTTGCCAAGTCCCAGTCCCAGCTTACAGATTCATGGTGGATTGAGAATGAGACCTGAATAAGGCAATGGTGTTTCCCAGTGGGGTAGCCATGGGTGATGTGTGAAGAAAAGAGAAAGTTCAGAAGCCAACAACAGCAGCAGCAGCAGCAGCAGCAGCAGCATTGGTGTGGCTCAGACCTCAGGGGCAAAGTAGAATGTCACTTCCAACATCTAGCCTAGGTTTCAGAGGATTAAGAAAGTCAGGAATCTCAGACAAAAGGGTATCCTATAATTCAGTCACTCCAAGCCAACAGTAGAGACCAGCAGCAGTCATTTTAATCACATCCTACTCTTTGGGACCCCAGTTGGGGATTTCTTGGCAAAGATACTGGTGTGGTTTGCCCTTTCCTTCTCCAGCTCATTTTACAGATGAGGAACTGAGGCAAACAATTCTTAAATGACTTGCCCAGGGTCACACAGCTAGTAAGTGTCTGAGGCCTGATTTGAACTTACATCTTCCTGATTCTAGGCCTGGTACTCTATCCACTAAGCTGCCTAGCTACTCAATTCTAACTTGCAGAACACTGAAAGTTTACAGGTCCTCAGCCTAAACCAAAGATTCTGGAATAACACAAGGCCTAAACAAGGAAAAACTACTTATATTTTTATATTATATAAATGATAAATATTGAGAGATGATACATGTGTCCCCTCATCTCTGTCATTATCAGGGATATAAAGGGAGTTCAATTAGACAAGGTCCAGGAGTGGTTCTGTTATGTCTTGATGATGTAAGAAAAAATGGAAGGAGAGGGGAAGAGGAATACTCTGGAGTAGGAATTGGGGGTGGGGGTAGGAAGAGAAAGGGAAATTAGGAGAAATTGTCACACATAAGGATGCACAAGTAGACGTCTATACAAAGAGTGAGAGGGGAGAAGGTGGACCCTTAAATCTCACTCTCATCTGAACTGATCAAAAGATCACACACACACACACACACACACACACACAGAGTTGGATACATAAATACATTTCATTCACTGGTGAAATAAGAGAATAAGAGAAGGAGCAGAGCAGATTAAGGCAGAAATTATTATTGTTGTTAATTCTGTTGCTCGAAAGCTTTTGTTGTTCAGTCATTTCAGTCATGTCTGACACTTCATGACCCCATTTGGGGTTTTCTTGGCAAAGATCCTGGAGTGGTTTGTCATTTCCTTCTCCAGCTCATTTTACAGATGAAGAAAACTAGGAAAAACTGGGTTAAATGACTTGCCTAGAGTAACACAGCTAGTAAGTATCTGAGGCCAGATTTGAATTCAAGAAGATAAGTATTCCTGATTTCAGGCCTGGCACTCTATCTGCTATGCCACCCAACTGCCCTAAAACAAATTCTAAGAATTTATGAAAAGCTTTATAAATTTTTTTGAGATGGCAAAGAATGGAAATCTAAAGGTATGCCCATAAATTGGGGAATGGATGAACAAGTTATGGTATATAAAAATGATGGAATACTATTGTGTTGAACTCTTAATTAGCATAATGTCCAACCAGGATTCCAGAAGACTAATGATAAAACATATTACCCACCTCCTTGTAGAGAGGTTAAGGGCTCAAAATGCAGAATAGGAAAAAAAATATTTTACATGGTCAAGGTAGACATTTGTTTTGATTGACTATAGATGTGTGTAAAGAATTTTGCTTATCTTGTGTTCTCAATGGTGAGGGGAAGGGGGAAGCAGCAATAAGGCCAATCTTGCCTGATTAAAACAAAATATATTTTTAAAACAAGAACACTTGGAAACTCATCAATTTAATGGCTAATTACAATTCTTTTTTTTTTTTTGGAAGGCAATTGGGGTTAAATGACTTGCCAAAGGTCACACTGCTAGTTTTTGTGTTGTGTCTGAGGCCGGATTTGAGCTCAGTTCCTCTGACTCCAGGGCTGGTGCTTTATTCACTGTACCACCTAGCCACCCCACTAATTACGATTCTTAAGGACTCATGATGAAATATGTTGTCTACTTCCTGACAGGTGACTGACTCAGAATGCTAATTGAGACATATATACACACACATATACACATGTGTGTATATAGATGTGTGTATGTGTCTGCATATATATGTATATATATAATATATCTATATATACATATAATATATACATATTATATATAATACATATACAATATGTATATATACATATACAATATGTATATATACATATATAATATATGTATACATACATATATATGTATGTATGTGTTAGACATGGCCAATGAGAAATTTTGTTTTGTTTGACTGCATATGCTTGTAAGAGCAGTTTTGTTTTTATTGCTTCTCAAGGGAGGAAGAGGGAGGAGAATAGAGAAGTGGGAGGGAGCAAGGGCTGATCTTTGTTTGAAAATAACATAAAATGTAATTTTTAAAATGTATTTAAAAATCTGGTATGTGAAGGAGGAATTCAACTTGATCTATTTGGCCCCAGAGGGAGTGGGATGGAAATTGCAAAAAGGGAAATTTAGGCTTCCAAATGATTAGTGTTGTCTGAAAGTGGAATCGTTTGCCTCTAGATGTTGAAGATTCCCCATTTTGGAGGTTTTTGAGCAAAAACTGGATGATCAGTTGTTGGCTATGTTACAGTGGGGATTCCGGTAGCTCTCCAGTACAGCTCTGTGGCACAGTACATAGAGACCAGGTCTAGAGTCCAGATGACCTGAGTTCAAATCTAGCCTCAGACACGAACTAGTTGTGTGAGCTTGAGTAAGTTTGCCTTGCCTCATTTTCCTCATCTGTAAAATAAGGATAATAACAGCATCTACCTCACAAGATTTCTGTGAGGATCAAACAAGATAATAATTGTAAAGCACTTAGCACAGCATCTGACACATAATAAGTCCTATAAAAATGTTAGCTATTATTACTCTCTGTCATGAATTTAGTAACTAAAGGAAATATTTGTAACATTTATAAAGGCAATTAAATTTTATTTCTTTGCTCTGTAAAGAAATTTAATATTTTCATAAATACACATACATAAAAAATAGATCAATTACTTTTTTATGGAAATGCTAAAACTAGCAGGATACCTATGAAAAAGTTGTCATGGTTCTGTTTATATGAAAAATCATATAAAATTAGCAAGAGTAAGAAATGCCTTTATTCGCAATTATTTCTTCATAATTTTCCCTTTTTAAGTTCTGTTTAAATGAGGGAAGGGAAAATTCTGTTGCATGGGTGAATCATCTATGGAGAATTTACATAAAAATATGAATAGGAACAGTTCAGGATAAGAAGGCATGTATGAATTACAATCAGCAGCAGTGTAGAGAGCACCCACATATAATCACCATTAAAACACTGTACTGATGAAAAATTCAAAATCTTATCAAATTATTATCAATTATTCAAAATCTTTGCTGATTTTGAAGTACCTCCTGGATTTTACTTAAGGCTGGAAAACGTCAATTTTTAAAATTCCCTGCATAGTGAAGATGAATCTAATAGAATTCTTTTAAAAAGCTAATTGTTATTATATTAATCATTTAATTAATTTATTGATTAATTATTGTAATATTTACTGAGTCACTTTGCACTAGTGATACCATGTAAGACTTACAAATGTAAAAATCAAGTGTCAAAGTTCTCATTTAGGAGAATGATGTTCTTTTTCTTTTCTCTCTTCTTTTTCTCCTTCATTAATTTGTTTGTTTACTTTTAGTTTACAAGATTCAGTTCTACAATCCCTAGCATTTCAAATTTTATCTCCTTCCCTTTCCCTCCCACCCCCATGGCAGCATGCAATCAAGTATAGGATCTGCAAATACTGTCTGGGGCTCTTTCTCACTCTGCTCTCTAGTCTGAGCTGGTGCAGCTGTACTCCCCATGCCCAGACCCACGTGGGCATTTTCCTGGGCTGGATTCTGCCACACTCCATCTCCCAATGGATTCTGTCACTCTAAAATCTGTTCAGATTCACTTTTTAAAGTTTAGTGATGAGATTCGCGGAGGAGCTCTTTCCCCCATCTTGGCTCCACCCTCCCCATGTTATTGGTTTTTTTTTTTTAAAGCACTTTTAAAACATACTATGATCCTCCCATGTGATTATGACAGTTGTGGTTTCTTGTGTTTGTGATGAAAAATCTCATCCAAATCTCATCTCCACGGAGATGTCTTAAGATAAGAACAGGAATTTATTCTCTTCCCTGGGTGAAAAGGGCAGTCTTCCCCATGACTGATCATGAGGAAGAGGCACTTTACAAAAGGCAGAACAAGAATTTATATCCTAGCAGGGTTCCTTCTCCCATTGGTTGGGAGGTGGGTTCAAGTCTCAGCTGAAAATCTTCCCCAATGGTAAACAACAGAGGAGCCTGCCAAGGAGGCTGACTGACAGCAAAGGAAAGTCGGGGGAAGGGTCCCAAAGCAATGGGGAGGAGTGAGCTCAGACTGTCCTGACCCCGCCACTGGCCAGGAGGAGGGGCCCGAAGAGGTGGGAAATCTGAAAGCCTCCTGAAAGGGCTTGCTGCTGATTAACAGCAAAAGAAGGAGTTGGGGGAGGGAGAGGGAAGTTCTGAGAAGTTTTCACTTCCCCCCAGACACTTGATATACAAAAGAAATGAAATTAAAATAAAAAACCATTAATGAAAACATCTTATGGTGAAGAATTTAATGCATGTCTAATTACATTGTTTTCTGAAATACAAAAAGACACCCAGAGGAAATATGTTGTATATTAAAATTGATTAAGAAATGTGTCCTATATTTAGCTTTGAGAATTAAGGGCTGAGAGGAAGCTAAACATTTTTTAAATATATGAAGATACTAACAACTAGTAACCTATTAACTAACCAGAAAAAAATGCCAGTTTTTCTCTAGTGGATGCCCCAAACTACCCATGACAAAATATCTGTACGGAGACGCTCTCTTATGGATCTATGACAATGTGAAGGGATAAATTTTTATCCTAGATGAGTCCCCACATATAGTCTTCATATGTTTTGGAGCTCTTTATTCCACCTCACAAAACTGATGAGCTAGTTCCCAAGGGCAAAGATGGCTACATTGCCCCTTGGGGATTTGGGGCTGGCCCTGAGGGGCTCATTGGGGCACTTCTCTAACCCCATGTGATAAGACTCTGATTCTCATTAGTCTACCCCAAACTAATCACCTGTTAGAGTTAGAATCACCCCTATATCATTTAACCAATGAACATCAATTAGCTTTTACAAAAGGATAATTGCTGAAAAGATCTAACAAGAACAGAAGTCCCCAAATATTTCCCTTAAGTGTGGGTCACTCTCCCCTCTTTACTACATCAGTTCATAGAGAAACTGGGCTCACATTTAAAGTGGTTGCTACTAACATTTGCCCCCACCAAGTCAACTTCCAAACGTGGCAAAGCCAATGAATGGAATTGCTTCAGGAAACAGTCTTGACTACCAGGTCCCATCTGCTGCTGTTCTAGATCCTCAGAGTTCACAGGAACTGTACTGGTAGTTTGAAAACTCTAGCATGTACTCCAGTACCTAAACTTCCAATAGCTCCCTCTCCCCACCTATTGAAGCTTATAAGGACATAGACATATCAAATACTTTACTTAAGAACAGGAAAGAACACAGAGATACAGAGGCCTGTATTCATGGGTCACAAGTCAGCCTCAGTAGAGAAACAAAGACTTCTTCACCTTTGTCCAGCCATGCAGTAAAGAGGGCAGAGTTGCCCCTGTGGGTGTCTTTTGCTGCCTCTAAATTCCAGTTTAGCAGTCAACCAAAAAGGTTTCTCTTCACCATAATGTAAATGGGCCAGAAACAGAATACCTACCCATACATGCTCTGAATTGGGGAGCAGAGCCCTTTGATTTTACTCAGCAGCACATCTTTTTGTAAATAGGTTCCCCAGCCTTTTCCACATAAGCTGACAGCAGGAAGGGCATACTCTAGGTATGGGACTCCCATTATTCAGTCTCTCTGTTACAGTAGTAATTATGTGTTCCTGTTCTTGGACATATTGCATTCTCTTCCTTCCAAGCCTCTGCTCACACCATTCTTTATTTCTCAAACATTTTTTCTCTTCCATGTCCCCATTCTTCAAGATATATCTCATGTGCTACTTCTTCTATGAAGCCTTCCCTGATCCCTGGAGGCAGAAATTATCTTCTTTGAAATTGAAAAGTACTTTGTACCTCTCTCTCACAGGCTTATCATTTCCTATTTTATATTAGAGTTATTTGTATATGCATTGTATCTCCCTTGTTAGATTAAAAATTCCATGAGGGCAGGAATGATTCCCTTTTTAAACATTTGTGTACTCCCTAAGTGCCTAGCCCAATGCTCTGAATCTGTTTGTTTAATGAATGTTTCCTGAGTTTGAATTATTCACCTGCATGAATCCTACATACCCTGAATAATATAGCTCAATTTCTGGAATAGTGATCTATTCCCTAAGCATTCCAGTACACAGTGAATTCCCATTCTTCTGAATTCATGAAACACATTACTTTTACCACTTATTTAGTTCACAAAATGCCTTGCACTGCTGGTCATATTTTTAACATATTTTATTGATTTTTTTTGTTTTTAACATTGCTTCATTTCCCTGTTGTATCTCTTCCTCTCCCCTGCTAGAGAGTCATCCCTTATTTTATTAAAAAAGAAATTTTTAAAAAGAAAAAAGAGGAAGAAAAAATGATCAAAGCTAATTAATACATCCAAAAAATACCTGACATTATATGCAGTATTATATGCACCTGTGGACTACCCATCTCTTCAAAAGAGATTCACCTTTGAAAAAAGTATCCATGGTCTAAATGTGAGGCTTCTGATCTACATTATCTCATATATTTGTCATCATATGTTATAGGAACACTCTTAATATGTGTGACTCCATCTTGAATTTTATGGACATGTACTCTAGGCCCCTAAGTATGTAAATAATTTACTTACATATGGTTATCTGTTTATCCTGACCCAGTACTCTTTATACTGATCAGGATGGACAAATCTGTTTTATCATGAGTTATTTACTAAATAATTAATAAATACCTTGAAGTATGATGTCAGTGTATTAGTATATTGACACAAACACATTCTGGAACTTATTATATCAGCTAAAAGTTAGTTATTTGAGTTCCCCATAAAATCAGGCCACATTGAGCCCTAGGTACAATTCCTGATTATCACAGAAGGGTTCCATGGCACAGTGGAGAGCCCTTTGAAAGCCAAGAGAAGCTAAACTAGTAAACTCCACAGAGTTTAAGAGATTTAAGAAGTATTCCTAGAGCTCTTAGTTTATATCTCCAATACTTAGCTGGCAGGTAAGTGGTGCAATGGATAGAGAGCACCAGACCTGGAATCAGGAAGACCTGAGTAAAAACATGCCCCAGACAATTACTTGTATGTGACCCTGGCTAAGTCACTTAACTCTGCTTGCCTCAGTTTCCTCATCTGTAAAACGAGCTAGAGAAGAGAAGGCAAACCAGTCTCTTCAGTATCTTTGCCAAAAAAACCCCAGATGGAGTCACGAAGGACATGAAATAATTGAACAACAACCAATGCTTAGCACAGTGCCTGACACAAAGTAAGTGCTAAATCCTAGCTCACTGAAACAGTGCCACAAACCTCCAGCTTTCTCTAGTCACAAGGACATTGGCTGCAGGTTTGCCAAATACCAGAACAGTTTACACAGCACATAATTGAATCTGGTGTCTGTTAGATACAGTGGCCCCTCCACTGTATTGTTGCACACAGATGTAGTAATTGTCTTCTATTCACCTCTTTGTGAATTTTACCTTTAGACTTCCAATACACTGTCATTGTTTCTGCCATTCTGGGTATGATAAGATTGAGGTTGTTTTAATGAAATCTTGCATTCAACATTCTCTGCTGTATATCTCAGTCAACAAAGGATTTAGTTTATATGGTATGGAATCAGAGTAGGGATTCCCCTGCCCCCATTAAGTAATTGAGTGATTAAGTAAAATAGATAAAGTAACTGAGTACATAAAGTGACTGAAGTAGATAAATGCACTTTGATCAACCAAATCATTGAGTGCTTGCCTTTCCTTGGAAGTTATATTGTTAGTTCCAGTTGCTCTTGTTTACATAATGCCTTCAGTGCTGGTACTTAAGTCAGTAGAATAACCCTAGGTAATCTCAATTGAAAAAGTTAACCAGTTTGAACCTACATAAAGCACAATGGATTTAATATTCCAACCTATTCCCATCTCTTCATTTAACTAATCAATTATTAAAATATTCATTGATTTAATTTGTAGGCATAGATTTTCTTGATTCTTCATATAATTGGTAAGCCTCTTCATCTTTCACAACAAATGTTGGTATATAAGCTGCAAATTTTTTAATAGTTGTCGTTTTGCAAATATTTATTATGAGCACCACCATACAATATAAACAAAAGTCCCGTGAAACTATTTTTCTTATACTTTTGTATATATAATAAACCCCCAAATGCTCTAAACTCCTCTCCCATAAGGACCTTTGAGCCATCCTTCCATTCAGCTTCAGCTTTCTTCTTTCTTCAAGTTTCATTTATATTTAAAATATTGTTTGATATAACTTAGTTTCACCAGTAATAACTTTATGGGTCTTATGGGTCACTGGACAAAGACCCCTCAAGTAACAGCCGCTAAAACATACAGCCTAAAAACCATTCATTTTTGTTCATCACTTACCTCCTTTTCTGCCATTCTGCCACAGTGACCGCAGAAGTAGAAGGGAGCTGCACAAGACCAAGAATGATTTTCTATTGAGTTCATTTTATGAATTTCCATGACCTTAGAATTCATAACCAAAAAACCAGCTTATTGGTAATAACCCTCTCAGTATTTCATTAGGTTGATCCTTGGAAAGCAGACTCAAGCTTTAAAATTGTACCTACGCTATTCTCAGGAACAAAACACCAGACTGAAGCAAAAAAAAAAAAAGAAAAAGAAAAAGAAAAGAGAGAAAAAGGGGGGTGGCACAGTGAGTAGAGCGTCGGCCCTGGAGTCAGAAGGACCTGAGTTGGAATCTGGCCTCAGACACTTAATGCACACACAAACAAAAACCTAGCATGTGACCTTGGGCAAGTTACTTAACCCCAATTGCCCTCCAAAAGGAAAAATAAACAAAAAACAAAAAAACACCAGACTGGGTGGACTTAGCTTAGACCCTCAGTTCTTACCCACAGGCTATATTGAATTTGGAATTTGGAGACTCCTAGCATTTTCTTTCCCATTGCTAAATAGAATTAGGAAGAATAAGTAAGGGTTTCTAAAACACAGCACATAGCCTAGAAAATAAGGGAGTAAAAGCTTCAATATTACCAGGATAGGTAGGACAGAGCAGATGGGCCTATGATAGGCAGTAGGAGGCTGCAGTGGGTGATGGACAGCAAGGCTTTTGACTGGGCCTAGGTCCAGAATGGGTAGGAGTAAACAAGTAGGTGGATAGGCCTTAAAAAATTATTTAGCAAAAGGAAGGATAATATTCTTACTTTTACAAACAAATTTAGAAAGAAAGGAGTAATGATGGACAAAAAGACCCAAAATAATACATAAAGAAAGACAAAAAGGCCCAAAATAATGCATAAAGAAGAAAAAAGTACTGGAAAAAATCACCTTCCTTACAACATTGCTGAAGATCTGTCAACTTGAACAAGGTCATCTTTAATTGGTACTACCACTCAAGTAGATAAGAGAAGCAATATTGCTGAGCTCAATTGGTCTATCAATATCCTATTGACTTTATCAACACAAAATAGCAAGGATTTGAAATGAGTGAAAGATCCATTTTACAACTAAATGAAAAAGCTGCAGGCCTGCAAAATATTTTTGCATTGGCCATTTTTCATTGCCCAATTTTAAGCAACTATAATCATTTTTTAAGTACCAATTCATTCAACTTTTAGAAATGAAGACATTGCCTTTTAATGAAAAAATCTGCATTTTAATATAAAAATGAAATATCACATCTGTGGCTCAGGCTCCATAGAATCAGGGTCTTTTTTGGACCATATAAAAAGAGACTTACTGAAGATATTAGCAAAACCAAGAATATTTTTTGAGGCAGCTGGGGCATAGAGGAAGGAACACTGGAATTGCAATATGTTCCAGTTGCCACTACTAACTGGGTAACTTGGGGCAAGTCAACCTCCCTGACCATTAATTTCCACATTTGTAAAATTAGAACAATACCATTTCTACTACCTATTTAAATGAGGAAAAGGGGAAATTAATAAGCATTTCTATAGAGCCTAGTATGTGTTAGGCACTATGTTAAACACTTTACAAATATCTCATTTAATCCTTATAAGAGCCTGGTGAGGTTCATGCTATTATTCCAATTTTACAGTAGGGGAAACTGAGGCAAACAGGTTAAATGACTTGCTTGGGGTCACATGGCTAGTAAGCATTAGAAGCTAGATTTGAGCTCAGGTTTTCCTGACTGCAGGTCCAGCACTCAATCCACTGTACCACCTCTAACACTGAGGTATTATGAGGAAAACACTTTGTAATACAGCAAATATAAATGTATTATTATTAATATTGTCAAATGACATACGTAAAGTGCTTTGCAAACTCTAAGTTATCCATGTCATCTTCGTTTCCATCTTCTAAAAAATGTCCTGAATCTCATTAAATATATAGAAAGTTTGGGATGTGGATTCTAGTAAGAGGCTTTAACTGTTAACCTACCTCCTTACCCTCCAGCTAGTTATGTGCATACTCTTTCTAAACAGCTAGAGAGTCACACTTAAAATAAAGATGCTTCATTGATTTAGGGTGTTTTGTTAACAAAGGAGGGTTTATGGGAATTTTTTATGTTTTTTCATCCATTCATCTATCCATCTTATTTAGTGATTACTATGCACCCAGCACGCTGCTTAGATGGAATTATGTGATGTGGATTAGATAAACTTGGAAAGGCTATTGCATCCCTTGTTGGGGAACACATTCTGCCTCAGGGCACCTCTGGATCCAACACTAAATATTTCATAGTAAACTATCTGAAACCTTTCTTCTGGAGTGTGGGGATCTGATTAGTCTCAAGGAAGTGAATGAAAATATATGGACCAAAACAGAATACAGGCAAAGTGACTGAAAAATTGTAGTGATACTTTATACATTGAAAGTAACTAATTTAAATACAGTTACTAGACAATCTTAATTGATAGTGTTGGTGTTTCCATGTGAATTTTTCAACAGAAAATTAAAAATACATGAATAAGAGCATAAGAAAAGATTAAGAAAAATAAGTGTGGAGATAAACAAAAAACAAAAGTTCTTAATTATTGTACACATCTGTAAACTTCTGTTGTTCTCAAGTTAACTACATAATGAAAAAAAAACACATTTTGACTCCAAAATAGCAGTACTCACATTACTCATGATTTTAAAAAATTATTTTTTAAATTATTCACTGTATATATAACAAATTTGTCTCTATTATTGTTTATTTAATTACACAGTAATAGCTAACAGGGATGCAGTTAGGTGGTACAGTGGATAGAGCACCAACCCTGGAGTAAGGAGGACCTGAGTTTAAATGTGGCCTCAGACAATCGACAGTTACTAGCTGTGTGACTCTGGGCAAGTCACATAACCCCAATTATCTCGCCTCCCCCTTCCAAAAAAAAAATTATTAATGTGTATATTTTTATTTTTTTATCAAGTATCACTTTGTGTCTTCTTATGTTTCCTGAATTTCATAGTTTTGGGGGGGTCTTTTTTGCTTTTTGGAAGGGGGAAGGCAGGGCAATTGGGGTTAAGTGACTTGCCCAAGGTCACAAGGTTAGTAAGTATTAAGTGTCTGAGGTTGCATTTGAATTAAGGTCCTCCTGACTCCAGGGCCAGTGCTCTATTCACTTCCCCATAGTTTTTATAGTACAGTCATTTTCCCTTACATTTATATACCATAATTTATTTGGCATTATCACAATTTTATACCATAAGTTTATTTTTAGGGTTTTTTTCTTTATATAGCTGGGCCTTTAAAAAATTATCATTAACTTTCTTGAGATATATTTCTAATTCTGGTCATATGTTATACACATTTTTGTAACTCAATATTATTATTCCATATTGTTATTCTCAAATATTAGACAAATTTATAATTCCGCCAGCAACATTAGAGTCTCTAACCTCAGCTGTTCCAGCATTGAGTTTTGTTGTTTTAGATTATATTCACCAATCTGAAGGGTATAAGGCAAAATCTCAGTCATTTTAATTTGCATATCTGATTATTAACTATTTTGAATAGTTTTTTTTATTTTGTTTTTAAGATTTGTTCCTTTCTTATAAAATATTCTATTCAGAACCCTTGACTACTTATCTACTTGAGAATTACTCAGGTTTATACATGGAATTCTGGAAAATGAGAAAAATTCAGTTGATGAAGGAGACATGGATCCCCTTTATGTTTGATATGGTCATTATCTCTGATCCCAAAGCTGATCTTGTGCATCCCTTTGGTCTCCAGTACAGTGTAATATACCCTGGTTTACTGTAGTCATGCTAGCATAGAAACGGGGAAGGGCAAGCCCCAGCAGAGGAATATGAGATCCTCAAGGTTTGGGAACCTACAGCCAGATGACAATGGTAAGATGTGTCCTTGACTACATAATGGGTGGTACTCTTCCACCCCATAGTAGTACTCTGTCAGCCTTTCACCACTTACTGTAATCCTGCATGGGAAAGTGGTGATTTGTGAGAAGGAAGTATGATGCTTGGACTTTAGCATACAGGACAAAGACCCAGATTGTTGTCCCCTACTGCATACATATTTTATATCTATGTTATTTGGAGTTGTTTAATGGAAATATTTTCTTTTTTTTTCTTCTTATTCATATTGCATTGTTTTTCAGTGTGTAAAAAGTCTTTAATTTATACAACATATTTTATGCTTTATGTCTAGCAATTTATCCTAAGTCATAAATTGCTTCTGGATTGAATTGTTAAATTTAACCATTTATGTGTCTTGGAGTTTGCCTTCTTTGGGTTTATTTTTTTTTTCTGGAGGTGATATGTGAATCCTTTCAACTGAAATTTCATTTTCTATGTTTAGAAGTTCTATGCAGTTCTCTGTCCAGAATTTTCCTTCATTATGGTGTTGGGGTTTTTTGTCCTACTGGGTTCTTCTTAGAGACCTATGATCTTAAGTTAATTCTGTCCATATTATCTTTGAGATAATTTTGTTTTGCTTGCATAGTGAGCATTTTTTCTTTTAATGTTACTGTTTTTTGTCTCTCTTCTTCTATGTTGTCCTTTGCTTTTATATATTTGCATCCCAAATCTCGTTTTCTATTTATTTCTTTGGTAAGGCTTATCATTTCGGATTCAAGTTTTTCTGCTATACTTAATATTTTTGTTGTGCAGGATATAAATTCTACTTTCACAATTCTCATTTCTCTTTTAAACCACTCGGGAACAGTGTTTTGGTTTCATGTTCTCCTCAAATTCCACAGGGTCCTCTTTCTCATCAAGTATCAGTTCATCTTCCTTTATTTTGTAGTATTTATTCATAGATGTCTGAACTTGTTTACTAGATATGGAGGCCATATTCCTTTTGATTGTTACTGTTTTCCCTATTGATTCATCTGTTTGTGTTCAGAGTCTTTGAGATTTCTTCTTCCCCAATTTTTTGGCATTTTTAGTTTTTTTCTCCCCTTATTTTCCTTTTCATTCACTTCCCTCCCTTTGTGCTCTTTCCATCTGTTTCATTGGAGTGCTGCATAGCCCATGAGAGCCATTTATCCTGGTCCTAGTGACTGGTTCCTCTGTATGTTCCTCAGTTTTCTAGCCTGTCACCAACAGTTCTGAGCCCTTGAACTTCTGCTGCTGAAGAGCTATGGCCAGCTGGCAATTGAGTCCAAGAAAACTTCCTCAGCCTGGAGGCCTGGTCACCATAGTACTAAAAAGAAGAAGGAATGACAGGGTAGAGGAGTGGGCTCTGATATAAACCTTTGTCATGTCCTTGTGTCTGCTAGTGAAGTTTCTCCTGCCAGTAGTTTAGCAGATAGGAAGGGATGCTGAGTGAGCTCAGGGTTGGTGAGCAACAGGTCTTGAGTTATTTGGGTTTGTCTTTTACCTTCTTTTGGATTCTGGGTGTCCTGGATCATGAAAACAGCTCAAACTGCTTTATCTTGGCAAATAATTTCTGTTTTGGAGAGGTCTGAGAGTCTGTAGGGATTAGAGAAAATGTATAGTCTACCATCTTGTCGCTCACATCACCCAGAAGCAAGTCATGGATTAGTAATAATTTGTCCTTTCTTCATATTTGTTCAAAGATAACAACTCGTTGTCTGTGGCTTTTTAAAAATGTATTTAGGGGCGGCTAGGTGGCGCAGTGAGTAGAGCGTCGGCCCTGGAGTCAGAAGGACCTGAGTTCGGATCCGGCCTCAGACACTTAACGAACAAATAAAAACCTAGCCGTGTGACCTTGGGCAAGTTACTTAATCCCAATTGCCCTCCAAAAAGCAAAAAAAAAAAAAAATGTATTTAAACAAAAAAAATGTGTTTAAAAGAAATGTTAAAATAATTTATCTATTTGGAATTTATTGTGATGTATAGTGTAGTATATTCATTTTTTTCCTATTTTTCACCAAACTACTAATTTTTTCCAATAGATTTTGTGGAATAATGGATATTTCCCCCAATACTTTATGACATAAAGTGTATTAAATATAAGACAGTGGCATACATTTTAATTTGGTTCATTATTATCTAAGTTAATTCCACTGACCCATTTTTCTTATCCAGTACTAAATAATTTAGGAAATGAATGCACTGTACTATGAGATCTGAGAATGTAAGTTCTCCTTCCTTCTTTTTCATTTTCATAATTTCCCTTGATATTCTTTACTTTGTATTTTTTCCATATGAATCTTGATTTTTTTCTAATTCCCTAAAGTATGACATTGCTATTTTGATTTGTATAGTATTAAATCAATAATTAACTTATTTGTTATATTAACTCAGTCTAACTGTAAACATTGAGAATCTTTCCATTAAGGATATGTCTCAAGTTACTTAGTTTTTCTTTTCTTTAAAAACTGTTTTAAACTTGATTTTATGTCTTTTATATGCCTTTGCAAATAAGTTTCCAGGTGACTAATATATTTCATCCTTACTTTAAATAGTATTTTTCTTCTTGTAACTTATTTTTATTGTCTATGTATAGAAATAATATTTTTCTCCTTTGTAATATCAAATTATTTAAGCCATTTTTTGTTTTATCAGTGTAGGCACTCTATATTTTTGTAAACAATCACCCATTTTCTTCACAATCTTAGTTTTATTGTCATAAATTTATGTGTAATACTTTTTAATTAACTTTTTTTTCACTATTCATTGCAATTTTGCCCTTTTCATTTTAGTATTTTAGCTTTCCTAGCTCTCCATTTTAGTGAAATTAGTTAAAGGTGAAAGATTTTATTGGACTTCTAAAAAACAGTTCTTTTTTTTGCTTATGAATTCATTTTTTTGGCTCCAAATTTTGGTAACACCTCTTTTAATCTTAATGAGCTTCTTTTTGTGCATATTTCTGATTTCCAGTTTGTTGGTTTTCAAGATATTTTAAGTGATAACATCGAATTCTTCTCTCTTGGTTATATATTCCTTCAAATAAATAAATATTTCTCTGAAAACTCTTTTAGTGTATCCCTTAAATTCTGATGTGTTGTATTATGGTTGTCATTATCTTTAACATAGATTTTAATTGTTCTTATAATTTTGTCCTTGACCCTATCATTCTTAAGCATACAATTTTTATTTCCAAATGAGACATTACTGCATATTTTATTCATATTTCCTTTATTGATAACTTCTGATATAATTTATAATGAAAATGTCAACATCGATTTGAATCAGTATTTCCAATATTATATAAACTTGTTCACCAAACATGGATCTCAAAATTAGAGTACCATCCATTAAGTTAATATTTATAAGCAGCTTTAAAACTGTGTGATTATTATTGTGTTTTATTTTATTGGGATTGAGTCTTCCAATCTCACTCAAGCTGGAAGTACAGTGGGTACTCAATCACCCAATTTCATTTCTTCTGGGTATAAGAGCTCTATTTTGTTCCATTTTTCTTACGTTGGTTGGTTCACTCCTCTCTGGGCAGCCTGGTGGCCCCTGCTCCCATGGGTTCACATACCTTATTGGTGCTGAACTTAGTGTGGACACCTAGTTTACTGCAGCTCAAAACTTTTGAGTTAAAGCAACTGATCCACCTCAATATCCCTAGCAGTAGAAATTACAGGTGAGCACCATTATGCCTGGCAACTCTGATTTTCTCTGCCTACATTTTCCTTTACTCTCCAATTATCACTGAAAGAATAGCAGGGGCCCCCACAGAACCAAAGATCATCTTCTGTTGTTTTTTTTCCCTTGGGTTGCTGGGAAATAATAATTAATGAACTGATTATAAAAGGTAGCACAAAATATTTCAAACAGTTACATAATCAGCAAAGGAAGTTGAGCCAGGTATGTTGTGAGAGTGACAAGTAGTAGCAGTTGCATGCTATATTAGTACCTGCATTATTTTAAAATACCTGGAGAAAGACCCCCAGAATGTTGGTTGAAACCTGTCATAGAAGGAATATCTTCCAGAGTTCCTCCACCATGTGGGCTGGACCGATTTCTTTCCCTAATAGATACTGAAACTGTCCTGGAGGCTTCACTGGTTCCAGGGATTAAATACTCCTACCATTGATAAATCTTTTTGGTACCCTAAATACAAAATCTAGTTCATGAAGTCTTTAGATCTCTCTCTTTAGTCTTCTGACCAGCAAACCAGCAATATGACCAACACCACCAATGCAAAAAGGCTGCACTCAGTTGAATTCATGTTTCATCTCCGATAAATATATTTCCTTTGAGATGGTTAAGCAGAGCTCCTTTTGCCAGCTGGGAGATGAACTATGTGTGTCTCATTTCATTCCAATCTTATACTGACATACCAGTCTAGTATGTGGAAGATTTAAGGTAGGAAATGGACATCAATTCTATGAACCTAAAAAGCATGAATCAGTTGTGATCTGTAGCCTTGGAAGGAATACCCACACTTTGAGATCACAAATCCATTAAAAGTATCAAAGTAATAAGAATGTTATTTTAATTGCATTATATTCTTTTGAAGTAAAGTAATATTTCTGCTTTTCTGTATTGATTTAAAAATTTATATGCCATTGAGCATAATCTCTCACTCTCTCTCTCTCTTTCTCCCTCTCTCCCTCTCTCTCCCTGCCTCACACGCGAGCGCGCACGCACACGCACGCACACACACACACATACACACACACACACAAATATGTATATATATACATATTTGAATCAAAAAATAAGTTCTCTGAAAAGTCTTTACAACTTTCCTAATCTCTCAAACCTAATTTTTCCAGCATTCCATAAAGTGGTTTCAACATACCTTTCTATTCTCATTTCACATTATTCTATTTCAAGTATTCTTTATGTTGTTTATCCTTTGTTCTCAAAGGGGATTATGACATCTGGAAGGTGATACTATGACTTGCAAGTGAATTTGATTTAAGTCAGTCAGGGCTGTGCAAAGCCACCAGCCTCACTTTCTCCTCCAGAGCTAGCTGGACCCAGTGCGAGATATAGATCAGGACAACTGAAGATGGCCCCCAATGCTCTCTTTATATTCAAAACTGAACATCTAAGGGGTTGGCTATGGCAACCTGAGGAGGTGGTATTTTATCTTATAGGCAATGAAGTCACTAATGCTTTTTGATCTAGGAATGATATGGTCAGAGCTATGCATTAGCCGGAATATTTTGGCAGATGAGTGGTTGGATTCATTGGAGAGAAGTACAAAACTTAAGCAAGGAGATCAATTACAATAACAATTACTATTATACAAATCCATCAGAAGAGGGACTAAAAGAGGTAGTGACTTCATGAGTAAATAAAAGGGGATGGAGGCAAGAGATGTGTGGATAGAGTGATACAGGACATAGTAAATACCCAGAATCAGGGTTATGAACTTGGGAAACTGAACATATCATCATTGCCTTGACAACGTGGAAGTTTAGGGGAAAATATTCTAAGTTGTGTTTTATACTTGCTGAATTTGAGATGTTTATGGGACATCATTTAACCCAAACTGCTCTCTCCAAATTTACTAGTAATTTACTAATCGCCAAATCTAATAGTTTCTTTTTAATTGGTCCTTATCTTTCTAGACTTCTCTGCAGCTTTGATACTGTTGCTCACTCTCTGCTCTATGATAGCCACTTCTCTAGAGGTTTTTTGTGCTCTCCTAGTTCTCCTCTTGTGTCACCACTCCTACTCTGTCTCTTTTGCTGGATTTCCATCCATGTCATGCCAGGTAACCATAGGGATTCTCAAGGGCTCTTTCTTTTCTCCTTCCTTGATGATTCTCATCTGCTCTCATTATTTCAATTTTTCTCTCTATGCAGATATCTCTCCCAACCTACAGTCTCACATCTCCAATTATCTGTTAGACATGTCAAACCTGATGTCCCATAAGTGTTAAATTCAACATGCCCCCAAATGAACTCATTATCTTCTCCCTCAAACCCTCACCTTTACTTATATTTCCTCTTATTGTTGAGGGTACCACTCTCCTCCCAGTCATCCTGAATTGAAACCTAGGTGTTAAATGTGACCCCTCACTTTCACCTTGCCCCTAGCATCCAGTCAATTGCCAATTCTTGTTTTTTTCTACTTTCATAATGGGGGAGGGGAGAGAGACAGAGACAGAGACTGGGAGAAAGAGAGAGAGAGACTGGGAGAGAGATTGACAGACAGACAAAGAGAGGAGAGAGGAGAGAGGAAAGAGGGAGGGAGGGAGAGAGAGAGAGAGAGAGAGAGAGAGAGAGAGAGAGAGAGAGAGAGAGAGAGAGAGACTCTATTTTCTCCTCTGACACTGCCACCACCTTGGTCTCATCACCTCATGGTTGGACTACTGCAATAGACAGCTGGTGGGTCTGCCTGCTTCAAGTCCACTCTCATTCCAGTTCATTCTCTACTGTCTATCAAGCTGATCTTCCTAAAATGCATAGCTAATCATATCACACATCCTCCCCTTTTCAATAAAATCTAATGACTCCTTATTGCCCTGGGATCAGAAATAAAATCCTCTGACTTTCAAAGACCTTCACCACCTAGTCCTTCCTGCACTTCCAGGCTCCTTATATTTTACATCCCATACCCCATACTTTGGAAAGTGTTGGAGAGAAAATGAATCTTTGGTGTGGATTTGAGGGCTTGGATCTCTTTGTTAAGCACGTGTCATAATGCCTCACTTGTGTAGGAACAAGTTAATTTTTTAAAAAAGAGCAAAGAAAGACATTTTATTAACAAATAAAGAAATGTAAGTGTGAAGAGTACTGTAAAGAGATGGACTGCCTCACTGGAGACTCCAGAGAAGGTGTGCTATGTATCTCAGCTAATTTGCATATACAAATGTTATGACTAAGGAATGCAGAACTAAGAGAATGACAAATTACATAAGTATTTGGAGACTGTAGTATGATTGAAAAAGGACTGTCTACTTGATAAGAGAAATTTGGGGAGTTGTGACTTCTTAGAGAAAAAGTGAGTCATAGAGTTAAATGGCTCTCATTTTAGTCATTCATCTACAACTAGGACAGTAGCAGCAGGGGAAGGGAAGACACAGCAAGAGGGCTAAAAAAGCAGCTCTATTGGAGTTATAGCAATTAGAGAAAGCTGGCTGAAACAGGGCCTCAGTTGAGTAATTCCTCATTGGTCAGAGAGAACTAATTTTATTGGCCAATGACTGCCCATTGCCCTTTAGTACCACCTAGAGAAGGAGAAAGGCAAAGGTTTCTATAAGGACTCATTGCTCTCTGCTTCCACCTCTGGCTTGAGAAAGAAATGTTAAGGGGCTTTGCAGCAGCTTTCATATCCTGGTGAGAGATGTGTTGCTGCTATAAGATGTGACTGGACAGCACAGTACTGCCTGGGCTAACCTGCGTAACTGGCTATTCCTTGACTCATTTCTTAAAGAAACCTATTCACTGAAAAGGTCTTAGCCTCAAAGGGCCAGGGTCTCCCATTGCATCTTGGGCCATCTCTAGTCATCCTGATAAATATCTGGTCACTGGATCTAGATGGCTCTGGAGGAGAAAGTGAGGCTGGTGTCCTTACACAGCCCTCCATCACTCAAATCAAAGCCAACTGCAAACCATGTTATCATTTCCCTGATGCCATAGTACTCTTCGAAAACAAAGGACAAACACAACCTGTGAGTAGACCAAGTTGCCTGAATGGGAACCCAGCTAGTTGGGTAACTCAGCTCATCCTCTCCTCCTCCTTCTACCTCTCCTACTCCCTCTACCTCTCCTACTCCTCTCCAAAGGAAGGTAAATTTTGATGGCCAGAAGCTGCTCACTTAAACTGGGATTTACTGGCTAGATTCCTTTCTCCCTCCCTCCCTCCTTTTCTCCCTCCCTCCCTCCCTCCCTCCCTCCCTTCCTTCCTTCCTTCCTTTTGTTTGGGATGGAAAAAAAAAACATCCAAAATTTAATCAAGAACACGGAGATTTCTTAGGATTGAAGTGCCAGTTAGGTTCCCATAGTGCTAGCTCCTACACAAGTCCTCTTACAAGGCCCCTCGGGGCCCCCAGAAACCTAGCATAAAGGTTTGACCATTTCGAAACCTCACCCTGCACCTGCATTGTAACCAAGATGTAACTAAAACACAGATCTGCCCCATTAGCTTGCAGCACCCCCCCTCCCCTTAGTTTACATCCCTATGTAGCAACAGTTGCCTTGCGGACCACTGTTTGTTTCAGGAAGTACTTTTTACTGTATAAAAGCTTGCTGGATAGACTGCTCGGGGCTGCCTTCTCTTCTGGGAGACAGCTGCCGGCTAATAAATAAGCACTCTGCAAATTCTAATTGGCTATGTTGTCCTGTATTTGCCTCAATTGTCCATTACAGGATAAAAACAGGAATTTTATTCTCTTTCCCTGGGGGAAGAGGGCAGTCCTCCCCCATGACTAGTCAAGGACTGGAGGCATTCAAGGTGTGGCAAACAGTTTTTAAACCCTAATACTGCAGGATAATGCTTCCCCCATTGTCCCTCACTCCCATTGGTTGGGGGATGGGGGGTGGGAACTCAGGATGCCCCTGACTCCCACTGCCTGGGAGGAGGGCCCACAAAGGTGGGAAAACAGACAAAGGACTGAAGGTAGGTGGGGGTCAAAAGACTCCTAAAAGGGCTTGCTGCTGATTGACAGCAGCACTGAAGGGGGAAGAGGGAAGTCAACCATCCTGAGAAATTTTCACTGCCCCAACACTTCCATCATTCCTTCCTTCCTTCCTTCCTTCCTTCCTTCCTTCCATGTTGAACATGACCACTGTCTGACTTGAATAGCAATGATGTTCACATTAAATGCTAACACTTTCTAAAAGTCCTTTTAAAGATGGTGGTTAATTGAAAAAGCTTTAAAGGTTGTTCCAGTAGAGAAGAGAATTTCCCTAGCTGAAGAGTAGTGAGGATCAGTAGCCAAGCAGTAAACAGAGAAGCAGTTTCCTGCATTGCAGAGATTTTGTAATAGGCCAGTAATGTTGAAGCTTGCAGTCTGGAGTTGTGAGTTACCCTAAGCACATTGAGCTCCCTAAGTTTTCCAGCCAGGTTTCCTGGCTGAGACCAAATTTGAATGCTGTCTTTCTGACTCCTGGTCCAATGCTCTATCCACTGTACCACCTAGCTGCCTACAAAGGACCTTAGTGGTCAACTAATTCAACCACCTCATCTTAAACTGAGACCCAGAAAGATGGTGACGTGCTTAAAGTCACACAAATATTAGGTACAAAAGTAGGATTTGAATCTAGATCTTCTGACTTTGAATCCCTTGCTGTTTCCACTATTCCATAGTGCTTCTCACTTCAAATAGTTCATAAGGAACCTTTCAGGATTTTTGCTTACCTTGAATTTTAACTCATAACACTTCCATTGTTTTGCTAAATCTGATGAATATTTACCTAGCTTCCCCTTTTATCAAGAGATTACCAAACTTTTACAGAAACTACACAAGTTTATTCAAGGATTGGTTTCATATCACAGACTTTAAGAAGGATTCTTTTATTTTTCCCTATAGAAATTCAAATTCAGCAGAGATTTATTGTTTGCTATATACAAACCACAGTGCTAACTATTGGGGATTTACAAAAAATCAAACACAACAGGGTCAGTCCTTAAGGAGCTTAAATTCTACTAGTTTTACTTTGGAGGAGAGTGGAATATAACACATACAATTAAAACAATCCAGAGTACATACAGAGTTATTTTTTAGGAACACATTTTTTTCCCCCAAAGGAAATAGCACTAATAAAAGGGATGAGGAGGAAGAAGGTATCAGGAAAGGCTACATGTGGGAGGTGGCACTTCAACTATGCTTTAAAGTGAGTTAAGTTTTGTAAAAGCTAGAGGTGAGGACTTGTGCATTTCTGACATGGGAGAAAAACCACAAATGTATGGAGGCATAATATGGAAACATTGTGCCCAAGCAATATCTTGTAGGCTAGTTTGACTGGAATGGCGAAAATATGAAAGGAAATAAAATCAAGTAACCCTGGAAAGTTAGAAGGGATTCAGATTTGGGTGGGTTTAATAACAGGCGAAGATTTTTCTTTAAATCCTGGAAGCAAGAGAGAGCCATTGAAGATTTTTGAAAAGGGTTGTGACATTGTCAAGTTTGTGTTTTAGAAATATACCTCTGGGGGCGGCTAGGTGGCAGTGAGTAAGAGAGATGGCCTCGGAGTTGGGATGACCCGGGATCGAATCCGGCCTCAGAAAATGAGCACCCACACATAAATAATGACTAGCCGTGTAACTTTGAGCAAGTTACTTAATTCCAATTGTTTTAAAAAAAAAAAAAAGAAAAAAAGAAATATACCTCTGGTAGAAGCTATTAAAATAGTCCAGGAGGGTTTGAAATTGGGCAAAGAATATGAATGGGGAGAAGGGAAGTGGATGTAAGAGATGTTTTGAAGATAGAATAGAAAGGTTAGCAATTTACAGGATATGGGTATTTAGGTGGTACAGTGGATGGAATGCTGGGCTTGGAGTCAGGGAGGTGTAATGGGAATGGGAATTTGAAAATCTTCCCTGTCCCTTAATAAACCTAAGGGAATTTGCCGATCTTCCCTGGTTTGAAGATCTTTCCTGCCCCCTAATAGGCCAAATATAATCACATGGAGCCTGTGGTGGGAGGAGTTTGCTGAAGGGTGGAGCAGAGCCCTCAGGAAGCTGGGAGTCAGAGCAGTTAGAGTTGGAGGGAGAAGACACACCCAAGGAGACAACTAGGCTTGTGAGTGTTTGTGGGCTATGGTGTTGCTCTCTGTGGTAATAAGGTGTATTAACTTCTTTGTTGCTATGATGGATTTGACTTTCTAGTGTTGGGATTTGGCTTTCTGGTTTTGGGATTTGGTTTTCTGGTATCTGAATAAATGTTTTGCTTCTGTCTTTTATATGGAGAGGCTGTTATATCTTGCAATTGAGAACTATGCTGGCAGTTTGTGCTGTGAATATTGTGTTAGTGCTATAGAAGACCTGAGTTCAATTCCAACCTCAGATACTTATTAGCTGTGTGACCCTGGGCATGCCACTTAACCCTGTTTATCTCAGTTTCCTCAAATACAAAATGGGGGTAATAATAGCACCTACCTCTCAGGGTTGTTGGGAGGATTAAATGAGATAATAGTTGTTAAATTACTTAATCTAATGCCCAGCATTCTTAATAAATGCTTGTTTCTTTCCTTCCTTCCTTCCTTCCTTCCTTCTTTCCTTCCCTCCTTCCCTCATGGCTGACTTCAAGAGGTAAACATTGGCAACAGGACTGATTGTGATACAACAAAGATAGAAAAGTTTATAAGCAGAGAGGATGCAGAGAGAAATCTGAAGAGTACCATTCTGGACATGCTGAGTTAGAGGAGTTCAACAGACTCTTGGAAATATAGGCCTGTAGTTCAGGGGAGAAATAAAGACTGAATTGTAGATTTAAGATTTATCTGTACAGAGATGATAATTGAACCCATGGGAGTTTAGATTTCCAATAAAGAGAATGTAGGCAAAGAAGAAAAGAGAGCCCAGAGCAGAGTTTTGGGAAACATCCAAATAAAGGATAATTCAGTGGTAAAAATCAGACATGTAGGAGAAAAATTTAGATAGTAATACCACAGAAGCCAGTAAAGAGTAACCAGGAGGAGAGAGGAGGTAGTCAACAGTGTCAAAAGCCATGGGGAAGCCATTTAGAATGATGACTGAGAAAGGCCTAGTATTAGTATTTTAATTAGTGTTAGTTCATTAGTATTTAAAACACCATCAGTAACCTACCCAGTAAAAGCAGTTTTAGTCAGAAGTCAGATTTCAAGATAGGAGGAGTGTGTGGGAAGTGAAGAAGTTGAGTCAATAAATGTAAACAAGTATTGGAATGTTTGAAAGTGTTGTGGAGGATAGAAAAAATTTTTTAAATCTTCAAATATTATCCCTAACTTAGCTAAGTAGAAGATTCTAGGCTGAAGCCAGGGTTTCTAAAAATGTACACATGACTCACTTCAAATTTTAATCTACATTGTTAACATTTTCTCCATCACTATCTTCAGTATAATCAACAAAAACAATAAATGAAGCCCAGATTTGTAGCTTTTGCATATTTCTGAGATGCTAATGTTTACAATGAATATTTAACAATCATCTCCCAAAAGCCATTCTCAAAAATCATCCCAAAAAGCCTAGGTGAAGTTCAATTTCTCTTGATTTTCTCCAAATTGTATTTGAGGGTTTTTTCTGTTTTCTTCTCATGAATATTTCTATATGATATTAATTAAGGTATGTTAATAAATTATTTTTGTCAGGTGGCTAGGTGGTGCAGTGAGTAGAGTGCTGACCCTGGAGTCAGAAGGACCTGAGTTCGGATCTGGCCTCAGACACTTAACACACACAAACAAAAAACCTAGCTGTGTGACCTTGGGCAAGTTACTTAACCCCAATAGCCCTCCAAAAAGCAAAAAAAAAAAATTATTTTTGTCTTCTCAACCTCTGGTAAAATACTCTATAAGTGAAACTCTTGAATAGCAAAATATGTGCTTGATTTGAATTTGATATTTCTCTCTGACAGTGCCCAGCGAATGTAGGGAAACAGTATAGGGCATGGAAAGTGTACCGGGTTAGGTGTCAAAGTCCTTTAGTTCAAATCCTAATCCTGCCACTTGCTATGGATGTGACTTTAAACAAACTACCTGATGTCTCTGGGCCTCGGTTTTGTCATCTGTTAAATGAGTGGCTTGCTAGATTACTTGACTTCTGGGGCTTCTACCTGCTCTAAATCTATGATTCTACAGTGTTTCCAACCTCTGTCGTCTAATTTCATTATATTTGCTTATAAAGTTTTCAATTTTTTTTTCCCTGTCAGGGTGTCTGTTGATCATCTTGCCCTATTTTCTTCTGTTACTGAGAATTGGCCTTCCAACTGAAAATTGTATTTGATGAAAATGATGGGGAAATTCAGAAGCTGCTAAATGAAAAACAAGAACTCCACAGGGTTTACCAGGAGGATAATTTGTGCTCTAAGCAGTAAGTGTTTAATTTCCTCAAAAGTGAAGGGCAAGTGAAGCTTAGAGAGATGCAGGATTCTTGGCTCAGAAAGAAGGCAGATGAAATTCAGTTTTATATTGATAGTAACAATCCAAAGAGTTTTTATGATGCCCAGAAAGCTATTTATAGACCAAAGACCTATAGTACATCTCAACTGCCTGATGATGATGGAGCCACATTTATTAGCGATAAGGACATAGTCCTAGAAAGATGGGCTGACATAGGTTCCATAGGGTTCTCAACAGATTGTCATCAGTCAATGCTGAAGCCACTGACTATATATCTCAGGTTGAAGTCAATCCCTCTTTAGTCAAACTTCCAACTGAAAAAGAGGTTTTAAATGCCATTTGACTATTCTTATTTGGCAAAATGCCTGGCATTGATTCTATTCCAGCAGAGATTTACATAGGGAATTTACAAAAGCTGACTGAAATATTCTGGGTGATATGGCAAGAGGAGGTTATCTCCTAGGATTTCAAGGATGCCTCCATTGTCCATCTCTATAAATGAAAAGGAAATAGATTGTTTTGTGACAATCACAGGGGACTCTCTCAGTCACTGCTGGCAAGATTCTTGCCAGAGTCCCCTTTAATAGGCTGATCCTTCACCTGGAAGATGGTCATCTACCTGAGAGCCAGTATGGCTTCAGAAAGGACTAGGGAATAGCTAATATGATGTTTGTTGCCTGACAACTCCAAGAGAAATGCCAGGAGCATACCAGAGATATGTATGCAATGTTTGTCAATCCAACCAAGGCCTTTGATACTGTCAGACATGAAGGTATATGGAAAATCATGGCAAAATTCGGTTGCCCAAAGTTCGTCAGTATTGTACGTCAGTTTCATGATGGTATTGCTTGCATGGGTTTGTAATAGTAATGAAATTTGAAGATCCTTTTGTATTGCTACACCAAGAGATACTTAGCACCTAGTTTCAAATTAAGCCTCTGTTAAAGAATCCGAAGGTATGAACCCCTCTTGCTGATGTAACAGGAGGGGGATTAACAGGGAACCTCTGTTGCTGATGTAATAGGAAGGGGCTGAAGAGGGAGGAGCAATACTTATATAAGGAAAAATCCCAGCTGGGAAAGTCAGAATTTCCTGGGAACTTGTGGTGATAGAACTTCTTCTGAGGGCTAGCTGAGCTGCTGAGGACTTCCAAGGGCCAGCCAGAGCTGCCAGAAGAGGCATGACTATGGTGTCTGGTGTTGGTACTTTGTCTTTTTTGTGGCTTTGTTAAACCTTGACTTCCCAGGAATGGAGACTGTTAAGGATTTAAGGTGGACTGGACACTGTGAGTTTCAGTGTGGAACAAGAACTGCATGGAGAGCTGGACAAGAAGCAGGAAGCTGTCTGTCCTTGAACCCAGGTGACAGTTTGGTGAATTCAGGTAGGAGATGGGGCCATGGAAGGGAAACCATGAAAGCTGAAAGCCTGCCCTGAGTCAAGATGAAAAGATCTTTCTATGAACACTGAGTAGTGACTGACCGTGATGTGAGGTTTTGATTTGGGACTCACTTTGGGAAGCACTGTGTGATTTGGCCAGATGAGACTCTGGGCAGGCATTGAACCCCCCATACCCCCCTCCACCCTGGCCCGGCTTTGAAAACCCAGATGCTGATGCTTCTCTCTGGTAACTAACTAGGTATAGATGTAATGATCAGACAGCTGGAAGCCCTGTCTGCTGAATTGTGTTATTTTCTGTTGAGTAGTAACTGATGGAATTGTAATTTATTTGTGATTATACTTTGTGATTGACTAAATGAATGTACTAGCAGGGGTGGAGTACTTTGACTTTTATATTTTGTGTCCCTTAAGGAAGCAAGCCTCCTTAAGGATAATTGAATGATTGAGTTACTAAATGATTGTACTTTGTTGAAAACTTTTGTGACCACTTTGGTGAAAACTATGTGGCCATTTTAGTAATGAGTCACTGTGAATGCTGTATTTTGTTTTTCTGTGATAAGTTGTAACATTGTGAATGCTGTACCTCGATTTTCTGTAAATGTTTTGCTCTGATTTGTTATTGAATAGAGTGTTCAGTATACTATGTAATCAGAACCTTGAAAGCTGTTCACAGCAGCAGTCCTCTGGAAAGCTGCTGGTGTGTGGCTTTACAGGGTTCTGGATAATTGATGATGCTTTTGCTGTTTCCCAGTCACCAGTAGAATAAAGCAGGTCTATGTGCTTGCTCTCATGGTTTTTTTCATAATGTTTTCCACGATGTTGTCAGATCCCTTCAAATAGGACAAAAATGACATTGAGGTCAGCTACTAAGTGCAGCAAATTATTAAACTTGAAAAAGCTAGAAGCCAAGACTGAAGTGGAGGGAGAATTGGTCAGTGACTTTTTGTTCATAGATGATTGTGCACTCAGTACAGCCCCTGAGACTGAGATACAAGAAAGCATGGATTGATTCTCTGATGCTTGTACTGGCCTAACAATTAACACCAAGAAAACAGAGGTTCCCCACCAGTCAGCACCACACCATCCATATGTGGAACTATTGGTTACAGCAAATACAAAAATTTTGAATGCTGTGGATAAATTCACTTACCTTAGAAGTATACTTTCCAAGGATATATACATAGATGATGAGGTTAACACACGTATTGCCAGAGCAAGCTCAGTGTTTTCGAAGCTCTAAAGGAAAATGTGGGATAGAAAAGGTATTAGACTGCCTACCAAACTGAAGGTCTACAGAGCCATTGTGCTGGCCTCATTGTTGTATGCCTATGAAACCTGGACATCATACTAGTGCCATGCCAGGAAACTGAATTGTTTCTATTTGAATGTCTTAGGAAGATTCTGATGATCACCTGCCAAGACAAGGTACTAGACACTGAGATCTTTTCTTGAACTAAACTGCCAAGCATTCAATGTCTACTGCAGAGAGTATAACTCCACTGGGCTGGTCACATTGTTCAAATGCTAAATGTACATCTGTCTGAAAGATAACTTTATGGAAAACTCACATGAGTCAAGTGCTTACATGGAGATCAGAAGAAGTGATACAAGGACAGTTGGCACAGGTCTGCCCAACATGGTGTGCCCACACCAAAGAGGGCACTGTGCAAAGTCCATCTCTATAAATGAGCAAAGCAAAATTGTAGTAGATCAAAAGAAAAATGATATACAAATGTAAAGCCATTTCCATTTCAAATATTCATATGGACTATTTGTGCCCAACCTGTGGTACAGCTTTCCAAGCTCATATTGGTCTGATTAGTCACAGTTGAACACACTATCCCTTGACCCCAACATAGTGATGTCATTTTTAATCCTCTTTGAGAATGAAGGATAACAACCAACAGATCTTTGATTTTTAGTGGACACCAGATCATCCTTCTTTTCTTTAAAAAGTTTTGTTATTTAATTTGATGCATCTTATGCTTGATCTGGTTTAGCTTCTTGGACTATTGTTGAAGTTATTTTTTTTTTATTTTTTACTTCTAGTAATTTCTCATTGGAATACTTTATTCCACAAATTTGTTTTATCATGTTGGAGGACTTTTTTCCTGTTGTTTGCTCATTTCTTTGTCTTTAAGAAAGGTAGTTTGACTGAGTGGATAGAGGACTGGTCTCTGAATCAGGCCCATTTTGGTTTCAGTTCTGTCTCTGATACTTAATGGCTGTGTGGCCCTCGGTACTAATTTAATCTGTCAGGTCTTGGGCAAGACAATAATTTACAGAGTAGGTATTAATCTGTTTTGGGAGAGGGAGTTTCCTCACTAGGAGTTCTTTCAATGAAATGAGAGGCTATTGTTCTACTTTTTTTCTTTCCTCCCCTTTTTATAAAATTTACTTTTATAAAATTTACTTTATCCATGTATTCATTTATTTAGAGGGACATTTTAATATATTTATGCAGGAAGATTAAGAATCCCATTTCTTTCTATTATCTTGGTAGTTTTCTGCCAACCCCCTCCTTTTTCATATGAGGAAATGAATAAATGAATAAAAAAACATTTATTACAGCCTTTACTGTGAATCAAACACTGTGGGTAAAAGAAAAAAAAAGTGATCCAGTCTTTCTCAAGGAGTTTACTTTATCTGGGGGGGAGATAATATATAAAAGAAAATTCTGCTGCACAGGTAAAGTGCCCCAAAGATCCTTATGCTACATTAGTAGTCATGGGGGGCAGGAGGACCTGGAAGGCATAGAATTAAGACAGATGGTAAGATGTTGTGGTCCTGTATTTCACTGAAAGGAAGCAAATTAGTGACCCCCATCTTATTCTAGACCTGTAAGCTAGAGGTCTATGGTCAGGGTAGGGCAGTGGTCAGCGTTCCAGCTGTTGGGGATGACTATATTACTTGCCTATGAATATATTCCTATGTTATACAAGGTTAAAATGGTTGAGAATTAACAAGAGCTGATATTTACATACACTTGAAGGTTTATGAAGTATTCTACTTTCATCTAAGCCTTATAACAAGCCTGTGAGATTGGTACTGCAGACATAATTATTCCTATTTAGCAGTTAAAACTCAGAGAGATTAGAGGATTGGCCCAAGGTTAAATAGCAATAAATAAGTGTTCAAGGCAGAATTTGAACCTATTTCATCCTGACTCTAGGCCCAGTGCCTTTTCCTCTAAAGCACATTGCCTCTCATATTACATGAAAAGAGAATTCAATAAGTTTACATTATCATTACTTTTGGTCCAGTTAATCCTTGTGTTTATGATAGCAAATACAAGTAGACCCCATTTCAATTTGGAGAAGTTTAAATTTTGAATATGAGTACTACAGAGACTCATATTGTTTATAATGATAAACCAAAGAAATAGTTTTGAGGAAAAAAAACAATTGGATAGTTCAAGGAGTCATTCAGTTCATTTGTGGAAATATATGATATTCTGAGTACAGTGAAACATAGCACTTTTTTTACGTTTTGTGATTTCATCCATATAGGGAATTCTCAGTGGGGAAATAATCTCTGCCAATGCAGACAGGCCATTTGCCTGTAACTTAGAATCTTAGATAGGCTCTTTTGCAAATACTAACGCACTATAAATGCTATTTATTACTAGAGAGTTGCTTAGGGATACTGAGATTAAGTGACTTGCCAATGGTCACACAAGTAGTAACCTAGGTCTCCATGACTTCAAGTTGGGCCTTCTATCCAATAGTTCATGAGGCTTTTGCATAGTCATATTCCACATAACAACAGCTAGGTGGTATAATGAGTAGAGGTGCCAGGCCTGGAGTTAGGAAGTCTCATCTTCCTTGATTTCAAACCTGGCCTCAGAAACTTACCATCTGTGTGACCCTAGACAAGTCAACTAACCATATTTGCCTCAATTTCTTCTTCTGTAAAATGAACTGCAGAAGGAAATGGCAAACCACTTGAGTATCTTTGCCAAGAAATCCCCAAATGGGGTCATAAAAAGTTGGACATGACTGAACAACAACAGTGTATTTTATGCATTTAAAAATATTATTCTAAGAGGCCCATAGGTTTCTCAAGATTGCAAAGAATCCATAACACAATATAGAATGGAGGGAGAGGGAGAAAGTGGTGTTTAGATCAGATGTGTTAGGTCAATACCAATATTAGCATAATTCAAAGACAAGTAAAAATTTGAGCAATTGGACAGAAGAGTACAATACTGATCCATAAGGGGGATTTGCTATATGGGGAGTTTGACAGAATACGTAGTGTTCTATTTCTTGCAGATATGTGAGTGTGCCTTCCAAGTTACCCTAAATTCACTATAAATAGACAAACTTCACCATTATTCCTGGTTTAATTGTACTTTGTTTCTCCAAACACTATTTCTTCTCTGCTTCCTGTTCTTGCATTCTGATTCTAAACCTTATGCTTCAAAGCAATCATCATGTTCCATCAGAAGTAAAACCAACAGTGAGTGACCAAAACTTCCGTGGTCATAGAAAAAATCGGATTATACTTACCTGGGGAAGTAGAGGGAGTTGTAAGGAGAACAAAGATAAAGTGAAAAGCTAGAATGGATTGCTACTATGGTATCCATGGAAAGCGGAACTCCAAGAGGAGAAGACAAATAGGAAGACTGATAGAGCAAGGGATTTGGGGACTTGGAAGTATGTGCTATATCAAACTGAAAATACAAGGAGTACCAGAAAGTTGATCTACTGTCTGATTCAACCTGGTTCCCTAATATTTTTATCTTTTTCTTGTGCCTGCTTGTGCTGGCATCTTTTATAGGTAGCTATGGCACAGTTGATAGAGTGCTAGATGGACCTTGAATCAGGAAGACCTAAATTTGAATTCCACCTTAGATATTTACTGTGGGTTCAGTGTGAGCCACTGTCCTCTCTAATCCCCAGTTTCCTCAACTGTAAAATGAGGATAACAATAGCACCCATATCACAGGGGTCTTGTGATGATAGAATGAGGTAATATATGTAAAGGGCTTTGTGTAACAGCAAGCAAAGTAGCATTTTTTGTTGTTTTTCTGGATTGAATTTTAGCCAATTAAGTAGCTTTGACTGAATCAAGAGTCTTTGATTGAATTAAGAAGTCTTTGATTGGAAACAGTACATATTATATTGCTTGGAGGGAGAGTGCAGTGTAGAGAGAGGAGCACAGCTGAGAGAGAGAAGCTAGCATGAGTGGGATAGGGAAACTTGCTTGTGGGGAGGTCTAACAGAAAAAATGTTCCTGATGTCAGTGCTCTGTCTGTTGATCTGTGTTAATTGCTCAGACAGAAGCCCTGCCTGTTCCTCCATGTTAATTCCTCAGACAGAAATCCTGGATGTTGGTCTGTGTTAATTTCTCAGACAGAAGTCCTGTATATTGACCTGTGTTAGTTTTTCAGCAGAAGCCCTGTCTGATCTGCAAATGATGGTGCTGGTAATGTGTGTAAATATTGTTGTAGCCCTGTTAAGCTTTGTTTTCCTAGAAACAGAAGCTGTGGGCAGAAACCCCTGGAGCCTGCTGTCAGATAGGAGCAGGAAAAGTTTGGATTAGAGCAGTCCCTGAATCCAATTTTTTATAGAACAAATCTGAGACAAGGAGCAGGAACAAAGAGCTTCCTGCATGTGAACCTAGGCAAGAGCAACAACTGCCTCTTTCAAGGAGAACTATATTTGGTCAGCAGCATGAATTAATCCTCAACTTAACAGAACAATTCATTCAATACTTCAAAAAGAAAATATATATTATCCAACCACTTTGGATGAATCAACTGATAACTACTGACTTGGTGCATGTTTATGCTTCATTTGGATCATAAAAGATTTTTTTTGCTGTGAAGTTATTTGCTTTGGGTACTCTTGTGAACAGAATACAGGGAATAGATATCTTCAACAACTTTCAAGGTAAATGTGAAGTTGGACTGAATTTGGTAAATTTAGTGAATGTATGTACAGATGGTGCACCTTTCATGACAAGAAAGCATGACAGGTTTACTGCATTGATAAAAAAATCAACAGATCCAGATTCTTTCATTTATTTTCATTGTATCCAGCTTCAGCAAAATCTGTGCTAAAACTACTATTTCAAGCGATACTTTGCAACAAGTTATAAGTATTGTTAACTATATTCATGCAAATGCAACACAGTATCATCAGTTTCATAACCTGCTAAAGTTGAACAATGAGGTATTCAATGTGGATTTGCTGTATCATTCTAAAATGAATTGGTTATTGTAGACAGCTGTTAGCCAAAATTTTATCTCTGCAAGAACACACAGTTAAATTTTATGAAGAACAGAATCAGCAATATGAATTATTGAAGGAATATTTCTAGAGGAATGCTGCATTTCTGTGTGATATCATGTCAAATCAAAACATTTCTTTACAATATTTCTTTACAAGGTAAAACTAAGTCTATGTATGATATGTGGCAAAAAAAAAATCCAAGCATTTTGGAAAAAAAAATACTATCTTTTTCAAAACACTTCTTCAAAAGGAAATTTCACATAAACATTTTCCCCAGTTAGCAAAGATCACTATAAGCAGGAAGATATGTGTGAATTATTTGAAGAATATACAGCTATTATAGACCTCATAATTGGAGAATACAGTGAAAGGTTCACTGACTTTGAGAATCATGACATCACACTCAAATTAGCATTTCAACCTCACATTTGATATCACCAAGGCATTTAGAGGGCTATGAGCTCTCAGTAGATGACATTTTAAAGTTATTGTTTGATGGTAAGATCCAATTATCAGGGCACCTAGGTGGCACAGTGAATAGAGCACTGGATCTGGATTCAGGAGGACCTGAGTTCAAATCCAGCCTCAGACACAACACAAAAAACTAGCTGTGTAACCTTGGGCAAATCACTTAATCCCAATTGCCCTACCTTCCCCCCACCAAAAAGAAAAAAAAAGGATTCAATTAAATTGTGGAAAAATGCCGTAGAATATCCATGCCTTCAGCAACCTGCCCCCAAAAATGCATTCTTGCTTTTCAACTGCTTATTGCTATGAATCTACATTCTCCTACCTAATCCAAATCAAGACACCTTTAAGGTCACAAATGACTGATACTGATCTAGAAAATCAACTGAAACTGTGGACCTGTATGCTGCAACCAAACATCCAAATTTTTCCAGCAAAAAGTAGAAAAAACAAAGTCATCAAAAGGTTAGCTAATTTTAAAATTAACAACTAGCTTTCATTTTTTTGGAAATTATTAAGTACATAGTTAGATTTTTACAAAATAATGTATATTTTAAGTATATCTAATTGAAGTTTCTTGAATATAGCTTTATTTGATTACAGCTAAATATTAAAGTGGTTTTCCAACATAAAAAGGTTCCCCACCCCTGATTTAGCCCCTTGTGACTTAGTTATCCTCATTTGTCCACAAGTTAGTATATTCTGGTATATATGGAGTGTTCCAGGAGGTGAGAACTTGCCAAATCTTTTTCAGGGCTGCTCATCTACCTTTGGTGTCCACTTTTCACACAATTCCAAGAAGCTGTAGCATGCATGGTGGTGACAATCTGGTAAAACCTTCTTGGCAGACAGGCTAAACCACGTTAAGAGTAACCAAGGGGCATTAAACCTGTTGGTGAGTTAGGAACATATCTACCCCAAGCATGTAAAGGCATCCATGCCCTGGTAGAATGGGTAGATGAGAACAATTTGTTCCAATTGCAACGCACGAGGCTGCAACAGATGCTGTTGGAATAGTTAGAGCTTTGTCAGACAATGAAGATGCTAAAGTCACCCATTCATCCTGGGCCATTGCCAGTTGTCTTGTCTTTTCCCTGCCATAGGACTTGAATAACTGGAATAGAGAGTGGGGCTGACGACTTTGTGTAACTGCCTTTCTTAAATTCAATTCACCTGATGAGCCAATACATCACCCATGAGGTCACTGGTGCTCTTCAAAAACAAAGGACAAACAATAGCATACTCAGAACTTGGATACTCCTTTTGGCCCATAATTTTTCTCTACTCAGTGTTGGGACATGACAGAATAAAAAGAGACCAAGGTATCTTTTCCCAAGTAGTTAGAGTAGAGAGAGAGCCTCTGAGGTGACCACAAAGTGACAAACAGCTAAGCATAGCATGGTAGTAGAAGGCTAGAGAGTAGACGGAATACCAAAGAGCTATCTTTAAGTGTAGAAGAGAACAGAGAGAGACTAAGAGAGCTGACAAAGCAGAAGGGAGCAATGTATTCCTATTAAAGGTTTCAAAGCAAAGAATGCTGTGATTAGTCAGGTCAATGTCTGATAGATTCACACATTTTTGATAGTTGGACAATCAGTGATAGCAACTTGTATGGATGCCAACCAATTGTGGGAATGCATAAAGATATGCTATCAGAACAACTAGGAAGCTATTTGGGGCTATACAGAATTTTTGTGTGTGTGTTTCTCGGGTCATACTGGATGAGTGTGATTCACTAACTCTTCTTTTCTCCAAAAGAAACTGGATTTGGGAGCTTGAGTGGAATTCCTTTTCTCTCCACAAGACGAGTTCAGGAGCTCTTTCTACTCTTTGCTGCCATCTCTGGAACAGAATAGTTTTCCTGAGGAAATATTTGTACAGGCAGGTTTTCCTCCCTTGGGAACCCAATTCTGATCTCACTTCTGTCCATGCCCAGCTCTGATCATTTGAAGATTTGTTTGCTCCTTTCTCTTAGGTTGTGAGTCCTGGAGTGCCAACTCAACTCCAAAATAGACATAGTTCAAAATAGTCATCTAAAATCTTTTGAATCAATAATTCATCCTCAGGCTGGTGCCAGTGGACAAACAAGAAGCCAGTTATGCTGCCCATATAACATAAAGGAGATACAAAAACCTTCTTTTTGACCTTTAACACTCATTAGTCTAGTTTCAGACTGCTTTTTCTAACTTATTTCAAGTTACTCTTCACATAGCCTGCCTTCTGGCCAAACTAAACTATTTGCTAAATCCCAAATATTCCATTTCCTATTTGGGTGTTTTTATTCATACACTCCTTCCTTACCTCTATTTCCTTTTAAAATCTCTAGCTTTACCCAAAGTTAAAGTCAAGTGCCACCTATTTCCAGAAGGCTATGCTGATACTTCCAGTTGCTAGGGGAACTTCCAGAGAAATTACTTTCTGTCTACTTTGTACATATTTTGTATTTAATTTTCTATTTATCTGTTCTTTACTGTTTCATTTTTGGTTCTACATCCCTCTGTGCCTAGAACAGGTCCTAGTACAGGGTAGAGACATACTTATTTGTTGAATGTTAAATGAGATGCAATCAATTTTCTAAATTGATGATGTTTTAATGAGGATGTCCACTTCAAAAGCTGAACAAAGGATTCCTTTAACTTCATCTATCTAGAATAGGCCCTGCTCTTCATTCCCTCTACATGTAGAATTTTGTAAATAAACCTAGGATAATGATATACATCAACATGTATCTCTTCTAGGAAGTTTTCCCTCATTCATTTTCACTGTAATTACTGTATATGACAGCTTTATCTTTAGAGTATGGTATTAATTTGAACTCATTTGTAATTTATATTTTTTTTTCTCCATGGATACAGGCTGTCAACCTAGATTTATAGAATATTAAGGCTAGAAGAGAAATTTGAAATTATCTTAGCCAACTCCCTCACTTTGCAGATGAAGTTGTGGTCCAGTATAGATAGGTGACTTGCCTAAGGAGACACACCTAGGAACAGAACCTAGTTCCATTAAACCATGATGGATACTGTAAAACCTTGAAATAAATTACCAAAGAGTCACAGAGGTTATGCAACCACTGTTAACTCTGAAAAATACCAAAGAGCTCACAGAGGTAATGCCCCAACTAGATATTAAATATTGGATACTATTACATAACAGAGATACCAACTTCCTCTTAAATTGAAACTAGACTTATGGGAGACTATTATCTCTCATATTTAATATTCTTCTAAACTACCTACTACAGAGATTTTTTACTACAGTAGTTTTTTCTTTTGAAAATACATTTAAAATAAATTTTTATTGCTTTCATTTTTACATAATAAAAATTTCTCCCAAGATCTTACCTCCTAACCATTTAAAATAGTCATCTTTTACAACAAAGATTATTTTTAAGGAAAAAAGAAAAAGAGGAAGAAGATTTTTAAATATCATCAAAAGTGATGAAAATATTAAAATGTATGAAAATATATATATAATATTCTATGCCTTTGGCCATCTTATTGCAAAGGAATTAGAGTGGGGATGATTTCTCACATCTCTTCTTTGGGGCCATGCTTGTTCTTGGCAATTTTGCAATAATACATTTTATTGTTACCCATATATTTATTAGATATAATTTCTCTAGTTTCCATTAAGTGAAGATTTTTTTGGCCTTTATTAATTTGTTTGTTTACTTTTAGTTTACAAGATTCAGTTCCACAATCCCTTGAGTTACAAATTTTCTCTCCCTCCCTCTCCACCCCTCCAACCCCATGGTGGCATGCAATCAAGTATAGGATCTGCAAATACTTTCACATTAGACATTAGTCAGGTTATAAAGAAGAATTGTAATGGATGGAATGACTAATGGGAAAGAGGAAACAATACCAAACTAGAAAAAGAATGAGAGCAGGTAGTTTGCTTCAATCTGCATTCAAACTCTGTTCTTTCTAGTTCTTTCTCTGAATATATCTCTCTCCATCACGAGTCTTTTGGAGTTGTCTTATAACCCTGCATTTCTGAGAAGAGTCCAGTCTATCAAAGTTGGTCGTCACACATACGTTGTGTCTGTAATTGTGTACAAATTTCTCCTGGTTCTGCTCTTCTCAATCAGCATCAGTTCGTTTAAGCCTCTCCAGGTAAATATGAAGTCCATTTGCTCCTCGTTTCTTACAGCACAATAGTATTCCATTACATTCATATAGCAACAACTTGTTTAGCCATTCCTCAATTGATGGGCATCCCCTTAATTTCCAATTCATTGCCACTGCAAAAAGAGCTGCTACAAATATTTTTGTACATATGGGTCTTCCTCCCACTTCTATGATCTCTTTGGGATACAATCCGAGAATTGGTATTGCTGGGTCAAAGAGTATGCAATTATTTATAGCCCTTTGGGCATAGTTCCAGATTGCTCTCCAGAATGGTTGAATCAGTTCCCAACTCCACCAACAATGCATTAGTGTTCCAATTTTTTTTCACATCCTCTCCAGCATTTGTCATTTTCCTGTTTTGTCATCTTAGTCAATTTGACTGGTGAGATGTGGTACCTCAAAGTTGTTTTGATTTGTATTTCTCTAATCAATAGTGATTTAGAGCATTTTTTCATATGTTTATATATTTTAATTTCTTCCTCTGTAAACTGACTGTTCATATCCTTTGACCATTTATCAATTGGAGAATGACTTGTATTCTTATAGATTTGACTCAGTTCTCTGTATATTTTAGAAATGAGGCCTTTATCAGAGATATTGGTTGTAAAAATTCTTTCCCAATTTTTCACTTTCCTCTTAATCTTGGTTACATTGGCTTAGTTTGTACAGAAACTTTCCAATTTAATGTAATGAAAACTATCCATTTTGCATTTTATAATGCTCTCAAATTCTTGTTTGGTAACAATGCCTTTTTTAAAAAATAAATTTTTATTAATTTTATTTTTTATATTAATAGAATTCTACCAGTATCCTGCCCCCTCCTACCTTCATACAAGAAATAAAAATTTTTAAGAAAGAAAAAGAGATAAGATGAAAAAATCAGTGAAGCCTATAAATATATTGAAAAAGTCTGAAAATATGTGCAATGTATCAACTGATAGACTACTACTCCTCCTTCAAGGGAATGAGGTGGCAGTCTTTTAATTTCTCTTTTTTGGAGTCATGCTTGTTCTTTGTAATTTTGTAGCATTGACTTTTGATTGTTTTGTGGTAGTTTTTCTTTCTATTATTTTAGTAAATATTTTATTTTATTTTATTGTTTAATCTATTTTTAGTTTTCAACATTTATTTCCACAAGAATTTGAGTTACAAATTTTCTCCCCGTCTTTTCCCAACCCCTACCCCAAAATAGCGATTCTACTAAATACCCCTTCCCCAATCTGCTCTCTCTTTTCTCTTCCCCCATTCCCCCTCTGACTTTCTAGTAGGGCAAGATGGATTTCTACACCCCAGTACCTGTATATATTATTTTCCAGTTGCATGTTAAAAAAAAAAAATATATATATATATATATATATATATATATATATACACTGATTTTAAAACTTTGATTTCCAGATTCTTTCCCTTCTTCCCTTGTCACCCACCCCTACTGGAAGGAAACGTGATTCAGTATAGGTTATACACGTGTAGTTACACAAAACATTTCCTAAGTAGATATATTGTGAAAGACTGACTGTATTTCCCTCCATCCTATCCTGCCCCCCCCACTTATTCTGCTTCCTACTTTGACCCTGTCCCTTTTCAAAAGTTTGTGCTTCGAACTACCTTCCCCCCCAATCTGCCCTCCCTTCTATCATCCCCCCTCTTATCCCCTTCCCCCCCTACTTTCCTGTAGGGTAAGATACCCAATTGAGTGTGTCTGTTATTCCCTCCTTAAGCCAAATTCAATGGGAGTAAGATTGAACCATTCCCTTTTGCCTTCCTGTTCTTTCCCTCCATTGTAACAGTTTTCTCTTGCCACTTTTATATGAGGCAATTTACCTTATTCTGTCTCTCCCTATCTCCTCTCATTATATTTCTCTCTCACCTCTTAATTTATTTTTTAGATATCATCCCTTCCTATTCTGATCCTGTACCCTTTATCTATGTATACATGTACACACATATACATACACTCATATATGTATTTATATGCACATATACCCTCCTATATAAACATATATATGTATGTATGCACATATAAATATACATATATATTCCCACCAACTATCCTCATACTGAGAAAAGCCTCATCAGTTACAATGATCATTTTACTATGTAGGAATGTAAATAGTTCAATTTTGATAGGTTCCTTATGATTTCTTTTCCCTGTTTACCTTCTCATGCTTCTCTTGCTTCTTGTATTTGAAAGTCAAATTTTCTATTCAAATATGGTTTTTTTCTTTAAGAAAGTTTGAAAGTCCTCTATTTCATTGAATAGCCATATTTTCCCCTGAAACATTGTACTCAATTTTGCTGGGTAGGTGATTCTTGGTTTTAATCCTAGCTCCTTTGACCCCTGGAAAATCATATTCCAAGCCCTTCAATCCCTTAATGTAGAAGCTGTTAGATCTTGTGCTATCCCGATTGTGTTTCCACAATACTGAAATTGTTTTTTCCTAGATGCTTGTAATATTTTCTCCTTGACCTGGAAACTCTGGAATTTGGCTATAATATTCCTAGGAGTTTTCTTTTGGGGGTCTTTTTCAAGAGGTGATTGGTGAATTTTTTCAATTTCTATTTTGCCCTCTGGTTCTAAAATATCAGGGTGATTTTCCTGGAGAATTTCTTGAAGGATAATTTCTAGGCTTTTTTTTTTGAGCATGGCTTTCAGGTAGATGAATTATTTTTAAATTATCTCTCCTGGATCTATTTTCCAGGTTTTTCCCATGAGATATTTCACATTGCCTTCTATTTTCTCATTTGTTTGGATCTGTTTTATAGTATCTCGATTTCTCATAAAGTCATTAGCTTCCATTTGCACCAATCTAATTTTGAAGGAATTATTCTTTTCAGTGAGTTTTTGAAATTCCTTTTCCATCTGGGCAATTTGAAGATTTAAGGCATTCTTTTCCTCATTGGCTTTTTGGGCCTCTTTTGCCATTTGAGTTAAGTCTATTTTTTCAGGTATTATTTTCTTCAGTCAGGTTGTTGATTCTCTTTTCATGATTTTCTTGCATCATTCTCATTTCTCTTCCCGGTTTTTCTTCCTCTTCTCTTACTTGATTTTCAAAATTCTTCTTGAGCTCTTCCATGGCCTGTAACCAGTTCATGTTTTTCTTGGAAGCTTTTGATGCAGGGGATCTGACTTCATTGTCTTCCTCCTGTTCCATGCTGTGATCTTTTTTGTCCTCAAAAAAGGATTTTACAGTCTGTTTGTGCTTCCTCTGTTTGAACATATTGCCAGTCAATTACTTGACTTTTGAGTGCTTTGCCACAGTAGAACTCTGCTTCCAGAGTGGAGACAGCTGTCTCCCACATTCCTGGGGTTTTCACAAATGTTGTCAGAGGTCTGAGAAGGGTGCCCTCTCTACAGACATCACACTGGCAAAATGACATTTCTCACCCCAGGACCACCACACAAGAAAGCAACCCAGATCCAAGCAGGTCAAAGCAAGAGCGATTACCCTCTGAATAGTCCTGGTAGGGATGATCTGTAGGCCAGGAGCTCCTGAGACAGCCACATGGCAGACACTGCAGCTGCAGTGCCTCTGCCATCTCTAGTCCTGAGGGCAGGAGCTGGACCATGCCTTTCCTTTCCAACAGAGTTCTGGACTGACATTTTACTTTCTTTTTGATGTTTATGGTTTGAAAAGTCTGGAAACTGCCACAGCTGCTGGTGATTCGCTCTCCTGAAGTCTGCTCTGGCTGCTACTCACTCCCTGGGGCCCAAATCATGTGGCTCACATGGGACTGTGGCTCCCAGTGCGCTTCGATGAACCCTTATTGTCAGCTGGCCATATTTCCTTTAATGAGAGATTTGTTTCTCTCTGTCACTTTGTGGGTTCTGTAGCTCTAAAATTTGCTTAGAGTAATATTTTATAGGTATTTAAGGTGGTTGTGGGGGGAGGTCATGGAATTTCCTGCTTCTAATCTGCCATCTTGGCTTCGCTTCCCTTTTTCTTTCTATTTGCACTGTTGTTTTCATGTTGTATATTATTTTCATTGCCCTGCTTAGTTCACTCTGCATCATTTCATCTAAGTCATTATTTTATACTTCTCTGTATTTATTATATTAGTCAATTCTCACAGAACATATTTCATTACATTCATATAATACATTTTATTTAGTCATTCCACAACTGAGGGGCATTAATAGGCTTCCAGTTTTGTTTTTTTTTTGCTTTTTTTTTTTTTGGAGGGCAATTGGGGTTAAGTAACTTGCCCAAGGTCACACGGCTAGGTTTTTGTTTGTGTGTGTTAAGTGTCTGAGGCCGGAACTGAACTCAGGTCCTTCTGACTCCAGGGCCAGCGCTCTACTCACTGCGCCACCTAGCCGCCCCTACAGTTTTTTGCTAATTTAAAAAAAATGTTGCTATAAATATTTTGGTAGATATGGGAATCATCTTCTTATCAGTGACTCCTTTGGGATTATACTGCTACTAAAGGAATCCTAGTCAAAGTGGTATGAATGTTTTAGGCACTATATTTGCATAATTCCAAATTGTATCCTAGAATGGTTATATAGATTCATAGCTTTACCAATAATGTACTGTTGTGCCTTTTTTCTTTTAATCCCCCCAACATTGACTATTCACCCATTTGTCATATTTGCTAATATGCTGAGTATGAAATAAAATCTGAAGGTTTCTTTAATATGCATTTATTTCTCTTATTAGTAGTGATCTGGAACATTCTTTAATACAAATATTAATATTTCACAGTTTTTTTGAAAATTTTTCCTTCCTTCATATGCTTTGACCACTTAACTACTGAAGAATAGTTTTTAGTCTTATGTTTCTTTCAGTTGCATTTATATTTTGGATACAAAATGCTCATATGAGAAATTTGATACAAAATTTTTCCTATTTAAGTGCTTTACTTCTTAACTTAGATGCATTATTTTTTTGTGTGAAAAATCTATTTCACATAATCAAAAGTGTTTAATCTTTTGCCTCTCTACATCTTGTTTGGTTAAGAATACATCTCCTGCCCATAGCTGTTAGTTATATATCCATTTTAAATTTACTTTGGAATGTGGTATAATATATTGGTCTAAAACCAAATCTAATAATAATATTGCCAGACTGTTTCCATTTCCCCAACAGCATTTATCAAATGGAAAGTCATTTTCTAAGTAAATTATGTTTTGGGGTATACTAGACATTGAATTATTGAGTTTCAGCATTTCTAAATCTCCCTCATCTAGTTTGTTCCATAGATCTACTTAGCTTTTTTAACCATTAGCAATTTTATTTTTGGAGGGTGGAAGACAACACAATTGGAGTTAAGTGACTTGCCCAAGGTCATACAGCTAGTTAAGTGTCAAGTGTCTGAGGCTGGGTTTGGAAGCAGATCCTCCTGACTCGGGGCGGGGTACTCTATTCACTGAACCAGTAGCAAATGGTTTTGATGACTGTTGCTTTTTATAATATAGTTTGAAAACTGGGAGTGCTAATCTCCCCTTAATTCCTACCTTTTTCAATTATTTCCCTTGATATTCTATATCTTTTGTTTCTCCAAATGAATTTAATTATTTTATAGAATTCTTTAAAGGACTCTTTAATAGTTTGATTAGTATGACATTAATATTTTAAAGCAACCTCCATTATATTCATGTACCGCAATTTGTTTAGTCATTCCCCAATAACTGGATACTTACTTTGTTTCTAAATCATTAGAATTGCAATCCACTCCCAAAAAGTACTGATATAAATATTATGGTACCTATGGGTACTCTCTTATTAATGATCTCTTTGGGGAATAAGTATAGTAGTGGAAAGTATTTAATTTTCATGTGAATGTCTGTCTATGAGATCAAGCAAAATGAACACAAACTACAGAGTGTCCCTAATGTCTGGACAAATAGGAAATCTCATTAACTATGCATATTTTCAAGAAATGAAATGAATGAAATTTTCAACATTTTATTTAATTAGCATAAATGAGATTTCATAGGAAGGCATAGGAGACACATAGGAAATCTTGTTAATTAAGTTAATCTCATTAATATGGAAAATATTCCCTAATAGTTAACAAAAGCTTTTATTCCAAATGGAATTGCCATGGCTAAAATTTATGCTAAATAAATGTTGCTGAAAATTTCATTTTTTTCATTAGTTAATGAGATTTCCTGCGTGTCCAGACTTTAGGGACACCCTGTAGATAACTCTCTGGGCCATTTTGTTCAGCAACTCAGTCTTAACTGAAAAAGCATGCAGTTATCCAAGTGACTTAACTTCTCAGTGAGGCTCTAGTTTTCTCATCTGTAAAATGAGGATGTACTAGGCCATGTCTAAGGCCATTTTCAGTTCTCACATTAAGTGATTCTAAATTCTGCTATTGATAGCACCCCCAAACCCCACAGAAATACTATTATTTTAACAGCAAGGGATTAGTTGAAAGGATAGGTTTTGAGAGTAAATTGTGTGATCATGTGAAAAGTACTTAATCTCTCTAAGTTTCGATTTGCTCACTTGTGAAATGCATAGGCTAATATTTTTATTATCTATGTCACAGGGTAATTGAAAAGAAAACACTTAAATTTTAAAGTGATTGTTATAATTGAACACTGGGGATATATATTTTTCTTTATTCCTGGAGCGACTGAAGTTTCCTAGTAAAAATTTGCTGGGAATTCCAGGTCTCATCTTGTCCAGTTCCTGGGGTACCGTCTTGGCTTCCTTAGTCTATCACTCAGTTGGTTTTGGGTAACACAGGACTTGCAGCTCAAAAAAGGACCAGCTGCAGGGCCCAGACTCACAGCATCACTAGACACCAGCTGGGGGCGAACGCGAGGCAGAGAGGGGAAGGAGGCGGGGTTATGACGTCACCCGCGTCAGCCGCCACAGAGTTCAACCTCCCTCCCACCCCGCCTCACCGCACATCCTACCAGCCTCTTTAGGCTCGGTCGGCAGGGGACGCTAGTGGGTTGGTCTCCTCGGCTCCCGGTGGCCCCGCCCCCTGCCCCTTTAACCTTTAGGCGGCGCGAGCTGCGCTTCCCAGGCCACTCGCTAGTTTCTTCGCCCTGCGCCCTGAACTCCCTGGATTCCCCGACCGGAAGCGAAGATGGCGGCGGCGGGGAGCGGGTCCGCCTCCGCGGAGCTGGTGATCGGCTGGTGGATCTTCGGGCTGCTCTTACTGGTAGGAGGAGGAGGAGGCGCCGCCGCCTGTCATCGTCTTCGCTGCTGTTGTGGCTGTGGAGAGAGGAGGAGCTGGCCCCAGAGCCGGCCCCTCTCCACCGAAAATAAAGGCTCCCCTGCCCCGGCCGGCGGGGGGGACAGGCCGGACAGGCCGGAGGGCCGGGACCCGGGAGCGCAGACCTCCGTACGCCCCGACTCCGGCCCGGCTTCGCCTCTTCCCTTCCCACAGCGTGGGAGTTTTTGTGGACTCCTTTCCCGCCCCTCCCTCTTTACCCGGTCGGGGCCAGGGAGGAGCCTGGGGGGAGGGAATTGGGGGACATGGGGCGGCCTCCCCTGTATGGAGAAACTACCACGCGGGCAGAAGGGTCGCATCCTGGGCCGGAGGTGGGAGGGTATATTTGTACCCGGCCTCGGGAGCCTGGAAGCTTTCAGGAGGCAGATTGAGAAGGGACGTGGGAGGAGGGTCCTTCTGACACCTCCCTCTTCCCTTTCGCCGACCCACGCCCCCACTACCCACGCCCGAGTTCAAGAAAGCTTCTTCCCATTGTACGTTTGTCGTCCTCGTGACGTGGGCAGCTGGTTCAGACTTCCTGTGTCAGGCACCCACCCTCTCACTCTCCCGTGAGTTAACCTGGGGAAATCTGCGGACCTCCTTCCCAGAATCATGTTTCTAAGTGCGTAAAATACATGGGAAACAAACTGATTGAGCCTACTCACTAAGGTTGCAGACACTTGTATGTCCAGGGACTAGAGCTGAACTTTACTTGGTAGTTTAGCTCCATGCCTGAAGCCTAATAGGTGCTTGATTATTTCCCTGGGCTTGGGTTTTCACATGTATAAAATGACATGCTTGGCATACCTGGTCTCTGATACCCCTTAGCCTGTAACCTTGTGGAATTCACCTAACTCACTTTGCCTCAGGTTATCAGTCTGTAAAATGAGAGGGTTAGACTTGTTGCCTCTTGTAGCTTTTAAGTCTATTAACCTTAAAGTAAAAAAGCCTTTAAGTGCTTTCCATATGCCAGGCCTTGTGGTTGACTGATGATACAGAAGACAGAAAAGAAACATCCCCTAGTTCTGAGGAGTGTACTTTCAGTTGGGTTATTCTAGATCATAGATTTTAACCTTTTTTGTGTGTCATTGACCACTCTGGTAGTCTGTAGAAACCCTTCTCAAAATAATGTTTTTAAATTCATAAAATATAACATAAAAGTATAAAGGAAACCATTTATATTGTAGTGCAGTTATCAAAATATCAAAACATTCATGAGCCCTAGGTTAAGAACCCCAGCACTATGATCCTGTGACTCGTTTTCCTGTGAAATGTGAAAACTTTGGACCTCCTTAGACGTTTTCTCTTGCATTTTCATCTCATCCCTTTTCTCCTTGCTGCTGTTTTAGGTTCCTAGTTAGCCTTGCCCACTTTTGTCAGGATGTCTAAGTTGTAGTTACAAGTTAAAGACTTGGGTTTTTTTGCTAGGTGATTACTCTCTGTACTTTACACAATGGGGTCTGCAATTAATGCAGTTTAATTCAACTAGTAAATAAGGTTATGTCAGTGCTGTAGCAGAAAGCCTTCTAAGAAAATAATTTGACAGGTTGAAGAAAGAAAAAAAGTCAGTTCATCACTGGCATAGTCAGGTGGCAGTTATAAATCCTTCTTCAAATATTTATTGGCCTCTGGGGAGAAAAAAGAAATACAGAACATGGTCTCTAGGACTAGACATCTAGTAGGGAAGACAAGATTTAACATGAAGCAAATGAGAGACTATGTGCTAAACTTAGTAGGTACGAGAAAAGGGAGTCAGTATTGGCATAGTTGGTGAGGGCTTCAAGGAAGAGGTGGATTGGATTTGAATTGGTGGAGAGGAAGGACACAGGAACCATGGTGAAATGGAATGTCTTTTGGGATCCTTAAGAAGAGCTGCAAGATTTGAATAGGCTATTGGTGAGTAGTGGTAAATAGGGTTGGAAAGATAAAATATATTAGATGATACGTAATCAATCTTTGCAAGGAAGAATATTTTGAACATCATGTGATACTCGAGTAGAAGGGCATTTTAAACTGAAGGAGGATAATGGTGTGATGGAAGTGGTGTTTTTTAGACTGATTTTTTAGCAGCAGTATAGTCATAGTAATTTGAGGTTGTGAGAAGCAGGTATCAGGACCTTGATATTGGAAGTCTTAATCAATTTAGAACAATATTATTTGGCATTAAACGCTTATAAAGTAAATGCTTATAAATGTGGTACCAATAAGTAGGTCATCCTGCCTTTTCTCAAAAATATTCAGTGAGGGGCAACCTTTTACTACCTGAGGAAACCCATTATGCTTTGTGATAACTTTTTTTTTTTTAAAGCAATTGGGGTTAAGTAATTTGCTCAAGGTTACACGGCTAGTCATTATCCATGTGTGGGTGCTCATTTTCTGAGGCCGGTTTCGATCCCAGGTCATCCGAGTCCCGGCACTCTTACTCACTGCACCACCTAGCCGCCCCTTTGTGATAACTCTTTTTTTTTTTTTTTGGAGGGCAATTGGGGTTAAGTAACTTGCCCAAGGTCACACGGCTAGGTTTTTATTTGTGTGTGCATTAAGTGTCTGAGGCCAGATCCGAACTCAGGTCCTTCTGACTCCAGGGCCGACACTCTACTCACTGCGCCACCTAGCCGCCCCTATTTGGCTGTTTTAAAGTAATATTTTCCTACTTCTTGGTGGTTTTTTTTTTTAAATTTGTTTTTGCCCTCACTTTTCTTTGTACTTTAGCGTGATTGATTCCTTTTTATTTTTTGTGAATAAAAATTATTCTCTTCTCAAGTCAGTAAGCATTTATGAAGCATTTACAGTTTGCCATAAGTGAGCAACAGTGTCAGATGCTGCAGAGAACTTGAGAAGAATGAAGACTAAGAAAAGGCCATTGAATTTGACAATTAAGAGATCGTCGATAACTTTGGAGGGAGCAGTTTTCATGGAATGATGAGGGAAGCTGAATTGTAAGGAGTTAAGAAGAGTGAGAGGAGAGAAAATGGAGATGTTTATTATGGACAGCCTTTTCAAGGAGTTTAATCATAAAGGGCAGAAGAGATAGAATGATATTGAGAATGGAAAAAAGATCAAATTATTTTTTAGGATAGTGGAGAGTTGAACTGATTTTACCAAGTGGTCAAGATAGAGAGTGGTCAAGATAGAAAGACTAGTGCAGGGGGGATAGCTGGGACTCAGGAGAGAACCAAGGGATTGAGGGATTAGAGGTGAGGGTGTGGACAAAGAGTAAGGTTAGGTAAGGTCAGAGGGAGATGTGGAAAGTCAATAGATTAATGGTCAGATAATGGGGAATTAAGTGCATTTTTGGATGATGGCAAGAATGGAGCATAACTGTTCCCTTTGACATGTAGGATAGAGGATTAGGTCATGAGAAATGAGTAGGTTGAGGAAATGAGTGGTTAAAGGGTTTGAAGGAGAGTCAGTTGTATGTTGAAGCCCCCAGGTATGAGGGCAGAAATTGAAGAAGGGAGAAATTTGTGAGTGAGGTACTGACTCCATTGAGGAAGGGAAAGGAGTGACTTGGATGTCTATAGGCAACAGTTATTGGGGTTTTGAGTGGATGATATATAGGAATTTCGTGAATCTCAAAGGAAAAGAAATTAATAGAGATAGGAGGAGAATCTGAAAGTGGTCATGGGGAGCAAGGAGTACTACATCTGTATGGCTTTGACCATTGAATGAAAGAAATTAGGGAAGGTGCAGACAGTACTGGAAAGCGTGGCTTGTATGGGTGGAAGTGATGGGGGGAAGGGCAATAGGTTCCAGAAGGGCTCTAATCAAGATTAATGACTAGAGTCCCCAAGTCTGGAAGGAATTCCATAGGCTTAAGCAAACTTGGAGTCGAGCTTGTAAAAGTTTATTGTTACGCTTTACAGCAGGCAAGGGTTCTTAGGGAACCTGCAAACTTACAGAAGTCACAGGTATAGTTTTAAGGAGTCAAGACAGTAAATCTAGTGTCAATTATGCTAACTAGGTGAGTAAGGGTGGGATTAGGGAGGAGTCAAGGAGTGGTCAGTGCTTAAAGGAACATGCACTTTTATTATCAACTGCTGCAGGCAGTATTGCCCATAATTCACTGGGAAATAGCCCAAGTGGGGGGCTACCTGGAGGTGTGGTTTTAGGCCTGAAACTTCACTAAGTCAGCCAGCAGTCAGGGCTGACTGAGAAGTGCCCAGTCTGCCACCCATCAGTGTCAGGTTTGACAAGATGGATGTTGGGAACCAAGGCTAATGGAGACTCAGCATGGGTATAATTGGCTAAGGAGTTAACCTATAGATAGGGCATTGAAGGATTCATGGGTGCAGCTGCCCACTCTACTAGGGGAGATAACATTTGCCTAAGCTAAAATGTTTATAGATGGTTTAGTGAAGGATTCATAGGTGTAGCTTGTTACTGTTCCAAGCAGAAATAAACAGTTCATGACTTGTTGCTGGGCAGAGTGCTGGCAGGGGGAAGGGGCAGAGTTAATGCTCTGAGGCTGGGGAGAGGGAAATGTGATTTTACAGACTGGTTTTACAAATTGATTTTACAGACATAGATCCCAAGCACCCCTTTTAGAAACTGATGTTACAGACTGATATTACAGATGTGGACTGATGTTACAAACATAGATCCCAAGCACCCCATCAGAAGTCTTGCTACTTTCAGGGGACAAGCTCAGCAGGAGACGTAGGGGGATGGGGTCAGAAGATGGTCGTGCTTCAACTCCCTCATTCATATAGAAAAACAAAAGAAAACAAAACCCTTATAACAAATGCACAATCAAGAAAAACATTCTCTGATAACATCTTAAAAATAAAGGATTGTCTTTGATAGACCAACAACCACCACAATATCTCTTACTGTCATTTAAATATGCTCTTTAAGAGCTACAACTTTTGCTCATTTTTTTGAAATAATATCCATTTGAAAAATCACAATTAAAAATTGAGTAAACTCTTTGTAGCATGAAATCCAACATTCACCTTCCAGAGAACTTAAAATGAAGAGGGACCACTTCAATCTAATTTCTTTACTACGGTAGAGACTTGGAGTCATCCTGTGTTTTGAAGCACACACTTATGACCATAGCTGCCACAGAATATCAAAATTATTGCTTGTTCTAAATTACTGACATGCTACTAAAACTCTAGAGAGCTTTTAGGCCCAGCTTTATCTCATTTACAATGAAGATTTGGATATATATCCACATTTTCCACATGAAACTGAGACTCAGATTTGTCGTTATTTGTCCAAGATTATATGAAGAGTAAGTGACAAAGCTGGGACTTGGGCCCATTGTCTTTTAACTGAAAGTAAACCAAATGTTGCCTTTTTATTATCACCACCTCACTTCCCTTTTGTCCTTTTGCAGGGTTTTTTTGGCAGTCAGTTAGCCAATTTCTAATTTAAAAAAGAAATCCTTTCCAGAACAAGAAATGACTTGTATTTAAAATGAGTGGTTTAATTAGCAAATGTTTAAATACTTCTGGTCAAGTGCAGAACCTTCTACTTGTTGGAATAAGATTATAAAGAATTATAAGGTGTGATGGGCCTTAGCTTATCTAATAGAAGGTAAGACATAGGAACATTAAAAGTTAAATAATAGTGCAAGACAACCTTAAAAGAGAACTCAAGGCAGTATGGGATTAATCTCCAGAGTGTAACAAGCAGTAAATGCTTTTGAGTTCACAGATAAGGTTATTGTGAACTGAAGTGTTGTAGAAAAACAAGGTGCTATGGAAAAATGACATTGAGCCTCCAGGCCTTTAGTAGAATTTGGGTAGGTGAAGAAACAGGGGAGACAGTATTTTGGGGAGTATTAAAGGGAGGAACAGTATGAGTTAACTCACAGTAGTTTAGTTTGGGGGTTTTATGCAAATTACTGGTGAAAGATAGTTTGGTTCTAAATTGCTTTTCTAGCCTTGTGTGAAGCAGTAGAATTAGGGGTTTAAATAAGGAGCCATTTGGTACATGGTTAGAGGAGTGATGTGATCAGAATTGTGTTTTCAAAAGATTAATCAGGCAGCAGTGTCCATGATGGATTGACCTGGAAAAGTGAAAGGAAGGAGATAATTAGGAGACTATTGTGGTAATCAAACCATTAGATTATAGGGCCCAAACTGAGGTGGTAGTGGTAAGAGTAGAAAGGAAGAAGATAAGTGGGAGGAATGTGGTGATAAAAGAATTTGTGCAACTTTATGAAAATGTGTCTTGTTCTTAATCTTGAAATACTGAAAAATGAAGTGCTCTGAATAGATTATCAGGAGGAACAACTTCTTTGTATTATTTTTTTGTTCTTTCTATTTTTTGGGGGGGGTTGTTGAGATGGGTGGAATAAAGGTACCTGAGGCCATGGAATAAAGACAGGTTTGGTTTGTTTCTGGAAGGTGACTTTATTAACCCTACAATTTTAGGCTAATCTCATTTATGTCATTGGGACATGAATGACTAAGTGGCATGAAAACCTCTTGGATCAAGTAAAGATCCCAAAACATCTATTATCTTGGAGAGAGGTGGAGGTGGAAGCTAGTCTTGAGGAGGAAAGCTGTGCTCCACCTGTCTGGTAAGGTAAAGTTAATGATTGTTAGTGATTTAACAAGGGAGCTTGGGACAGAGTGAACTCTGTATTTATTACATTCCTTTATAGAATTTTTAGAGACAGGAAGTCAGTATATAATGTATTTATATTGTACTTATGTTTCTAGTATGCCTCCCTCTGACAGATTACCCAGATGTATCTCCAGGATTCATTAAGATCTAATGTGTTTTAATGTGTTAATTGCATGTGGTTATATGAAATTTTCAGCTGTACTTTTTAACCTCTGTCAGCAATACTTAAGTAGTATTCGGTTTCTGATATCAATATCTCATGTTCCACTAGCAAGTATCTTTCTAGAATAGAGCAACAGTTAATTAGCACCCTTAGGTGCTACATAAGGGAAAAATTTTTTTTCTAACTGGCTGTGATAGCCATACTGGGTGAGTTCATTAAGTATTGAATTGTGCTCATATGTTAGGTTTTAGTACTTGGTAACTACTTTTTAAGCATTTTGATTGGGATTGTGCTACATTCATGAAATAGGTTGGGTGATTTCCTGTGATACCAGGCAGGGTTAAGGGAACATCATGCCAGTAATAATTTTTTTCAGCCATCTCAAAATGCATTTGACTTAACACTCATGTTACAAATCCTCAGTTAAGTACTCTGGTTACATGGAGTGGTGCTTTTCACAATAATGCTATCTATGTATCTTTGGGAGACTGCTCATTATAGTAACTATTTTTTTTTTTCATTTTAGGCAATTTTGGCCTTCTGCTGGGTGTATGTTCGGAAATACCAAAGTCAACGAGAAAGTGAGGTTGTCTCCACCATAACAGCAATTTTTTCCCTGGCAATCGCACTCATCACATCAGCACTTCTACCAGTGGACATTTTTTTGGTTTCTTATATGAAAAATCAAAATGGTACATTTAAGGTAATACACCACTAAGCAGTTTCAACCCCTTCCCCTCCCAACAAAATGCTTAAGAAGATTTAAGTGGGCTAAAAATTTTAGTAGCTGATTTAGATTTGTGGTTTTTGTTTCTGTTTTAGAATGTTGCTGGCAACTAAGAGTCTAGATACCAGATTTCACTCTTAATTTCCAGGACCTTTTATCATTCTTATTCTAATTCCAAATGATATGTTTTATTATCTGAAAACATTTTAAGTACTCCTATTAGACTTTTATTACCCAACTTTCTCCAAATTCCTGGCCTTTTTTTTCTTTTTTTTTAAGGGGAGAAGGCAGGGGTTAAGTTACTTGAAGGTTGGGGTTACTTGCCCAAGGTCACATAGCTAGTAAGTGTTAAGTGTCTGAGGCTGGATTTGAACTCAGGTCCTCCTGACTCCAGGGCCAGTGCTCTATTCACTGTGCCACCTAGCTGCCCCCAAACTTCTGGACTTTTAAAGTAAAATTGGAGGACTTAATCATTTAAAAGTGGTAAATGTTGATTTGGAAGTAGTTGGTCTGTTTGTTAGAAGATAAAGTATTTAAGATCAGGGTTCTAGATTCAAGGTCTGTGCTGGAAACCTTTTTGAGGCATCATGGTATTAGGAAAAAGCCATAGACTGATAATAAACTCAAGTTCTAGTGATGGCTCAGCCATTACTTAGTTGTGTGTCATGGGAGAGTTGTTTAATCTTTGTACCTTAACATCTGTTAAATGAGGATATTGACCTAGAAGATTTCTAAGATCTTTTAAAGCTCTAACATTCTGTAAATCTATTGTAAACATTTCAGAAATACAGAAATCAGAATTGACTTTCTTAAAAAAGATTTTAAAGATTTTAAAATCTTAAGATAAATTTGAAGGTGTTAACTGTTATTTTGTTTTTCTAGAATCCAAAAAAACGGTTTATTGTTTAAGAATATATATTGTTATTATTAGTGACCCTTAGTCTTATTATCTCAGTTAGCTAGATGGCACAGTGGATAGCGCATAGGGCTTGGAGTCAAAAATAACAGAATTTACATTTGGCTTCAGATACATATTAACTATGTGACCTTGACCCAAGTATGTTAGCCTCTGTTTGCTTTAATTTCATTTTCTGTAACCTGAAAGTAACTTAAAACAAAAGTGTCATTTCCAATCAAAAAAATTGAACTCCTAAGATTGAGCTAATGAAAAGAAACAATATAGATAATAATTATTGAAGATAATAATAACACCTACTTCTGAGGGTTGTTGTGAGGATCAAATGAGATAATCATTGTAAAAACACTTAGCACAGGTCCTGGGACATTGCAAGTGTTATATAAAAGTTAACTATTATTATCATCTGTATTATTACTTTTCATTAGCTCAAATTTAGTTTTCAGTCTTTTTGACTGGAACTTTCACTTTTGTTTTAGGCTCCTAGTGATGCAGTATTTTCAGTGGTTTCATTCATTCATCCATTAGTCATGTTCTAATCCTTATTACTTAACAGGAATAGAAAGTATACCTTTCCTGTTTGTTCTTCAGCATTTTAGTTCTGGTATATAATTGGATTGAATGAATAAATAAAACAAAGCATTTATGACGTGCTTACTATCTGCATAGCGCTGCATTAAGTGCTGGGGATACAAATATAAGATTAAGATAGCCCTTCCTCTCCAGGAAGAAGAGACACTGAGAATTAAAGGAGGTTCTCATCTGAAGATCAGATGGAAAGTTCCCATGATCCTTAGTGTGCAGTGTTAAAGCATATAGTAATACTGTTTCTTTAACATCTTTTCCACTGATAAAATATCGATGTGTGATGTGGAATCATTTGACAGAGCCAAGAACTTTGGTGACGAGCGCTTTATTTTTTAAAAATGACTGATATGTGAAATATCCTTTCTGAGAAATAGTTCTATCATTTTAGGACCAAGTTATAAATAAACTTAAAAAGCTGTGAGAATATTTAATTCCTTGTAAACTTTGTACATTTCTCGGATAGAAGGATTTGGCAGCTTTAGAGTGTTAAAAGTTTTCTTCCTATTTTTAAATAGGATAGTATACTTTTCAAACATACAATACATTATTCAGTTTCTAAGATTTTTTTCTCTCCCAGTCTGGATTACATGTAAAAGATTCTGCTGTGTTTAGATAAGTGATCTAAATATTGAGCTTTTATAGCAGCTTAATTTTTTTTTTTGTATAGTCATGGATATAGCTTTAATGCTTATTTATTCAGGAATAGAATATTACTGTATCAATTATATCTTGACTCCAAAGATGTCTAACTACCAGGTTGCCATGTTGCCTAGCTCATGGTGCTTAATATTTTTGGCACAGTTAACCAGAAATTATCACAGTATACCTTATACTTCTTGCTTGAGCATTTTGTAATTTATAACCATTACATCTTGAAAAGAAATCCACAGTGTCATTTGGTATGGATATATGCCTAGGGTTTATTTAGGTTTTTAACTGCCATTTGCGTGTACCAGCCTTTCAGCTCAGGCTCATTCTTTTCTGGACAGAATTATGGCAATGGAGGCTGTTTATGGCCAGTACTATTGCTAAATAGTTTCAGTTCCTTCTGAACCTTTCCAGAGGATGCTTTAAGACCTTTCTTTAGATCCCCATAAGTTCCAGTTTAGCTTTTCCAAACTGGAACCAACAGTAAGATGTTTCCCATCCTCCTCTTATTTTTCTTTATTTGCAGGTCAGACAGTCTTGTTTGGCTCCTAAAGACTTAGAATAGCTCCTATATCCAAGGTTGTTGAGCATTGACTTATTTCTTCTTTAGGATTTGTGATCTGACAGATTTCTTCATTCTGAATTTTCTGAAATGAATTATTTTTTATAAAGCTAATTCTTTTAGACTAGCCAATTTGCTTACTTAATTCAGTAAGCATTTATTTAGTACCTATTTTCTTACATTGAGATACCATCATGGAGAGCTGCATGATGGATATCAGTAGGCGTCTCACCATAAGAGAGTTTGCAGAAGAACATAACTAAAAGTTGTCAGCAAGAAAATATATGATAAGAAAGCAAGATGTGCTCATTAAATGCTGAGGGATGAGACAGTAGATTACCTGAATGCTCCATGATGTCAGGAAAAGGGGAAGATCTCCACCATCTTGGGTCACACAACTAGTAAGTGTGTCAAGTGTCTGAGGCCAGATTTGGACCCTGATCCTTCTGACTGCAGGACCAGTGCTTTTAAAATATTCTAAAAAGAAATATGGGCTTGCTTTATGAGACTTAATTTTGTGTGTGATACTGTAGATCCTGGCACTCCCTTCTTTTAAGGGCCATAGAGAAGTGTACCAAGAAACTTTGCTCATGATCTGGGATGACTTGGGGTTGTCATCACTGCTTTTTCTCTAATGTTGGTCCTTGGGTTCTTCTCTTTGGTTGCTTCTGTCTTCGTTAAATGGTGGAGGCTTTGAGAAAGAGAACATATATATCTTTAGGTGACTTGGTGCAGTGTCCCCCCAGCAGTTTCATTATTAATTCTCTTTCCTGCCCTTATAGTATGACATTTTTAAGGATTTATTATTTCCTGCTATAAGCAGGCAACTAAAACACAATAGATTCTCTAAGTAGCTAAAGTATAAATTTAGACAGTAATATATGTCTAAGAGCAATGTGCATAGATACTAACCAGTTTTAAATATTCGGAAGGGATAGAGGCTGGACTTTTGATTTCATTAGTATAAGAAGCTACTGGAAAACAAATACTCAGGCTATCAATGTAGATAGGCACCTTCTCTATAACCTTTTGTCTTAGATAGCTATCCAGAGCGCTGAAAAATTGGACTGAGTGACTTTCCTTGGGTCACACAGTCAATATGCATTAGAGTCATCTACTTGAGAGTCAGTGTGGCTTCAGAAAGGGCTGAGGAACAGTCAATACAGCTTTTGCTGCCCAAGAACTCCAGTAGAAATGCCAAGAACAGAGCAGAGGTGTGTATACAACATTGTAGATTTGACCAATACCTTTGACACTGTCAGTCATGAGGGTTTAGGGAGAATTACATTAAAGTTTGGTTGTCTGGAGAAGTTCCTCAGTATTGTACATCTATTTCATGATGGCATGCTTTTGTTTCTGGATAATGGATGGTGTGCAACGTGCAACTTTCCCAGTCACTAGTGGAGTGAAAGAAGGCTGTGTGCTTGCTCCTATGCTTTTTAGCATGATGCTTTCATCCATGTTGTCAGATGCCTTCAATAAAGACAGACATCACATCAAGGTGAACTACCTCAATGATTCTTCAGCTTGAAAAGGATGCAAGCCAAGACCAAAGTGGAGGGAATGTTGGTACATGATTTTTTGTTTCCAGATGACTGTGCACTCAATGCAGCTTCTGCAACTGAGATACAGTAAATTTTGGATCGATTCTTTGTTGCTTATGCTAATTCTGGCCTAACAGTTTACACCATGAAAACACAGGTACTCCATCAGCCACCACCACCCCATCCATACTTGGAACCATCAGTTACAACAAGTGGAGAAGTTTTGAATGCTATGGATAAGTTCACTTACCTTGGGCAGTATACTTTGTAGATATGTACACATTAATAATGAGGTTTATGTAGGCATTGCCAGAGCCAGCTCAGTGTTTGGGAAGCTCTGAAGGAAAGTGTGGGAGAGAAGAGGTATTAGACTGCCTACCAAACTGAAGGTCTACAGAGCTGTTGTGCTGACCTCATTGTTGTATGCCTGTGAAACCTGGGTAGGGTACCAGTGCCATGACAGGAAACTGAATTGCTTCCATTTGAATTCTCTTAGGAAGATTCTGAAGATCACCTGGAAAGATAAGATACCTGTTCTTTCTTGAGTCAAGCTTTCAGACTATCACAGAGAGCACAGCTTCAATGGTTTGGCTATGCCAAATGTATGCTTGACAGAAAGACTATTTTATGGAGAACACCGACTGGACAAGCACTCACATGGTGGTCAGAAAAGTGATAGAAGGATCCTTTCAAGGTCTCTTTTAAGAACTTTGGAATTGATTGTGTGACATGGGAGACAGTGGCACAGAACCACCCAGTATGGTGTGCCCTCATCAGAGAAGGCGCTGTGCTCTATGAGCAAAGCAGAATTGAAGTAGTTCAAAAGAAATGTGAGATGCCTAGATTTAGATAATACACCCCAAATGTTCACATGTGCCTAACTTATGGTAGAGCGGTTTGAGCTTGTATTGGTCCCATTAGCCACAGTTGGACACATTGTAACTTGACTCTAACATAATGATGTTGTTTTGATCCTCTTAGAGCAGAGGACAGCATCTAGAGACCAGACTTAAATTTCGGTCTCCTTGGCTTCAAGGCTACCTCTATCCACTGTTACACTATCTCTTAGGAAAAATTAGGAGGCTCAATATAAAGGCCATTTTCATGATTTCTATAAAATGAACAGATCTCTTATTTTAGACGATATATCAAATGAGAATAAAACATCTTAATAAGTAGAACTTTGAGAAGTCAAAACTGGTTTAGTACATTGGTAGCTAAAAAATTTGGTGTGTAAAGTCTTTTTAGATTTTAAAGATCTAAGCTCTTTTTCTTCATAACCCATTGCTAGTCATTCTTTAGGCTTAAGAACTTTAGAATTTCCTTGTCACCACCTGATCCCCTTCTGTTTTCACCAACAATCTTCTTTGTCCCTTTCTCTCCAGAATTCTCTCTCCTACTTTTTGCTTTCTGTTTTTTCTATTCTATGCCAATCCTTGAATCTTTCATATAACTCTTTGGACGCTGAAGAGCTCTGCTTGACTCCAGGCTTCATTGGATACTACTTTGGGAACTAGTGGTTTATAAAACATATCAAAGGCTTAACATTCTTTAGTATGTAAGAAAAAAGGCTGTTTCATGAGCTAAGCTCTTTTGACAGTAAGTATATCAAACACCTTGGAGGAAAGGCTGTGTATAAATGCCAAGTAATCTAATCATACTTGAGTGATGTTGTATATGTTGTACATATTTGTGCTTTCAAAATAGTAACAGTTTATATGATGAGATTTGGGTAAATGAAAGTACATTGTAGTAAGATTCAACAAATTTGCTTTAGATCCCAAATTTAAAATCTAAATGAATTTAGTAAATAAGCCACAATAAAAACTTTCACATTTTGACCTTAAGATAAGAAAAAAGAAGTATACAGCTGAGAAAGTGGGCAGAGGAGCATGGGAATTCACTGTCAAGCTACAACCCAATCCAAAACCCAATCTCACAAAAAACTGGAGTTTTTGTTTTCTTCACTGGGGAAAATTCTTTTCATTCCCAAACTTTAGTAAGAGGAAGAGACTTGGAAGACCCTGGATAAGGAAGAAAGAAATAAGCCCTGGGGGATTTACTTGCTTATTGCCCTTGAACGAATAGTTCTGTGGGTTTCTTTTTTTTTTCCTGTAGAGGGGTGCAGGATTTGTGATTGTTTTTGGAACTCAAGCAGACTCACTTTAAAAAGCTGGTCAGAGTATAGCATCTGTTTGCTTTGCTTTTGGCAGCAAGAGATAGAAGAGACAGAGCCAAGTAGGCCCACCTGGTTGATACTACTGATGGATGAAGACATCTTCTGTTCCTAGGAGCAAACACAAGCCAATATGATTCCTTAAATGTTCAATAATAATTCTACTGTATAAAATTTGATATAAAATTATTTTTTACATATTATCATCAAATGATTACTGTCTCAAATGTTAGGGACCAGTGATGGAATTTTGAGTCATCTTGGTGACTTAACACCAAGATTTTGTCTATATCTGCACTACTAAAAGAGATTATCGTTGCTTTTTAAAAAATATGTCTGGACAAAACCTGTTAATTTATTAATTTAAAAGTGTCATATATTTTGTGGTCTTCTAATGTCAAATTCAATCCTAATTATTTAGTTTACCCTAAGTAATAAAAAAGGATAAATGGTAATACAAGAGCCTCTGACAAAGGAAGATTTGTGTCCTCCAAGATGTGGTTGTTTAAAAAGGAAAAATAAAACTCTTATTCTGTCACTAATTTTGGATGAGGGATGAAAAAGTTGAAGTTGATACATATATAATCTTCAAATCTTCATTCTCCTTTGTTATATAAAGTCCTTAGATTAATAGGGGATTAGTGTAGCAATTTAGAAGAGTATTAGATTTTTCATTCTGCTTGTCCTTTTGAGACTTTTTAGGTAATAAATATTTTGGAGGTTTCAGTTGGTAGTAATCCTGATAGATAGTTCCCAAAACATTTTTAAAATGCTACTGTTTTAAAACCAATATAAAGAATATTTATTTTATTTTCATTAATAATTTTTTCCTAATTACACAAGATAGTTTCCAGCATTTATTTTTGTAAAATTTTGAGTTCCAAATTTTTCTCCCTCCCTCCCTTTTCTCTACCTGCTCTAAGACTTCAAGCAATCTGATACAGGTTGTACATGTGCAGTCATGTTAAACATATTTCCACATTAGTCACATTGTTGAAAGAAGAATCAGAACTAAAAGGAAATACTATGAGAAAGAAAAAAAAAAGTGAAAATAGTATGCTTTGATCTGCATTCAGAGTCCATAGTTCTTTTTCTGGATATGGTTAGCATTTTCCACCACAAGTCTTTTGGAAATTGTCTTGCTGAGAACAGCAAAGGCTGTCGTGGTTAACATCGTTGCACAGTGCTGCTGTGTATAATGTTCTCTTGGTTCTGCTCATTTCACTCAGCATCAATTCATATAAATCTTTCCAGGTTTTTCTGAAATCCACATGTTTATTTCTTACAGAAAAATAGTATTCCATTACATTTGTATATCACAACTTGTTCAGCTATTCCCCAATTGATGGGCATGTCCTCAATTTCCAATTCTTGGCCACCATGGAAAGAGCTGCTATAAATATTTTTGTACATGCGGGTTCTTTTCCCTTTTTATTGATCTTTTTGGGATATAGACGTAGTAGTGATATTGCTGGATCAAAAGGTATGCACAGTTTTATAGCCCTTTAGACACAGTTCCATTTGCTCTTCTGAATGGTTGGATTAGTTCACAACTCCACCAATATTGCATTAGTGTTCAGTATTTCCCACATCTCCAATATTTTCCTTTTCCTTTTCTGTCATATTAGGCAATCTGATAGGTATGAGGTGATACTTCAGAGTAGTTTTGATTTGCATTTTTCTAATCAGTAGTGATTTAGAGTACTTTTTCAAATATGACTATAGATAGTTTTAATTTCTTCATCTGAAAACTGCCTGTTCATATCTATAAAGGATATTTTTTTAAAAAAATTGCAAATGAGAGTAGAAAAGTAGTAAAAAGAATAATACTAGACTTGGAGCCATTAGCTGGATTCTATCTCAAGCATAAGTGATGTTGAGCAAATCATTTTATTTCTCTGAGCCTTAGTTTCCTCATTTCCACAGTGAGAACAATAATATTTGCTTTGATTATCTCACAGAGTTGTTATGAAGATTGTATAATGTAATTATCTGATAATAAAAGCTCTTTGACAATATTAACAATGTACTTAGATAATTTATTAGAAATTAGTATTAAAAAGGATTAAATAAAAGAAAAATAATTGTTAATGCCATAATATTTGAAATTAGCTAAAATTTCTGATTTGCTTTCAAATATTTTATGCATCTTGGTGTGAGGAATTTAAAAAGACTGCCACACAGGTTTTTATGTTTATGAAAGTTCCTTAGTGCCCTTCCCTAATTCCTTTTGACTGTAATATTTCTTTTTCTTTAAAGGTACAAGTTTTGGGATAAATTAGACTGGTATTTAAATGATATGCAAGCTCCATAATGCTTGCTTATTGATTATTATGATATTAATGAAGTTTTAGATCAGATGTTAGGCTTATACTTTCCTTGGAGGGGTATTACTTTCTATAGCAGTAAGAGCCCCAGACTAAGAATTAGGAGACAGAGTTTCTTGTTTCAGCTCTCTTTAACCTTGGGCAAGTAACTTAGTCTTTCTGGATCTTGTTTTCTTACCTGTAAAATGAGGGGGTTGAATTAGATTATGCCTAAGGTTCTTTTCAGCATTGGTATAATTCTACGGTACCCAAGTTGAAAAAATATATGTTTGAATTAGTCACATTTTTTAAAGTTGAAAGTGTAAAACAAGATGAATGAATTAAAAGGAATTCAAAAGCAACTGACTTTTTTTTCTTATTGGTCCATTTTCCCCCCACCTTAATGTATGTAACACTACACTAAAAACAATTCCAGTTTATGGAAATATTCTTTATCCACAAAAATATAATTTAAAATTTTGATATACAAATGAATGTTGTCTAATGAAACATTTCTACTGTTTTCTTTTTAGGACTGGGCTAACAGTAATGTTAGTAAGCAAATTGAGGACACTGTATTATATGGATATTACAGTAAGTAACTTTTAGTGTTTTATTTACTTTTTTACTGTTCTATGTTTAAGAACATTCAAGTTTTTGAATTTTAAAACTTCTAATAATTATTATTATGTTGTCAAATCTAAGGCAGAGCATTATGTATGAAGTTACTATTTCCATATCTTATACCACAGAAGAAAATAATACAGCTATATGCTATAATATTAACCCTTTCTCCTTTAAAAAAACCAAAATTCATCTTTAATGCTTCCTTATTATTATCCATTCAGATTTCTTTTGTCTTTATAAGATAACTAAAATTCAGTTTCTGATTTAAACTTGGTTTTCTAGGTCTCCAAAAAGTTGGCTATATAGGTTTCCCAGTAGTAGCAGCTTTGCCATACCCAATGAAGTCTTCTTAAAAGGTCAATTCAAAAAAATTGCTGTAGCAAAAGAAGTGGGAAAAAGACCTTACTTTGTTCTACCCCTTGCTATTTTGTGAGGCTTGAATACATTGGATATTTTTTTCATATTCTGTTATACCAGGCAAAAAGAAAAGTTATTTGCTAGCAAACAAGGTAGAAGAGAATTTTCAAATGTGGGAAGTTCATAAAAATGAAGTAGCAAAACGTGGTGATGAGAAGTTTGAATAATCGAATCTGCCCTTAAAAGAAAAATGGCAAAGTTGAAAATGGGAAGATTTTAGAAAAAATAAAGGAGGCAGGTAATCTTTGTAGTTATGTTGTTTAGTTTACTGTGTGTGCATGTGTGTTTCCTAGCTTTTTAAACCTGTAGAGGGCAAGGTACAATATCCCATTACAGATGTGTAATATTTAGCAAAAAGGACAAATGAAAGTAGATGCTTCAAGTCTCAGAATGGTTTGCATGATTAATTGAGAGTGACAATTTCTTGAAATTTTATGATTGTGAATAATTTTTAGGGTCACTTTAAAATTGTTTCCCTTAGGTCAGTATAACTCCTATTAAGTTGAAAAGGATAATAAATCCTTTGTTTTTCTCACTCTTACATTTTTTGCTCTTTTAATAAGCTATAAAGACTATATACAAATAAAAGCAAGTTTCTTAGCTTTGCTTTCCGGAGGTAAGAAATGGCCTTTTATATCAGTCAGTTTAGTAGATATGGATAAGCCTGATTACTATTTTGTTTCTTTTGACCCATGGGTATTCATGATTTCATATAGCTTTGGAATTGTTCATGGTTTTCTTATTTAGAGTTACTTAAGATCAAGCCTTAAGTAAAAATTATTTGTGGTTGTTTTTGATAGTAGGCATATTTCAGTTTTAAGACAAAATAAGAAACAGCTAATCTTTCAGAGGATTTATAATTTTTTATTTTTGAAAAGAGCAGAATATGTGATGATTGTGTTTTAAGTTTGAAATTTACATTAAAAATATCTTTCATTGACAGTGTAGAAAACCTTTATTTCTTTACAAAATCAATAAATCAGCAAACATTTATTAAGTACTTACTATGTGTCAAGCATTGCTATGTGCTGGGGACTCAAAGATAAAAAAACGGAAACAGTTCTTCAGAAAATTTAGGGTAGCTAGGTGGCACAGTGGATACAGCACTGGTCCTGGAAGTCAAAAGTAGCTGAGTTCAAATACAGCCTCAGACACATACTAGCTGTGTGACCCTAGGCAAGTCACTTAATCCTATTTGCCTTAGTTCTTTATCTGTATAATAAACTGGAGAAGAAATGGCAAACCACTTTAATATCTTTGCCAAGAAAATCCCAGATGGGCCATGGGGAGTTGAACATGACAAACAACTCAATAACGACATAGGATATAGATACATAAATATATACAAGCATGCATACACACACTCACAATACAGATAACTGTGGGGATCAGGAAAGACTTCATGTATAAGGTGACATTTGAGTAGTTTTTGAGGGAAAAGGGGACTTCTGAGAAATGGAGGTAAGATGGGAATAAGTTCCAGCCATAGTTGACAGCTACTGAAAAGGCTGGGAGAAGGAGCTCTATGTGTGAACAACAGGTGCAGGCCAGTTTGACTGGACTGAGCAGTTCGGAAAGGGGAACAATTTATAATGTTGCTGAAAAGGTAGGTTGGGACTAGTGAACGTATTTAGAAGCTAAATTGAGAAGGCTACATTGACCCTAGAGGCATTAGGGAGCCATTGAAACTGGGTAGAGAAGTGACATTGTCACACCTGCACTTTAGGAAAATTACTTTGGCAGTTGTGTGGAAATCTGATCATATTTGTAAGTACCCCTTGAATTTTAATTCTAGCTGCTGATGTACAGAATATTATTTTATATTAGTTTAGTGCTTATCCCCTTCCTGCCATCTTTTTTCACTTAGAATGTAGTAGAGACAATACATTTCATTATTTTCCTCGCTGCTAATTTTGTTAAAGCTCTGTTTTTAATGTATAGATCATTCTTGGTAAATACTTTTAACATTCTATAAAATACTTTTAAAACTTATTTTTATTGACTTTTTTGTTTTTATATCGCTAAAGTTTCTGGATCTCTTTCCCAGAGAGCCATATTTTTAAACAAAGAATAAAAACAAATAGGGGAAAAAAGACTTTTTAGTGATACTAACCAACCAACTCTCAAAAAAATTTGAGAGTATATAAAATGTTACATATCCATAGTCCACCATCTCTGCATAGAAGGGAAGGAGGTGTATTTTCTCATCTCTTCTCTGGGGTCAAACTTGGTTTAAGTTTTTTCCATTTTATAGCAATCTTATTTTCTCTCTCACCTTTCTCCTTCCTCATCTGCTTAAAACCAACAACAAACAGCATCATTTTTTAAAAAAAGAAAACAAAAATCAAAGTTAAAATAAATTCCTGCATTGAACATTTCCCAAAAAATACATTTGTCATTGTGCATCCAGTCTCTCACATCTCTGACAGAATGTTAGTAGCGTGGATCATCATTGTTCCTCCAGATTTAAAGTTGGTCATTACTTTGATCAGAGTTCTTAAAAGCCTTTCAGGGGCAGCTAGGTGGCACAGTGAATAGAGCACTGGAGGATTTTTTTCATAGTTATTGCTAACTTTAATTACTTCATTAGAAATCAACCTATTCATATACCTTGTTCATAACAGAGCAGGGTTGGGGATCCTGCAGCCTCCAGGCCACATGTGGCCTTCTAGGTCCTTGGGTGTGACCTTTTGACTGAATTAAAATTTTACAGAGCAAGTCCTTTTATTAAGGGGATTTGTTCTGTGAAGTTTGGATTCAGTCAAATGGCTATACTTGAGGACCTAGAGGGCCACATGTGACCTTGAGACTGCAGATTTCCCATCCCTGAATTAGAATATGACTTTTATTCCTATGAATTTGATTCAAGATTAATTTAAAAGTATTTGTTGAAAAAACTGCTTGAATCAGTTCCTTAGATATCGGTATCCTTATACAAGTAGACTGTTATAAGAGGAATCAAACATTTTTTCCCTCCTACCTGCTTCCTTTCAAACCTTAGCTGCATTGTTTTTATTCTGCAAAAAATTTTTAAGTTTTATGCATTTAAACTGTTCATTTTATTTTTAAGGTCATGTTTGTCCTTTGGTTATGAATTCTTTAGATATTATAATTACACATTATTTTATTTCATTTAAAAATACCATTTTAATTCATGCTTTAAGTGAAATTTATTTCTTGGAGTTATTACTAAATTCACTACTAATTTATCCTATTATTTAAGGAGCTTAATCAAGTGTTTAGCCTGTTGATACCCAATAATATAAGTATATCTGCCTTAAGGTAAGCATGTTGATAAGTTTTGGATTTACACAAAAGATGGAGGTATTTTTTTTTTAATCTTGGCAGAAGATTCTTTTAAATAGCCCAGTTTAACAGCATATTTAAATTGATTTGATTTACAAAAATTTAATTTAAATACATGTATTACACAAAGATGTAGTTATGTAGTGGTATTACTTATACTTATGGTTTAGGATATCTGGGTAGATCAGAGACTTTAGAGAAAAGACAAAAAAAAAAGGACTAGCATTGGTGTACATATGGGTGAAAACTTAATTTAGCCTCTGACAGGCCTTGTTAATTTCATCCTTTGAATCTGTGAACTTCTTCAGCAATGTGGGTACTCCCTCCTATGATGGGTATCATAACCCATGTCTGCCCTTTCATCAGTGTCTTCTTATATAATCTTCTAAAGAATATCTGCCCAATGTACTTGAGGCCGTTTTTAGTTCTCCAGTGGAGGATGTTGGGTGGTCTAATGGTTATCTTTTGCTTTTGCCTATATGATCTAACCACCTTTCATTTTACCTGCTTTCATTTAGGTTCATAGATTAGAATTAAAAATTACCTCAGAAGGGCAGCTAGGTGGCACAGTGTAAAAAAACACCCTTCCTGGAGTCAAGAGGACCAGAGTTCAGAGATGACTTCAAATGCTTACTAGGTGTGTAACTCTGGGCAAGTCTCTTAATCACGATTACCTCCAAATTTTTTTTTTTTAACTTCAGAGATCATCTGATATGCTCAAATATGCAAAAGCAGAAACTTAGGCCTGGGAAGGATAAGTGATATGCCCAATGTCACACAACTGATATGCAGTGGATAGAACCAGCATTCAGACCAGGTCTTCTGATCCCAGGTCCATTGCTCTTTCTGCTTTCTATACCAAGCTGCCTTTTTTTTTCAGATGTCATTATTGTGGCTACTCTTTTCCTGAAGTGCAGATCTGAATCTTTTTCTTATCCTTTTTCTCATGCTTTTTCTCATCCTATACAACTCTGGTCCATGTTTTTATATACATTCTCTACAGGGGATCCACCTAATGTGCTTGGGAAACTTTAGATCTCTTGACATTGCTTCAATAGGAGTGGAGCATGTAGATTGTATTGTAGTCTGTTCATGCCAGCCACCTCTTTCTTTGGTGCTTTGGGTGACCAGTTTTATTCTTTGGACACTATGATATTTGGACACGTGACATTCTGTGACTCAGAGCCTTGGGTTATTACTGGAAGAATATCATTATGGAATGATAGGTCATTATTTTATGTAGGAGCCTTAGGGTCATTAAAATCAATGTTCAGTTTCTCAAATCGATCCAGTCTAATTTTTCTTCCTGTTTCATTCTAGGCTCACCTCACAAAGCGTTAGTGCATTTTTAAGCTTTAATAGCTTTTGTTTTAGCTTAAATAGCTTAAAATAGCACTAACATTTTTGGAACATCCTGTATAAACCAGTGGTTCATTCAACTGTATATCAAATTTGGACAAAAAGCATTCTTTATTGACTTTTTTTTGTAGATAGTAAGGCCAAATTCTTAAGTGCCCAGGAAACTCATTTAGGAGTCATTATTACTGTTTGGGGGCTTGATGCAATCAGCATAATGTCTTCTGTAAATGGTAGCATCTTGATGACTTCACCTAGTTTTGGGGAAGCAGTCTTTCATTTGAAATCTTCCTCTGTGCCCATGACAAACACCTTTAGCAAACAAATACTTTCCTGTTTTTGCCTTGATTGATTGAATTCAGAGGATCATGAGGCCCATTCTCCGTATCTTTTAATCTTCCCCAAGGAAGAGAACGTTTAGGTGGCCTTTTTACCCCACCAAATCAAGGGGTTTTTCACAGTCAATAAACAGTAATCACAGGGGTATCTAGTATTTTTTAATTCCTTTCAGTCACTTGTTTTATGGAAAAAAAAATATGGCCTGCTGTAGAAGATGAGTAGTAGCAGTGTGAATGAACTTAAAAGAAGTTATAAAATTGATAAGAATTGGTAATTTGATTCAGGTGTCAAGCACAATGCCATGTATGTAGCCCACGACACTCCTGAACCAGATTAAAATATCCTGCAGAAGTATCTAACAAAACAAATGAAAATACAGTAAACCTTAGATATTGTTAATATGGGCTTTTCTAAGAGTTAATATGGAGCCAACAGGGATCCTTCTATAAAGATTAATGCCTCCCTTCCAAAACTGACCAATTATTGAAAATCCCCTCTACAAATATACCTCAGTTCTTATGTTTAGGGTTAAGACCTTTCTTTATGAAATTCTTTTAAAAAATAGATTTTTGTTGAAATGTTTTGTTTTTATATCCCCTACATTTTTCCCTTTACTTCTTCCCTTGCTCCTTTCCAGAGAACCATTTCTTAAAGCAAATAGTTTTTTAATAAAGAGGACAAAAATTCAGAAAAACCTATCAATACATTGAGAAAACCTGATCTTTCAGAGGAGTGGCAAAGGAGGTGTCATTTCACATCCCTTTTGGGCCAACCTGGTTCCATTGTTTTTTTTTTTTTCAAGATTTAACAAAATTTTATATATTTTTTTCAATTACACGTAAAAACAATTTTTAACATTTGGTTTTCAGACTTTTGATTTCCAAATTAACTCCTTCCATTCCTCCCCTCCTCTTCCCATCCTTCCCCCTTCTTTTTTTGTTTATTTTTATTTATTTATTTTTAGTTTTCAACATTCATTTCCACAAGATTTTGAGTTACAAATTTTCTCCCCATCTTTCCTCTACTGCCCAACTAAGCTTAGCAAGCCTACTACTGAATACTCCTTCTCCAAATCTTTTCTTTATTATATCCTCCCTATGCCTCCCCCCGCCCCAACTTTCTAGAAGGGCAAGATGGATTTCTATACCCATACATATCTTATTTCCCAGTTGCATGTAAAAACAATTTTTTTAACATTTGTTTTTAAAACTTTGATTTCCAGGTTCTTTTCCTTCTACCCTCCTTACCTGCCCCCACTGGGAAGACAAGCAATTCAGTATAGGTTGTACATGTGTAGTTAACGCAAAACGTTTCCCTAGTAGTTATATTGTAAAAGACTAACTATATTTCCCTCCATCCTACCCCACCCCCCTTTATCTATTTTCTACTTTGATCCTGTCTCTTTTCAAAAGTGGTTGCTTCTGTCTACTCTCTTCCCTCAATCTGCCCTCCCTTCTGTCATTCCCCCCCTCTTATCCCCTTCCCCCCTACTTTCCTGTAGGGTAAGATTCCCAATTGAGTGTGTATGTTATTCTCTCCTTAAGCCAAATTCAGAAAGTAAGGTTGACCCATTCCCTTTCACCTTCCTGCTCTTCCCCTCCATTGTAACAGTTTTCTCTTGCCTCTTTTATATGAGATAATTTACCCTATTCTCTCTCTTTCTCCTCCTAATATATTCCTCTCTCACCTCTTAATTTTATTTTTTAGATATCATCCCTTCATATTCAACTTATCCTGTGCCCCCATCTATGAATACATGTACACACTTATACACACACTCACATATGTATTATACACACATACACCCTCCTATACACATGTATATATTTATGTATACACACACACACACACATATACACACACATTTATTCCCTTCAACTATCCTCATACTGAGATAAGTCTCATGAGTTATAATTATTGTTTTTCAGTGTAGGAATGTGCATACTTCAACTTGAACAAATTCCTTATGATTTTTTTTCCTGTTTCCCTTCTCATGATTCTTTTCTTGTATTTGACAGTCAAATTTTCTGTTCAGCTCAGTTTTTTTCATCAAGAATGCTTGAAAGTCCTCTATTTCATTCAATAACCATACTTTATCCTGAAGCATTATACTGAGTTTTGCTGGGTAGGTAATTCTTGGTTTTAATCCTAGCTCCTTTGACCTCCAGAATATCATATTCCAAGTCTCCTCCTCCTCCCCCAGGGATTAGGACCCAGAACCATGTGTGGGCAATGCAATAGAATTCTACACCCAGTTCTAGCAAAGGGTCCACTGTTACCTCCTTTTGATCAGTTGTCTGACCCCCTTCCTGTCTATAGACTGAGAGCTCTGGAAACCTCCATTTCCATTGCCATCAAGGCCTGCTCCTGACTTGCCAGGGTGTGCCAGATACTGGACTGTGCTCCACTCTCATCTGTGTCAACCATCTATGTTGTCTTGGGCTGGAAAATTATTTCCCCCTGTCCTTTTGTTGGTTCTGATGCTCCAAAATCCATCTTGAGGTGTTATTTTGGAGGGAATTAGGGAGAGCTCAGGCGTGTTTCTGCCTTTCCTCTACAGTCTTGGCTCCACCATCCAACCTGGTTCATTACAATTTTTCAACATTCAATTTCTGTTATTTTGAGGATATTGTTCTTTCCATTTAAATTGTTATTACTAATATGAATGTTGTCTGTATTGTTTTCTGGCTCTACTTACATCATTTTGCATCAATTCATCTAAGTCATTGCATACTTTTCCATGTTAATTATATTGGTCATTTCCAACATGTAGTATTCTATGACATTCCTGTACCACTACTTGTTTAGCAATCTCTCAATGCATGATATTAACTTAAAAGTTGAATAGTGTTTTTGTTGTTACAATTGTATGACACTCTGAAGGAAATGACAAGTAATTTACAATAATACTTAAAAGCCTTTCTAAGATGTGTCCATTATTCCTATTGCTAAGGTTTTCATAAAATAGGATTAGGGCACTGAAATTTTTGTTTCTCTTACTTGTACTACGATATTATAATTTTATGTTATCCTTCCTCCTTACTCTTTACAGTTATCTCCGATAGCTTTGTGAATAATAAAATAACGAACGAGACCTTGTCATAGTTGGAAATGGTATAGTGTAAACTTCTATTTAATCAACTTTTATTAAAGTAAACAACTATGGTTAGATTATTGAATGGAAAGCTTAAAAAATGAAATAGAAATAAAGTTTAAACTTTTTTCCATATTCAGATAGACCCTCTATTGAGAAGTAGTTGGTATTTGATCATTTCAGTTGCATTTGGGAGAGCCCTTCTGTGTTAAAATTATGTTGTCTGTTCACTCATTTTAGATGAGAATCTCATGTGAAATTAATAAAAGTAGTTCTCATTTAGAGGGAGCACTTTTAGAGATTTAAATTGTGATGTTGAAGTGAGCATGTAATGGAAATAAGAGTAGGGAGCAAAAGCAATCATGAGAGTACAATTGAAAATAGAAATTTACCAGATTGTCTGGCTTAGGACTTTTTTCTGTTCCCTTTAAATTACCAATTATTCAAGCATATAGATATAAGTTCTTTTCTTTTGGACTGGAATAATTACTTTCTGTCCTTTTGAGAGAGTATAGTTAGGGCTCTATTTTTCTTTGTCTCTCATCTCCTCTTGAGGGTTTGAGTATTCAAGAGCATGTGTTAGTTGGCCCAGAATGTTTTAAATAGGAGGACTTAGGATATTAAGGTATTGAAAACTGAAGCTGTTATGGCATTCAACAAACTGGCCTTTTCTTGATTTTTTGTGACTTTGGGTTTTACAGAAACATCTATGTGAAACACCAAGTTTGAAGTTAACATATACAAATCACCAGGTGTAAAAGAATTAACTAGCATCACAGAACTGAGAATTCAAAGGAAAAAAAACCAATTTTCAAATGTGGGCAAGTTGGAGTCAGACTTAGAGGAATTGATTTTCATTCTGAGAGATACCTGAGGATTACCCACAGAGGGTAGTCCTTGAAAGGAAAAAGATTAGAGAGTGTTTGTTAGCACTTCCCATTTTGTATGTCACATATGTCTTTGCCACAGTGTTTCCACTATGATTCTAGAATTGAAGAGAGAAGCAGAGCTAACTTTGGACATAAGAATATGCGGATTTTAGATAAAATGACCACCCACAGTCCAGATTACTTGTTGAGTTAAAGTATCATTCACTTTATGAAAGAATTCTGTGTGTGTGGAGATTATTATTCTCTTGTTTATTTAGATCACTGTGTTAGTGCAAACATAGGTCTTTCCCCCCCAAAAATCTATTTTATATAAAGCCTAAATATAGTCCATAATTAGTGTTACTTTCAGTATCCCTGGAGACACATACGTGTGTGTGTGTGTGTGTGTGTGTATAGAAGAATGTGTGTGTGTCTCCCTTTGAGAGGACTCTTTTTAATGGTATGATCTATATAGTTAAGTGTAACCATAGCAATATAGTATGTTTTCTGATGGCTAGAACTTTAATGTTATGTATTTTAAAGGATAGAAGTGTGGGGAGAACTCACTTTACTTTTTGATCTAACTAGTAGAGATTATTCAGTTGTTGAGATCCAATGTGTGATAACTTAAAAAGTCAGTGAGCAGTTAAAACTTATTTTATATAAAGCCTTAAGCTAGACTCTGGGGATGCACTGACAAAATGAAAATCAGTACCTGCATCAAAAGAGTGCAAAACTAGATTTATCCTGAGGAGACATGTTACCCAAATCAAGTTGTTAATGCTAACACTGAATTTTATCCAAGTTAAATAGAAATTTTTAACAAAAATACTTGTTTTTTAAATAATCTCATTAAGTCTAAAAACTGACCCAGAACTTGTTTAAAAAGGTTTGAATTACTGTTAAGGTCATTACCATCCTTAGAAACCTAAGTCATCCTCCATTTCTCACTCCTCCTCTTTTAACTATGCCTCTTCTTTGGGGCAGGACCTAATCACCTCACACCTAGTGTCTTACAGTAGCCCTCTGGTTGGTCTTCCTGTTTCCAGTCTCTTTGCTCCAATCTATCATCTACTCAGCTGCCAGTGACCCACTTAAAAGTACAAGTCTATATATGTCAGCACTCTACTCAATAAACTCCCTAGTACCTCCAGGATCAAATTTAAAATCCTGTTTGGCATTGAGACCTTCATAACTCTAGCCCCTTCTTCCCTTTTCATTCTTCTTATATATTCTTCCTTTCATATACTCTTCAATCCAGGCCTCCTTGTTTTTCCTTGAATGTGATATTCCAAATTCCAGCTCTTGATTAATTTTCACTGGCTGACTCTACTGTCTGGGATTTTTGCCCTCCCCTTCTCTGCCTCTTCCCTTTCCTCTTAAGATTATCTCTAATTTGGGGCAGCTAGCTGGTGCAGTGAATTGAATACCAGCCCTGGAGTCAGGAGGACCTGTGTTCAAATTTGGCCTCAGACACTTGACACACTTACTAGCCCTGTGACCTTGGGCAAGTCACTTAACCCCAGTTGCCCTCCAAAAAGCAAAGGGAAAAAAAGATTATCTCTAATTTATTCTGTTTGTATCTGGATCATATATATTTATTTGCATGTTGTCTTCACCATTAAACTCTGACCTCTTTGAGAACAGGGACCATTTAAAAAAATATTTTGGCTGCTGTGTCTCAAGCAGTTAGCATAGTATCTGGCATGTAATAGGCTTTTATTTACATGCTTATTGACTTAGCTTCTTTTTGGCCATGTGTATTTTCCAAATTGAAATTTTTTTTTTCTTGCGCTTTTTGGAGGGCAATTGGGGTCAAGTAACTTGCCCAAGGTCACACGGCTAGGTTTTTGTTTGTGTGTGCGTTAAGTGTCTGAGCCTGGATCCGAACTCAGGTCCTTCTGACTCCAGGGCCGACACTCTACTCACTGCGCCACCTAGCTGCCCCACAAATTGAAATTCTTAAGTAATTTTAGATTAATTCTACAATGTGACTCATAACCATTAGTGAGAAAAATCAAGGGGCAGCTAGATGGCGTAGTGCATAGAGCATCTGCCCAGAAGTCAAGAGGACCTGAGTTCAAATACGGCCTCTGACCAGACACTTGACACTAGCTGTGTGACCCCAGTTGTCTCATCAAAAACCAACAAAAAAAAAAAGAAAAAGCAACCCATGGACATTTTCATATCCAGAACATCTTTTCCCCTGTAATCTCTCGACAGGATTCTTGGCATTTTGTATACATAGTATTTGATATGTTGGGAAACCCCATTGTTTGTGTTCTTATGTTTTTTATGTTTCTTGAGGAAGTATCAAAACATTTGACTTTCTTCATATAGTCATGTAGAATAATGTAACTTAGAAAGTTTTTGATTGTCCAGGTGAATTACTACTGAATCAGAAAACATGAAAAATGGACAACTTCTGCTGGAATTATAGAGAAATTGCATTGTGTTGGAATGTTTCCTCCAAGCATATTGTTATAGCTGTTAGGTCTTCATATAAATACGTTTGGAAAGCCCTGAAAATAGGGGTTTAGGAACATCCTAGTGCTATAAATTGGGAATGCCAGTATGGAGCTATAAGCAGTCCATTTTGAGAATAAAAAAAGAATTCCTAACTACAGTTAAATCTCTTTTACTGTTTTGATGCTGTATTGCCTCCAGGTGGTGGTAGAGTTTTATGTACACATTTAGAAAAATAATTTTCTTGATAATTTACAAATTTTGATCAGGATTTTTGTCATTTTCTTACCCCGTTTCATGTTATTTTTTAAATTAGGAGTTAACTGTGCAGTATCCTGGGCACAAGAGATATTTGAATGTACCTATATTTTTATGTATATTAAATTAAAGCTGGAAGAATTATAGCTTCACATGGGGTTCATTTGAGTTGCCAGAGATTTGTAATGGAGTGTCTAGAGTAATTAGAACATCATCCACAGTACTATTTTGCTCTTGGGAAGCATCTTGTAACTTGTTTAAATCAATACAAATAGTTTGTTATTGTTTACATTCAGTGTAAAAAATGTGTCTATTACAGATAGCTGGGAAAATAACTAATTAAGTGTGATAGAAGTGTTCAGAAAAAAACCCAAACACACAGAGTTTCAGAAGAACTTCCTGTGAGTCAAGTACAATGATATGATAACATTTGTTTTGGTCATATGCCTTAATTTTGTTTTTTTGCTTATATTCCAGATAGTTGAGGTGGTTTGATAATGATCTCTGGATAGTGATGTGTTGTAGTATAAAATGTAATATATTAGTGTTGAACTGAAGAGGGATGATGTTGATATGGTATAAGAATGATATGTATTGGAAAGAGTACTGAATGAGTCTGGTGATCGGGGTTGTAGTCCTAGTTGCTCTACTATTATGGTACAACTTTTAAAAGGTATAGGTGTCCCAGTGAAAACCTGATGGCAGACAAGCCATGACTTTGAGTGTCACTTAACTTTTCTAACCCTCACTTTCCTTGTCAAGTCAACTAATTTAATAGAAGCAACTGGATAAAGCAGTGGATAAAGAACTAGACCTGGAGGAGCAAATGAGATAATATTTGTATAAAATATTTAGTGTGGTGCATGGTACATAGTGAGTGCTATATAAATGCTTATTCCCTTTCCCCATTAATAACTTAACCTGACTAACTTACAAGATTGGTTTCTGATAAGATCCAGCTATATTCTGGGCAATCTCATCAGCTCCCATGGATTCATTCATCACCTCTATGAAATATCTTCTATATCTGTTGACCCTTATTTCTTTTCTTGAACTCAGTCTGCCATTGTACTTGCTGGCAATATTTACTTGGATGTCCCATTGGTATCTCAAATTCACGTAACCAAAATAGTTTATGTCTTCCCTTGATTAATTTTTTTCCCTCACTGCTTCTCACCATTCATCCAAATCCAGCTAGTTATTAAATTTTATGGATTCTACCTTGTAATGGTAATGGTAATTTGAATATCTTCCTTGCTCCTTAAGAGACCTAAGGGAATTTGACGATCTTCCCTGCCCCTTAATAGGCTGAATGTAATCACATGGAGCCTGTGAAGGGACTAGTTTGCTGAATGGGTGGAGCATGAAGGGGTGTAAGAAAGAGAGAGAGAGAGAGAGAGAGAGAGAGAGGAGATGCAGGCAAGGAGACAGCTAGGCTTGTGGGTGTTTATTTGTGGGAAGGCCTGAGCAGGGGGAAGGATTTTGGGATGGTGTTGCTCTCTGCACTGTTGTTATGTATAGATTTCTTTGTTCCTATGATGGATTTGATTTTCTGGTGTTGAGATTCACCTTTCTGATGTCTGAGTAGATGTTTTGCCTTCTGTCTTCTATATGGAGAGACTTATACTTTGTGATTCATGGTTACACTATCATATTCATAGTCTCTCTTGGTGCTATGAATATTGCCTTGGAGATACTTACCTCCAAAGAGCCTCTTAACATTTCTTTCCACTCATACTGACACAAATTCATACCCTTATCATCTGAATTACTCTTTTAGTCAGTTTTCTCTCCAGCACCTTAAGTGGTATAGTGGATAGTGTTGGATTTGGAGTCAGAAAGATCTAAGTTCAGGTCTTACCTTAAAAACTTGGGTTGCTGGGTAACTCTAGGCAAATCACTTAATCTTTCATATCAAAGTTGATATTTTTTGGGGTCTCCTTTAGCAGACGGTTGACTCATTTTTCATTATATTCTTGCCTCACTCTCATTTCTCTTCCCAGTTTTTCCTGTTGCTGTTACTTGATTTTCAAAATCCTTTTTGAGCTCTTCCATGGCCTGAGAACAGTTCATATTTTTCTTGGAGGCTTTGGATGTAGGAGGTTTGACTTTGTTTTCTTCTGAGTATATGTTTTGATCTTCCTTGTCACCAAAGTAAGATTCTATAGTCTGAGATTTTTCCTACTGTTTGGTCATTTTCCTCACAAATTACTTGAATTTTTAACTCTTTCTTAAAGTAGGGCTCTGCTTCCAGTGTGGAGGATATACTATCCCAAGCTTCAGGTGTTTTGTGCAGCTGTTTTCAGAGATACTTTTAGAGACTTTTAAGTTTTCAATTCTCCTAAGGTGATATGAGCAAAAGAGAGGTATTTACTTCTCTCCTGGCCTGTTCTCTGGTCAGGGAGTAACCACAAACGCTTTTTTCTGCCCTGGAATTCTGAGAAGTGTTGTTCCCTTTCCATTGCTGCCACAAGCTCTTGATATGCCAGTGCTCCTCCTCACCCCAGGACTGCAGCCCAGATCCAAGTATGGGAAAGCAACAGAGTCCTGCCTCAGTGCCAGCAAAGAGACCCCTGTAATTTCCTTCTGTTTTGTTTGATCCTCTTACCTTACTGCCTGTGAGCTAAGAGCTCTGGAAGCTGCTGTTGCTGCTACTGCCGTCACACCAGGACTTTGCTGTTCCTCTCTCACCCAGGTCTGACAGACCTTTCCCACTGACCTTCTAAGTTTTCTTTAGTGTTTGTGGGTAGAGAAGTCTGGAAACCTCCTCAGCTATCAGTGATCAGTCCCCTGATACATACTACAGGTTTACTGGAGCCCTGGTCTTTGTAGATAGCCCATACGGGACTGTGCTTCTCTCCTAGCCTGGCACAGCAGACCTTTCAGGTTGACTATCCAGGTTCTCTTGGGCTGGAAATTTGTTTTATTCTGTCTTTTTCTGGGTTCTGCTGCTTTAGAATTTGTTTAGAGTCATTTTTAAATGTATTTGGAGGGATTTGGGGGAGACCTCAAGGTAGTCCCTGATTTTACTCTTCCATCTTGACTCCACCCCCTCCTTTACATTAAAAAATAAATAAAGTCACCGTTGCTCCATTATTATCTTACTTTTTTTAAGGGCATCCCAAACAATTCTGTTAATATCAGTATTATGAATTCTTTCCTAAATATGTTTTCCTTTGGTGTTAATGTGTTGTTTTATACCAGAACAAATATTTCTTTGCCTCTAGAGATGAGTCAACAATAACATTTAGTGAAAGAAATCCTCAGTATGTTAAGGATCTATTCTTTCTTTGTGTAAACTTATTTTACTTAAGGAAGACTGGAATACTTTGTTTTAAAGAGTTCCCTGAGGCTCACAGAAGTTATATGATTTGGCCAAGGTGACTTAGGTGTTAAGTGACTTGTCCACATTCACGTAGTCTAGGTCAGAGACAGATTTGAACCCAGGGTCTCCTAGCTTAACTCTAAGGTCTTCCATTTTTTATTATACTTTATCTCTTAGGTAAAAGCATAGATAGAAAGATGTTTAACAAATCATCTTTAGTTTTTAGAATCAAATAACTGAAATTGAATGAGAAAATGTTAAAAAAAATTCCCACTAAGTACTGAATATACTTGGGTGAGTGGGAGGGAACTATATAATACTATAAAATATCATCAGTGGTTCTTGAACAACTTTAAGCCTAAAAATGCTAACTTTATACCTAAAAAAAAAGACTAAAGGAGTAGAATAACAAAAACAATAGGAAATTAATGCTTATGGGTCCCTCGTCCTTAGCACAGTGTCTAGCACACAACATTCAATACTTGTTGACTACACAATTTGGTAAATACATATTAACACATCTTTGTGCCTGGTTAGATACTGGGGAGTATGAAAAGCATGACAGTTCCTTGAGAAGGGAGCTTGATAGAGTTGTTGGACACCTGACTGGACTTGAAATTGAGTTAATCAAAAATTAAGATTACAAAACTGTAGCAAGACAAAAACAAAAGGAAACTTGTCCCTTGCCCTTAGCGAGCTTACATTCTATATACAAGGACCTGAGTATTTAACAGAGTAAATTACTCAACTAAGGTTAAGTAAAATGGTTAGAATATTTGCTGTGTAGGATAATTATTTTGCAAAAATAAAATCTCCAAACAAATACCATCATTACCATTACTTTTGAGAAATTTATGATCAGTCTTTTTTTTTATTGTGATCTGATCACTGTTTTGAAGGATGGTGAAAGGATTTTTGATACTGATGACCACCCCTTGTTTTAAACTTCCATTTCTTGACTTCTGTGTTTCTATGCTAGCTATATTTTCTTCTTCTCTCTACTATTACTTAACTCTCTCTCCATTAAAACTGTGGTTGGAGGGGCGGAGCCAAGATGGCGGAGTAGAAACAGCACTATCAAGGTGCTCTCCCATCAGACCTCTTCCAAACCATGTAAAAGGGGACTCTGAACAACTTCTGGAGACCCAGCACCCTCAGAATGACACAGTGAATCTACCCTCCCACTGGGGACAGCCTGGCGGCCCTGTGGAAAGCGGCCGGCACAGTGTTGTGGGAGCCTAGCCCAGGTCCTCGGGAGCTGAGGTTTTAACCCCAGGGTGGCCGGGCCAGCAGCCAGCCAGAGGGACCCCAGAACACCAGCAGCTGTGGCAATTCCAGAATTATCAACACTGACATGCCTAGGACAAAATGAGAGGTTAGTGCCTTTTGGACTTTGGGACCAGTATTTGGGGAACTCATCGGCTTCCTCTCCCAGGGGCTAGAAGCCGCTGAGGAGACAAGGCACACTCACCATTTTGCAGCTCCAGTGGCAGCTTCAGCTCCTGGCCTGTGAACTGTAGGGAGATCCAGTGATCAGTCTTGGGGGGTAATCGCTTTTGCTTTAACCTCCCTGGATCTGGATTGTGGTCTGGGGTGGAGGTCGTTGGGTGGGTATCCAGCTTGCTAGAAACGGAAGTTGAGAAGACCCCAACGTTTGGAATGGAAGCTCCCCTGTCTGATGGCAGAGTCCTACTGTGGCAGAAAGCCCAAAAGTCAAGTAATTAAGTGGCAACTTGCCAAGGCAAAGGAAACAAAATAAACAGAAAAATGCAACATTAGACTCCTATTTGGGGGGCAAAGAGGATGGAAGCATGGAACAGTCAGAGGACTGTGAGGTCAGAAATCCTGCTCCAAAAGCCCCAAAGGAAAATATGGGCAGGTTACAGGGCATAGAGGACCTTAAGAAGGATTTTAAAAATCAAATAAGAGAAGTGGAGGAAAAATTGGGAAGAGAAATGAGAAGGATGCAGGAAAAGTATGAAATGAGGGTCAACAGCCTGATTGAGGAAAATAACACCTTAAAAAATAGACTTAACTCAAATGGCAAAGGAGGCCCAAAAGGGCAATGAGGAAAAGAATGCCTCAAAAAGACGAATTTGCCAGAGGGAAAAAAGAATCTCAAAAGCTCACTGAGGAGATTCATTCCTTCAGAGTTAGACTGGAGCAAATGGAAGCTAATGACTTTATGAGAAATCAAGATGCTGTTAAGCAGATCCAAACAAATGAAAGATTAGAAAACAATATGAAATATCTCATGGGGAAAACCACTGACCTGGAAAATAGATCCAGGAGAGATAATTTAAAAATTATTGGACTACCTGAAAGCCATGATCAAAGAAAGAACCTAGAAATCATCCTTCAAGAAATTCTCAAGGAAAATTGCCCTGATGTGTTAGACCCAGAGGGCAAAATAGAGGTTGAAAGAATCCCCTGATCACCTCCTGAAAAAGATCCCAAAAAGAAAACTCCCGGGAATATTATAGCCAGGTTCCAGAATCTCCAGATCAAGGAGAAAATACTCCAAGCAGCCAGGAAGAAACAATTTCAATATTGTGGAAACACAATCAGAATAGCCCAGGACCTGGCAGCTTCTACACTGAGGGATTGAAGGGCATGGAATATGATATTCCAGAGGGCAAAAGAGCTGGGACTGAGCCCAAGGGTCACCTACCCAGCAAAACTGAGTACCTTGTTTCAGGGGAAAATATGGTCATTCAATGGAATAGTGGACTTTAAAGCATTCTTGAAGAAAAAACCAGAGTTGAATAGAAAATTTGACATCTAGACACAAGAAGCAAGAGATGCCTGAGAAGGTAATCAGGGAAAAGAAATCAAAAGGAACTTATCAAAGTTGAACTATTTACCTTCCTATATGGAAAAGCAATAACTGTGACTGATGAAACCTTTCTCAGTATGAAAATAATGGAAGAAGGGTATATGGGCATATGAATACATATGTGAATGTGTGTATATGTGTTTACAGTTATACTTGGATAGAGGGCACAGGTTGAATTTGGTGGGAAGGGATGATACTTAAGGGGTGAAATTATGAGGTGAGAGAGGAAAGTGGTAAGAGGAGATGGGGAGAGACAGGCTAGGGTAAACTATCTCATGTAGAAGAAGCAGGGGGATGTGGCTTCAGGGGAGGGGAAAAACAGGAAGGCAAAATAGCAAAACCATATTCTCATTGAATTTGGCTCAGGGAGAGAATAACATACATACTAAATGGGATATCTCACCCTGCTGGAGAGTAGGGGGAAGGGGGATGAGAAGGGGGCGTGATGGAGGGGAGGGCATTTTAGGGGGAGGGGAGGTTGGAAGTACCCACTATCGAAGAGGGATAGGATCAAAGTAGGGAATGGACCAGGTCGAGGGTGGGATAGGTGGGAGGGAATTATAAGCAGCCTTTTACAATATATCTGCTGTGGTAATGTTTTGCATAGCTATACATGTACAACACTTAGTGAATTGCTTATCTTCCCAGAGGAAATGGGCGACAAGGGAGGAAGGGAATGGATCTAAAATTCGAGGTTTTAAAATTAAATGTTTCAAATATATATAAATACCATTATTAATACTATTTTGCATGTCATTGGGAGATAAGATGTTCAGGCATTGGGGCACAGAGATTCACCTCGCCCTAATGGTAAAGTCGAAGGGGGTATGGGAGAAGATATCGGAGAGAACAGATTGGATGATGGGATATCCTGTGGGACCACTATTTTGGGGTGGTGGGTAGGGAAAAATGGGGAAAAAATTGTAACTCAAAATCTGGCGGAAACAAATGATGTAAACCAGAAGTTAATAAAGCGTTTGTTTTAAGAAAAAAAAAACAAACAAACCTGTGCTTGTTGGCGAAGGCAGCCCAGTGGATCCTTTTTTTATTCTCTCCTTTTGAGATTTCATTAATTCCTTCACAACTATTCAATCTATGGCTTTAGAAGAGAGCAGAAACCAACAGCTTCGTTATAACCTTACCCTCATCATATTAATTAAGTCTAAAATAATACCTTTCATTCTCACAGATGAAACAAAATCTCATTTATTGAACTTTTTACTATATGCAGTATGCTAAGTATTAAGGATACAAATACAAAAGATACATTTTGTCTTGTAGCTTACATTCTAATGTGGTGAAATAACATGTGAGGGAATGGTGGCCAGGGAAGGTTGAAATCAACAGGGCTGGTTGATGAGGCTATAGGACAATTCATTAAGGAGACTTGGGATAAGATAGCAAGAATATGGACATGAGACAGAGTCAGGTGGCTGCAGTAGGCCAGCTGTAGTGAACTCTCATGTATCATAATAGAAGTTGTAGCAGTGTCAAGGCTTTTCCTTTTCATGATTTTCTTTGTATCAGTGTGTCACTATTGAGTTTTAGGAGTGCTGGGACTCTGAAATAGCAACATGCAGGTCCTGCCCGACTGAATTCGACCCAAGCCTTCTTTCAGCCAAAGAAAAACAAGGTTTATTACAGATCTGCCATATCGGCCAGATTTAAGGAATCTGAAAATTTCTATCACTAATGCAAGCAGGCCAGATTGAATCTGAGCACTTTTATGGAAACAAGATGGATCTTATATACTGAAAGACTGTGGGAGGAATCTAGTATTGGCTAAGTAATCTGGGAGTAGGGTCTAGGGAGGATCTTGATGGGAGTTGCCAATAGGCTGGGGTAACTAGAGGTTGGAGGCCAGGAACCACGAGAATAGGGATTAGATGGGATCAAGGATGGGAAGTAGTTGGAGGCAATCCAGAGGTAACAGACAGTGAAGGCCTGGGCTAAGGTTAAAGGTAACAGAATTGGGCATCACGATAATGAAATGGTAGATAAGAGGATTATAGAGTCAGACAAATTCCAGATCAAGTGGGAAGATCCAAGGAGAGTTCAAGGGGGTTTCTAGAGCCTGTACCCAGTCTTCACCACAGTGTTCTTTCTTGTGAAGTCCTGACTGGTTTTCTTCCATATAGCTCAATATTCTTTTTACTTTTCTTTCAGTTCTTAAGTTATGGAAGGTAACTGAAAGAAATCTGCCATCAGAAAAGCAAATCTAAACCAGTATGGGGTAGAAGAAAACTGTGTAGGGACAGGAGCTGGGAACTGTTTGTATTAGTATAGACCTTAGGATCTTAGTTACTTTGAGAAAATACAGGTGTTTTCCTTTATGCAAATGCCATCAAGTCTTGGGCGTATCTTTTAAAGGTATCTGCAGTGCAGTAGGGAACTGATAGAAAAATTAAGAGGTGATTTATTTCCTTTATTAAATCAGTCACTGTAGGAATTGTTTAAATTTTAAACTACTTTTAGTACTTGATTATATTTTGTTTTCTACATTATTTTTATTTCTTAAAATTCTGAGCTTACATGCCAAAAAAAGGGAACATTTCCATACACACAGCAGGCCGCAGGAAGAGGATTCTGTATTAAACTTTCAATCTCCATTTCATGCCTCTTAAGAGTTTATAATACTTTTGAGGCTTAGGGGTGCGGGGACCCCAAAATAGCAACATACAGGGCCTTCCTTGCATGAATTCAACCCAAGCCTTCAACCAGAGACAGGTTTTATTAGACCACCAGTTAGAGTTGACATGATTCTAAAAATCTGTTGTATTGGCCAGGCTCTTAAGGAATTTGAGCCCTTTAAAGGTTGGCAAGATGAATCTTTTATACAGAAGACTCTGGGTCTAGAGAAGGGTGTCTAGATGGAATTAAGGAATGATGGTATAGGTTGGGGCAGATGATGAAAGGGCAGTGAATTAACTGGGAAGGGCTGATTGCCCAAGGTGAATGCCAGGGACCTGGGCCAGTTGGGAAAATCCAGGGCCTTTTCCTTTTTGTGCTTCAGATCCCATCCCCATCATTCTCCCTGTATGGGTCAGAAGACCACTCACCCAAAATAACTCAGAGACTTCTCAAAGTAGAAGCAAAACCTTTATTACTTTCTTTCTTGAGAAAGGGCGTCCCCAAATCCAACAAGAAAGTCAGAAGGGAGGAGAGCACTACAGAAGGCAAAAGCAAGATTATAAAGCCCTAAAGTGGGAATTCCACACCCTCCACTGTCGCACCTTGCCATTGATTGGTAAGGCAAGCTCACAGTCTTCTTATTAATGCCAACCAATCAGCGCAAAGCCCTCTCCATTCATTAACCTAATTATTACTAATGAGGCTCTAATTTTGTTAGATAACATACATAATATATGAGGTCCACTACACAAGTGCAGTAACAACCCTAAGAATACTGAACCTTCTTTAGTCCAACCTAGATGTTTCCTTATCTGGGCCTGAGTGTCCCAAGGCCACTGTCTGCTTTCTGATTGGTCAAATCCACCTGCTGCTGCCAGCTCCTTTTATTCTACATTATTTCATTTTTAGTATTATCTAGGAGTTCTCTGGGAACTGGGAACTCAACTTCTTCCCTAGGCTACTGTCTGGTACTTTTTATTAGTAGTCTTGTTTCAGCAATTCTTGCAGTACCTCTTACACTACCATTCCTTTCCCCAAACTAAAAACACCTCTATTTGGTCTCAAAAGTTAATCCAATCAACTTTATTGATACTCAATAGCTCTTACATTACCTTGGAATACACAATGACTTGCATATATATATATATGGGGAAACAATACTGAACTTAGTTAGAAAATATAAGGAAGTAATAAGAATGTATATAAGATGTTCAGAATGGGGAAACTTCATTGCAAGCTATCCCTCATACACCGCCCCCCAGACAATTGGGACCCAAATTCTTTGGGGGTAAGGGTGAAGGTCTCAACTTCTATTTTTTTTTCTTTTTTTGGAGGGCAATTGGGGTTAAGTGACTTCCCGGCTAGTTTTTGTGTTCCGTGTCTGATGCTGGATTTGAACTCAGGTCTTCCTGACTCCAGGGCTGGTGCTCTGTTCACTGGGCCACCTAGCTGCCCCAAGGTCTCAACTTCTGAAACAGCTTCTTGCTGACAAAGGACATAGAAATGTCCCAGCATCTGGGGGGTCCCAAACAGGAGGCTGATTGGAACCAAGCACAGGCTGCATCAAGGGGATGATGTGGGCGGGGGGGCGCGTTGGCTGGTACTCACTGTTTACTACCAACTGTAGGTGAGTCTGGAAGACACAAATCTGACAAGCAAGCCTACAGGGCCCATATAGGGAGAAATAAAAGTTCAAGAGCCCCATTAAAATTATTTACATTTGACCTGCAGGATTATTTATCCTTGTTACTTTGTTAAAAGTTGAACACTTTTGCAGATAGGAGTTTTACACCCCTGGGTTCAATAGTTACACAAATGAATTTACCAGAGATTGACTTTTTACTCCTATGTGGGATGAAAGAGTTCAGAGTCTGAATCTGAGATCAGAAAAGGTCTTTATTCTTTCTCATGAGAAAGGATTCCTCCCCCCCCCGCACCCCCCCTCGGTCAAATGGCATCTTCCGGGAGAGAGAGCAACAGGTAGAAGCAGGCCCATGGTTATATAACCTAATGCAGAAACCTAACCCCACAACTGGCCTTCACTCTCATTGGTGGGGAGGCTGGGGAATCTATCTTGGAGACAAAGGACACGAAAATATGAGGGTGTCCAATGTAAAGCCAGGAAGGCAGTTTTACCCTTATTTGGCTTATCTTGTGCTGAGGTGACATTGGGGAGGGTCTCCATTGCTTTAAGTCCCAGATTCCTGTAAGGTCAGGTGTCTTCTAAACTTGGGCCTAGTGGGTGCTTGAAGCCACTCTAGATTTGACTTTTCAGAATGGGGAAACCCTTCACTGCGAATTATCCCTCACACTCCAATGGTAACTAGAGACTTAGGAGGATTCTTAAGTAATGATTAGGCCAAAATCTAAGAAAATCGATTGCCCTGAAACTCTCTTTCCCAAACCAAACTGAAGATGTTTCTGATTTAATTTCAGTTGTTTGGGGGTATGTAATGACTACTCATTCAGGTCAAAACAATGAGATCTCACACATTTGCATTGTACTTAATATCCTTTACCGATCATTGGCTCTAATTATAGAAATTTGCTGCAAAAGGATAAAGCAGGGACTAGGTTTCTATAGGATAAACATTCTTAGAATTCAGATAATTCACAATTTTCCAGTCATGCAGTTTATCAGTTCCACCTCATAGCCAGAGTCAGGAATAGCCAGGTGGGTAACATTCCTTTTCAAAGTAACACAATGGGGAAACTGAGCCAGGAGGATCCTTGAATAGAAGCTAAAATTGTCTTCACAGCTTTTTCCAGATGCAGACCTCCCACCTGTATCACATTTGCTCTGAGTAGTTTGTGGCATTTCTCTCAGATGGGGGATTATTGACTGTTGATTATGGATGGATTATTATGATCCATCAGACAACTCAGAAAAAAATCAGTTACAGTCCCAGGAGATTTTACCTCAAACAGCAAGTTTCATTAATCACAGCATGGGGAAAACTTTTCCAGGATTTACATTTCAAATTTTAAATCTGTCCTGGTGTAAAAGCAAATTCTTAAAAGATCATTTCTATATATTTGCAAATTCTTAGGAAGCCATATTCATTGTTTAGGAGCTCCATAACCCAAGCAAGCTTTTTGGCAACTTTATACATTAAAACAATAACCAGCAACCTTAAAATGTTAAATTTCAGCTGACATCAGTTGTATTTCCAGATCATATAAAATTGATTAAGCATGGGTTTACCCATTGCAGAGGCTTGCTGGCTTCTCACCTTGTGCTGCCTGGGTGATATTTCCAGGCTTTGTAGCTCTGGGGCCCAAGGCCATTGCCTTTGGAGCCCATTCTTGTAGCTACTGCCTCTCCCCCCCTCCTTCCTTTCACAGGATGGGGGAGGGTCAGTTAGAAGGTGGTGGGCAAGGGTGAAGCTGTCTTCTAGTCTGATTGGGATGAGAGTAGTTAGCAGAAAAACCCAATGTTTTTTGCAGTCCCTTGAGATACCTTCTTGACTTAAAAAAAGGGAGTGACTTGAGGTTGTAAGGAGGTATTTCAAAACTCTTAAGGATCAATCACAAAACCTCCAGAATCTGCTAAGATGTTTTTAGCTGTTCAACCTTTTCACTGTAGCTTTAGCTTGGTCAGAGCTGGGACTGCAGCTAATTTTTCTTTGAACTTTTGCAATTTATCTTAGTCCTCTACATCATAGAGGCCAGACACAAAGTTTTCCTTTTCAAGGTCTTGGAGACTGAGCTTTTTTCTAGTTCTAACCTAGGGGTTTAGAGGGAAGGGAGTAAGTAAACTTCCAGAAACCAAAAAGCACCTGCAGTTTTTCCAATTCCCTAGTGCCAAGGGAATTGAGAGAATTGCGTATATGCTTCTGAGTAGGGTGTCCATCCTTGTCCTCTATGCTGCAGAAGGTGTTCCCAGGTCCATGGCCTTGAACAGAACCACTGGATCTAGAGCGTCAGGCTGAGTTCGAGACAGCCTTGTAACTGTCTGCCCAAAAAACCTTCCTAGGTGATTGGAGGGTGACCCAACTACAGGGCAAGAAAGATAGGAAGAGAGAGGGGAGGCTTACATATCTTCCAGTCTTGGCTGGAGAAGAGCTCGAGATAAGGCAGTTTCATTGTCTCATGGAACTATATGTTGCTACATCATACATATTACTTTCAAAAGTGCGTTTTCGATCTAGCTTCTTCTGAACTTCATTCTGTTCTCTTCTGTCCTTTTAAAAAAATGTTTCCCCCAGATCCCCTCCCCATTCTTGAAATTATTTTCCTTCTTATCTTGGCATTTGGCTCCCTTGGTTTTATTCAAAAGTCAGCTTATACCTTTTACCTTTTTTGGTCTCTGATCTACTAGTGCCTTTTCTCTATTGATTTATCTCCAATTTATCTTGAATGTAACTTTTTTGTACATATTTGTTTATATGTTATCTCCCCTATTAAAATGTGAGAGGCATTGTTTTTATCTTTTTATTCTAAGCACTTAGCACAGTACCTGGCACAGAATTAATTCTTAATAAGCTCTTGTTGATATTGATGATGCTAATGTTTGAAGAGGGAGGTTAATGAGAGATTCCCCAAGTTGGTAAATTATGCTAACCTAAAAATAAATTGCTAATGGAAATATTCAGGAAGTTATGGAGTTGGTGATTTTCCTAGCCCTTCTTATTCTGCAAGTTGTCCTCTTAATTTTGTTATGTGAGCATATGTATCTAATTTTTATTGTGGAAATTAATGTGTAAATATAATTGATTTTTGTAAAACTTTGTTAGAACTATTTATTCTACACTGGGAATACTAGGTATGTACAAAACAGAAAGGAATAACATACCTAAATCTTTTTTCATGTTTGTATTTGCATAATTATTATCCTTTAGAATCAAAAGTAGCTTAGTTTCTGAGGTAGATCTATAACTTCCACTTTAGTTGTGAAATGGAATAAATTTAAATAGAATAAACTTTTTCTATTATTTAGGTTTATTTACCATTTTGCTTGTTGTCAAATGATTAGAACTAATATAATTAAGCAAATTCATTGGGTTATAATGAGAGGATAAGAAGATATGGTCAGGATTAAGAGGACAGAAGGCAGCATGGGAGAAATGGAAGGGGAAAATCAGCTCATTGGAGATACAGAAGACTTGGGTTCAAATTCTGTCTTTGACAGTCTTTACTTGTGTGACTGTGGTAAGTCAGTGACCTCCAAACAGGAGATTATACTAAATGATCTTTGAGGTTCTTTTAGCTTTAGATGTATGATCATATGAGGAGGGGAAAAAAATAGAAGTTAAATATATGGTAGGTTGGGGAATACTGTAATGGGGATGCCATAGAAATTTGTTGTATTATAGATTATCCATTTTCATATAATATATTATATTGTACAATTAAATTATCAGTACACTTTTCCATAATATCAATGAGCTTTTTCTCTTTGTTCACAGCTTTATATTCTGTAATATTGTTCTGTGTGTTTTTGTGGATACCATTTGTCTACTTCTATTATGAAGAAAAGGAGGAAGATGATACTAGTAGGTGTACTGTAAGTATCCCTGTTTTATTTAGGCATTTTAGCTTAGGAAAAATTGCCTAAGAATGAGAATATGGATGATATTCTTTCTTTCATTGTCCTTTCCACCAAACAAAAAATATAAAGAACCTGAGTGTCAGAGGAAAAATGTAAAGGTAGACTGGTGGTTTTTGTACCGTTTCCCCAATGTGGAATCCAAAGTTCATTAGCCTTCTAAAAGAAAAACTCAAAATTTTGAATAAGCATTTTATTGCTCTCTTGCCATCTTTTATTAAGGCTTGTATGGTAGATATTGCTAACTGGTTTAATTTGCTTTATAAATGCAAGGTTTAGATATTCTAATTTCCATTGACTTTATTATTAGTGTTTGACAAAATTTTGAATTTAATGATCACTTAGCTTCATTCAGAATGCTTAACTTTGCATCTCATTTAAAGTGGATTGTTATTTTTCATTCAGAAAGTAGGAGGAGGAAAGGAAGAAAATTAGTGAGTTTTTCTTGCTTTGAGGAGAAAGATCTATCCTTAAAGATTTTACTAAAATAGTCTCCTACTTAGAGCACTGAAAGATGGAAACAAGGCATTATAGTTCATATAAATGCCTAATTGTCCAACAAAAATTTAAGACTAGATAGTATAGTTTGCAAAAGTATATTTAAAGTGACGTTACAGTTTTTAAAAAGTTATTGAATCTTTAAAAACCTTGAAAATGAAAAACGTTAAATTTCGAAAGTAAATGTGCTTTTGACATAACCACTGTGTAGATTTTATGATAGAAAAAAAGTTAACTTAAAATGTCTCCTAAATTTTACATTGTTTCTTTATTATCTCTAGCAAATTAAAACGGCCTTCAAGTATACTTTGGGATTTGCTGTCATTTGTGCACTTCTTCTTTTGGTTGGGTAAGTATTGTCACTTGTGTGAACAGAACTAACATTCTTCACCTTTTTTGTGCTTATTTGAGAGATTATTTGGGTAAAAGGGAAGGAGTGCTGGGGTAAAGAGCCACCTCTGACCCTTGGTAGGGTATAGTCTTGGAAAAATCACTTAACGTCTTTGAATTTTTTCTTTGGCTGTGACACAGTTTCTGAGATTTACTTGAGATAGCTAACCTCAAAAATCAGGATCAGAATCTGGTTCAGGTTTCACCTCTGCTTCTCACTGATTTTGTGACCTTAAATCACATCCCTTTTTAGCATTATAGACAACTCTCTAAGACTTTCTGCATTGTTTGGGAAATTTCCTCACTAAGACCTTTCTGTACTAGTGAAATCCCAAGACTGGTCCAAGAATTTTTTTCCCCTCAGAGTTACTGATGTAAAATGTTTTAGACTTTGCAAAAGTACAATATAAATACCATTCAAAAATTTTCCTTACCACTTTCCCCCCCCTTTTTATTAGCACACTAATTTCTTAATTTCATTTTAAATATTCACTTGGAGAAAAATTTGTCTTATTTTTTAGTCTGAATTGTCCTTAATTTTCTGTACTTTCACACATGGCAGGTTTTGGTGTGAAATACCTCTTGCTTAGGAAATTAAAGTAAAATTGAAAAAGGAAATGAAATAGGGAGAGAGGATAATGTTGGGGGGGGTGGGTTGAGCTGTTTGACCTTGTACAAGTCATTTACTTCCTTGAGCTTCTTTGGTTTCCTTGTCCTTAACATGAGGGTATGGGATATAATGAACTCCATAGTCCTTTACAGTTTAACATTTTGCCATTGGAATGGGACATAATGAACGTGATCAAATCAAGATGAGCAGCTGGTCTCACAGACCGGAGTACACACACACAAACACACACACACACACACACACAAACACACACACACACATCCAAACACGAAATGATCTGCTTGTTTTTCATACTCATACACATTCCTCTGTGTGTATATGTATGTATATAAAACATATTTCCTATTCATTTGTTTCATATTTATACATAAGGCTGTTCGTGAACAATGACGTATTATACTTATCCATCAGTCTTAAATATGTGGAACATAGCAAACTAAATAATCAATGCATTGATTTCACTTGAAGAAGAGATACTTTACTTGCTTTTCCTTTAGATGCAATTCCAACAAGTTTTAATGTCTTTTTTTTTTTTGGACAATAGATCATTAGAAAATGTGTGGTAGGGAGGGGGAATTATTAGAAGCAAGCACACTGATAGAAGTTAAAGTGAAATTACAGCTCAGTGTAAAATACGCAAAAAGATAGATGGAAAGCATGTGTTTGTAGTCTAACTCAAGAAGCAAAATGTATGCATGATGATTCTAGTTTAATGATACTAAGTAAGTATAGTAGGAATTTGGAGAAATATAAGAGATCATTATGAACTAGAATAGCTGAGGAAGGCTTCATTGGAGATGAGATTTGGTTATATAAGTGAAGGAAGACATTCTTGTTTTGAGGCCTGGGAGGCAGCTAGGTGGCACAGTGGAAAGAATGTCAGGCCTCAAGTCAGGAAAATTTATCTTCCTGAGTTCAAATCCAGCCTCAGATATGTAATAACTGTGTGACCCTGGGCAAGTCACTCAACTCTATTTGCCTTGGTTTATTCATCTGCAAAATGAGCTGGAAAAGGAACTAGCAAACCACTCCATTTTCTTTGTTAAGAAAACCCCAAATGAGGTCATGAAGAGTTGGACACAACTGAAAAATGACTAACAACAACGACAGAAGAAATAAGAACAAATTTATACAGGAAGGAATGAACACGGAGAGTGTTCTCTAGGCAGCAGCTCATCCTGAAGCTCTACTTCAGCCATGGAATTCATATTGGAATTGGGTGTATAAGATGTTCAGGAGGACTAACACCTTTGGTGTGAGGGCTTGCTAAGCACTTTTCAGGGCTGCTCATCCACTTTTCACCCAGCTCTCACCTGTACCTCCAAGAATTCGTGGCATGTGTAGTGGCCACATCCTGGTAAACTGTCTTGATAATGGGCTAAATGAGTTGAGGATAATTGACAGACTTCATGTCTGTTAGCGAGTTAGGGGGATGTCTAATCCAACCATGTGAAGACTTCCCCAGGAAAAATGGATGAATAAGAATACTTTGACTGTGAAGGTAGCTTAAGTAGGCAACATCCACACCAAGGTCATCCACTGCATCTTGGGACCATTATCCTGACTTTTGTCTTGCCACTGGACTTCAGAAGACAGACTATGCAACTCTGCCTCACTTAGATATAATTTGCCTGAGTCAAGACATCAGTCTGTCATTGGTCCTCTTCAAAATGAAGGACAAACAATACTTGTATTCTCTGTGCTAAGTACAGTACATGGTATATGGTAAGTGCTTAATAAATGCTTTTTTTTTTTTTAAACAAATGCTTTAACTTCTGTTTTACATCATTCATTTCTGCCAGATTTTGAGTTGCAATCATTTTCACTCCATTATTCCCCTACCCAACCTCCCAGAATAGTAGTCCCTCAAGATATCGCTTCCTCCAATCTGCTCTCTCCCATACCTTCTCCCATACCCCCATCGACTTTTCCATTAGAGGAAGATGAATCTTTGTGTCCCAATGCCTGCACATCTTATCTCCCAATTATAGGCAAAAGAGTATTAATAATAGTATTTATATATATATATATATATATATATATATATATATATATATATTATATATTTTGAAACATTTAATGTTACGACCTCGAATTTCAGATCCATTTCCTTCCTCCCTTGTCACCCATTCCCTCTTGGGAGATAAGTAATTCAGTATATGTTGTATGTGTCTAGCTATGCAAAACATTATCATAGTAGATATATTGTACAGGGCTGCTTATAATTCCCTCCCACTCATCCCATCCCCCACCTGGTCCATTCCCTACATGATCCTGTCCCTCTTCTATAGTGGGTACTTCCAACCTCCCCTCACCCCAAGGATGCCCTCCCATCCATCATCCCTCCTCTCATCCCCCTTCCCCTATCCTGCTGCAGGTTGAGATATCCCATTTAGTATGTATGTCATTTTCTCCCTGAACCAAATTCAATGTGAATGTGGTTTTGCCTTTTTAGCCTTCCTTATTCTCCCCCTCCTTTGCAACCACTTCCCCCCCTACATGAGATAGTTTACCCTACCATGTCTCTCCCCATCTCCTCTTGCCACTTTCCTGTCTCACCTCATAATTTCATCCCTTGAGTATTCTCCCTTCCCAACAAATTCAACCTATGCCCTCTATCCATATATAACTGTAACCATATACACACACATTCACATATGTATTCATATGACCACACCCCTTCTTCCATTATTTTCATAGTGAGAAAGATATCATCAGTCACAGTTACTGCTTTTCCATATAGGAATGTAAATAGTTCAACTTTGCTAAGTTCCTTTTGATTTCTTTTCCCTGATTACCTTCTCAGGCATCTCTTGCTTCTTGTGTCTGGATGTCAAATTTTCTATTCAATTCTGTTTTTATCTTCAAGAATGCTTGAAAGTCCTCTATTCCACTGAATGACCATATTTTCCCCTGAAACAAAATACTCAGTTTTGCTGGGTAGGTGACCCTTGGGTTCATTCCCAGCTCTTTTGCCCTCTGGAATATCATATTCCATGCCCTTCGATCCCTCAGTGTAGAAGCTGCCAGGTCCTGGGCTATTCTGATTGTGTTTCCACAATATTGAAATTGTTTCTTCCTGGCTGCTTGTAGTATTTTCTCCTTGATCTGGGGATTCTGGAACCTGGCTATAATATTCCTGGGAGTTTTCTTTTTGGGATCTTTTTCAGGAGGTGATCAGGGGATTCTTTCAACCTCTATTTTGCCCTCTGGATCTAAAACATCAGGGCAATTTTCCTTGAGAATTTCTTGAAGGGTGATTTCTAGGTTCTTTCTTTGATCATGGCTTTCAGATAGGCCAATAATTTTTAAATTGTCTTTCCTGGATCTATTTTCCAGGTCAGTGGTTTTTCCCATGAGATATTGCACATTGCCTTCTACTCTTTCATTTGTTTGGATCTGCTTAAGAGCATCTTGATTTCTCATAGGGTTAGGGTTAGGGTTAGGGTTAGGGTTAGGGTTAGCTTCCATTTGCTCCAGTCTAACTTCTGAAGGAATGAATCTCCTCAGTGAACTTTTGAGATTCTTTTTCCAAATTTGACTTTTTAAGGCATTCTTCTCCTCATTGCCCTTTTGGGCCTCCTTTGCCATTTGAGTTAGTCTATTTTTTAAGGTGTTGTTTTCCTCAGTCAGGCTGTTGACCCTCATTTCATACTTTTCCTGCATCCTTCTCATTTCTCTTTCCAATTTTTCCTCCACTTCTCTTATTTGATTTTTACAGTTCTTCTTAAGGTCCTCTATGACCTGCAACCTGCTCATGTTTTCCCCTGTGGCTTTTGGAGCACAACTTCTGACCTCACAGTCCTTTTCCTGCTCTATGCCCCCAAAATCGGAGTCTAGGGTTGCATTTTTCTGTTTCTTTTGCCTTGGCATGTTGCCACTTAATTACTTGACTTTTGGGCTTGTTGCCACACTATGGCTTTAAGGCCAGATAGAGGAATTTTCCTCCCGAACGTGTGGGGGGCAACTTCCGTTTCTGGCAAGTTGTAAACCCACCCACGACTTCCACCCTAGATCACAATCCAGATCCAGGGAGGTTAAAGCAAGAGCGATTACCCCCCAAGACTGATCGCTGGATCTCCCTACGATTTGCAGGCCGGGAGCTGGAGCTGCCTCTGAAAACTACAAAATGGCATTTGTCCTCAGCAGCTTCTAGCCCCCAGGGGAGGGAGCCGACGCATTCCCTAAATACGGGTCCCAAAGTCCATAGGATACTAACCTCTTACTTTGTCCTAGGCATGTCTGTGTTGATAATTCTGGAGTCACCAGGGTGTTCTGGGGTTCCTCCAGCTGGCTGCTGGCCCTGCTGCCCTGGGGCTAAAACCTCGGCTCATGGGGACCTGGGCTCAGCTCGGCTCCTGCGCTCTGCATGCTGCACGCTGCCAGGTCCCAGAGCGCTTTGCTGGTCCTCAGGGCTGCTGGGCTGTCCTTAGTGGGAGGTTAGCTTCTCTGTGTCGTTCTGTGGGTGCTGGGGCTCCAGAAGTTGTTCAGAGTCCCCTTTTACATAGTTTGGGGGGAATCTGGGGGCAGAGTGGCTTGGATGAGCTTTTTGATTTGATGCTTTTGCTTATGTTTATACATATAAGAACAGGGGATTGAGTTGAAATGTATGTTTTCCTTGGTGTGGAGAAATCCCAGATGAGGAAAACCCCATCTACCAATATGTCAGCACTTCCTCTGTAACTTTAGTCTTAGAGAGGTGTTTAGAGTGTTGAGAGGCTTATTGTTTTGTCCAGAGACACATAGTATCTCTTAGACTTTAACTCAGGTTTTTGTGGTTCCATAGCCAATTCTTTATCCATTATACTACACTTCCCATTTTTATAAAACTTGTATGAGAATCTGTAGACACATGAAAGATACCTTTGGGAAAAGTATGAGAGGTAAGGAGATATGCCCCATGTAAGATAAAAGGGAAGAATGCAAAAAGAGTTCTATTTTGTTTTCTATATTTATTCAGCAGTCCATAATGAGAACTTAGTTTTCACACAGATACTTTCTAAAAATGAAATATTATAATGTTACTTAAGAGGAGGTCTGGCATTGTGGCTAGAGAGCTGATTTACAGTCCCACCTGTGAGACATATGCTGGCTTTGTGGCTTTACCTCTTAGTGCTTATAGGTACTAGGTCGTCTAATGTAATTGTTTGAATAGTCTTCTCTAATAGAATATGAGTTCTGAGGGTAGAGACCATGTTTTTACCTTTCTTTTTTATTCATCATACTAAGCACAGTGCCTGGCACATACTAAGTACTTAATAAACGTTGTTTTGCTTTGACTCAAAAGATGTTGAATGATATTTTTGTCCAACTCGAATTTTTATTTTTTTAATTTCTGGAAGGAGGCTACTAGAAAATAAATACGTTTTCCATCTCATTAGTAAATTTAAGGAGCAGTTCTGTCATTTTGCAAATATAAAAAGTATGTTGTTTTTTTTTTAAAGCAAATTGGGGTTAAGTAACTTGCTCAAGGTTACACGGCTAGTCATTATTTATGCGTGGGTGCTCATTTTCTGAGGCCGGATCTGATCTCGGGTCATCCCAACTCCAAGGCCGAGGCCATTCTTACTCACTGTGCCACCTAGCCACCCCTTTAGGGCAATTGGGGTTAAGTAACTTGCCCAGGGTTACACGGCTAGGTTTTTGTTTGTATGGATTAAGTGTCGGAGGCCGGCTCTGAACTCAGGTCCTTCTGATTCCAGGGCTGGTGCTCTATTCACTGCGCCACCTAGCCGCCCCAAAAGTATGTTTTTTAAACTTACTGGGGTGTGGTTATATCTAGAGTAATATTATTCTAATTATTACTTGCAAAATACTTCAATCATGTTTAAATTTAAACTGATTCATCTTATTTCCTGGAAGCAATATGGCATATATTAATGGTGACATATTTATAGCTTTCTTATAATTTGCCTGTAAATAAGTGATTTAAAGCTGCTGGTAAAAACAGGATCTGACTTTATGGTAAAGTTAGTGAGTTTGATTCTAGCCAAGTTGAGTCTCTAAAATGATAATGTGAGGAGGGGACCACCTTCAAGACCTTCAAGGTTGATAGGTTTAAAACTCAATATATTTTTTCTTCCTCACTTCCCCCATCTATTGAAATACTTTAACATAGCTTTTTCCAAGATAATGTGGAAAGAATGCTATGCTTGGAATCAGAAGATACAGATTTCTGTTTATTCCCCATACTTTTTGCATCTTCACCTTTTTCACTTACTAGCTGTGTGACCATTGGCAAGGTTTTCCCCATTTTTCTCAGTTCTAAAATAGGATAATAGCACCTACCTCACAGAGTTGTTGTGAAGATCAGATGACAAGTCCCACTCAGTAAAAAGGAGATAACACTTGCTTTGTCCCACAGGATTATCTGGTGGGTCAAATGAGATTATTGATATTTAAGTACTTTACATATTATTAGAGTCCGTGTTAAGTTAATTTGAGGAATAAATTGGGTTGTGCAACCTACTACATTTTAACTAAAGGAAAAACTTCAGATTTAACCATTTTGAAACACATAGGAAGTACCTATATATAGAAAGAATTAATATTTGTTATCTTTCTAAAGTTAGTTTTGCAAGCTATTCTATATCCAACTAATAACTGACATTTTTATGGTACTTTAAAGCACTATAAACTTTCATGTATGTTATTTCACATTATTTCATGTATTATATATTACTTTATGTATATTTAATTTAAACCTAATAACAGTCTTGTGTGAAGGTACCATATGTGGTATTTTCTCCATTTTAAAAGTGAGGAAACTAAGGATTAGAGAGATGAAATGACTTGCCCATGGCCACATAGCCTTTTTGAGGTGGCATTTGGGTCTCTTTATCTGACTTCAAGTCAGTCTCTGCTGATTACTCACCTAAAGGAGTTGAATTATATTCATTTTCTTTCTATTGGGATTGTGTCATTACCAAAGAATATGTCATAGTCTGGTTGTCTGAACCTTTATTGCTTACAAATTCTGTTATTCAAGCTTTTGATTTAGCATCATTGGTATGTTTCTAATAGTCAGGAAAGTAGTAATTGAGGAGTAGAGGAACTGGAAAAATTGAGTTTTGTGAAGCCTTTTTAGATCAGCCCTTCCTAATTCTAGTTACTTCAGTGTTTCCCTATGTTATCTACTAAATATCCCTGTCACTTTATATATCCCTGTCTCTCAATTTAGATATGCCTTTTAATTCTGTATATGTTTTCAACTTTACCGCCATAAAGACTATTAACAATTGAGAACTTTTAGTCTTGCTTTTAACCCCTTTCACGGTACCAGCTTTTTTTGTTTGTTTTGTTTTTTGCTGTAGGCAATCACAATATTATTGTGAAAATTGTTTTTCTTGCTAAAGGAAAGAACTTGAGCAATGCCTTTATGTACTCTAGTGTAATAAAGAGCAAAAGGTTCTTAGATGTGATGGAAGAAATGATCTAAGAAGGGGAGTAGGAAGAAAAAAAAATAAGGGGAGAATCTTAATATTTTCATTTGTAATGTGGTTTAAAATGTGGAAAATTTTATTTAAAACTAGTGGATTCTAGGTATACATTGTAGGATGAACCCTAAGGCCCTGCCTATGTAAAAAGAAAAATATGCCGATAGAATCCTTTTGGTATTCCTACATTATAATTGACAATAACACAGATTTTTTTTTTTTTTTTAGAAATGAAATGACAGGGGGCGGCTAGGTGGTGCAGTGAATAGAGCGCCGGCCCTGGAATCAGAAGGACCTGAGTTCGGAGCCGGCCTCCGACACCTAATCCGCACAAACAAAAACCTAGCCGTGTAACCTTGGGCAAGTTACTTAACCCCAATTGCCCTAAAGGGGCGGCTAGGTGGCGCAGTGAGTAAGAGCGCCGGCCTCAGAGTTTGGATGACCCGAGATCGGATCCGGCCTCAGAAAATGAGCACCCACGCATAAATCAAATGACTAGCCGTGTAACCTTGAGCAAGTTACTTAACCCCAATTGCTTTTAAAGGAAAAAAAAAAGAAATGAAATGACAATGTTATGTTTTATTTGAGAAACAGCATGACATTGTGAATATAGAGAGTCTACCTTGGATCTAGGAAGATCTGGGTTTAAATTCCACCTCTCACATATTGGCCAAGTGTCCTTGGTCAAGTCACTTAACTCTAGGTAACTGAGAATTTAAGTTGCAAAAAAAAGTGCAGACTTCAATCAGTAAAGGAAATTTTCTCTACTGATAGATCCTTATGCCAATGAAATAATAGATCTAGGTCCTGCCCCACTCCCCCTCTCCCTGACACCTTTACTTTGTTCTTTATATATGCTCAGTTGACCACAAAACCAAAATATTCCTATCATACCTTTAATATGGATATGTAGGACTGTATTATGTCATTTGATTTTTTTTTGTTTTTTTTATTATATTTTTTAAACAAATGCTTTATTAACTTCTGTTTTACATCATTCATTTCCGTCAGATTTTGAGTTACAATCATTTTCCCCCCGTTTTTCCCCACCCACCCTCCCAGAATAGCAGTCCCACAAGATATCGCTTCCTACAATCTGCTCTCTCCCATACCTTCTCCCATACCCCCATCGACTTTTCCATTAGAGGAAGGTGAATCTTTGTGTCCCAATGCCTGCACATCTTATCTCCCTATTACAAGCAAAAGAGTATTAATATTAGTATTTATATATATATTTGAAACATTTAATGTTAAGACCTCGAATTTCAGATCCATTTCCTTCCTCCCTTGTCACCCATTCCCTCTTGGGAGATAAGTAATTCAGTACATGTTGTACATGTCTAGCTATGCAAAACATTATCATAGTAGATATATTGTACAAGGCTGCTTATAATTCCCTCCCACTCATCCCACCCCCCACCTGGTCCATTCCCTACATAATCCTGTCCCTCTTCTATAGTGGGTACTTCCAACCTCCCCTCACCCCAAGGATGCCCTCCCATCCATCATCCCTCCTCTCATCCCCCTTCCCCCTATTCTGCTGCAGGTTGAGATAGCCCATTTAGTATGTATGTCATTCTCTCCCTGAACCAAATTCAATGAGAATGTGGTTTTGCCTTTTTGCCTTCCTATTCTTCCCCTCCCTTGCAGCCACTTCCCCTTGCTTCTTCTACATGAAATAGTTTACCCTACCCTGTCTCTCCCCATCTCCTCTTGCCACTTTCCTCTCTCACCTCATAATTTCATCCCTTGAGTATCTTCCCTTCCCAACAGATTCAGCCTATGCCCTCTATCCATATATACCTGTAACCATCTACACACACATTCACATATGTATTCATATGACTACACACCCTTCTTCCATTATTTTCATAGTGAGAAAGATTTCATCAGACACAGTTATTGTTTTTCCATATAGGAATGTAAATAGTTCAACTTTGATAAGTTCCTTTTGATTTCTTTTCCCTGATTACCTTCTCAGGCATCTCTTGCTTCTTGTGTCTGGATGTCAAATTTTCTATTCAATTCTGGTTTTTTCCTCAAGAATGCTTGAAAGTCCTCTATTCCACTGAATGACCATATTTTCCCCTGAAACAAAATACTCAGTTTTGCTGGGTAGGTGACCCTTGGGTTCATTCCCAGTTCTTTTGCCCTCTGGAATATCATATTCCATGCCCTTCGATCCCTCAGTGTAGAAGCTGCCAGGTCCTGGGCTATTCTGATTGTGTTTCCACAATATTGAAATTGTTTCTTCCTGGCTGCTTGTAGTATTTTCTCCTTGATCTGGGGATTCTGGAACCTGGCTATAATATTCCTGGGAGTTTTCTTTTTGGGATCTTTTTCAGGAGGTGATCAGTGGATTCTTTCAACCTCTATTTTGCCCTCTGGATCTAAAACATCAGGGCAATTTCCTTGAGAATTTCTTGAAGGGTGATTTCTAGGTTCTTCCTTTGATCATGGCTTTCAGGTAGTCCAATAACTTTTTAAACTGTCTCTCCTGGATCTATTTTCCAGGTCAGTGGTTTTTCCCATGAGATATTTCACATTGCCTTCTAATCTTTCATTTGTTTGGATCTGCTTAACAGCATCTTGATTTCTCATAAAGTCATTAGCTTCCATTTGCTCCAGTCTAACTCTGAAGGAATGAATCTCCTCAGTGAACTTTTGAGATTCTTTTTCCATCTGGCAGATTTGACTTTTTAAGGCATTCTTCTCCTCATTGCCCTTTTGGGCCTCCTTTGCCATTTGAGTTAGTCTATTTTTTAAGGTGTTTTCCTCAGTCAGGCTGTTGACCCTCATTTCATACTTTTCCTGCATCCTTCTCATTTCTCTTTCCAATTTTTCCTCCACTTCTCTTATTTGATTTTTAAAGTCCTTCTTAAGGTCCTCTATGGCCTGCAACCTGCTCATGTTTTCCCCTGGGGCTTTTGGAGCAGGACGTCTGACCTCACAGTCCTTTTCCCACTCTATGCCCCCAAAATCGGAGTCTAGGGTTGCATTTTTCTGTTTCTTTTGCCTTGGCATGTTGCCACTTAATTACTTGACTTTTGGGCTTGTTGAACTCTGCCACCAGCCAGGGGAGCTTCATCCCAAACTTGTGGGAGGGCAACTTCCGTTTCTGGCAAGCTGTAAACCCACCCATGACTTCCACCCCAGATCACAATCCAGATCCAGGGAGGTTAAAGCAAGAGTGATTACCCCCCAAGACTGATCGCTGGATCTCCCTACAGTTCGCAGGCCTGGAGCTGGAGCTCCCTCTTCAAACTGCAAAATGGCATGTCTCCTCAGTGGCTTCTAGCCCCCAGGCAAGGAAGCCGACGCGTTCCCCAAGTACTGGTCCCAAAGTCCATATGGCACTAACCTCTTACTTTGTCCTAGGCATGTCTATGTTGATAATTCTGGAGTCGCCACAGCTGCTGGTGTTCTGGGGTCTCTCCAGCCGGCTGCTGGCCCTGCCGCCCTGGGACTAAAACCTCGGCTCATGGGGACCTGGGCTCTGCTTGGCTTGCCTGCTGGCTCCTAGACCGCTGCGCTGGTCCTTCCTGCAGGGCTGCTGGGCTGTCCTCAGTGGGAGGTTAGCTTCTCTGTGTCGTTCTGTGGGTTCTGGGGCTCCAGAAGTTGTTCAGAGTCCCCTTTTACATAGTTTGGGGGGAATCTGGGGGCAGAGTGGCTTGGATGAGCTGTTTCTTCTCCACCATCTTGGCTCTGACCCCCCACACAACACTTCTCAAAGTGAGCCCCCATGTCATTTGATTTTGGAGAGTAAGAACAGTTAATATGATGAGATCAAGGATGATATTAAATAGGTGGAAGGGGAAGGGGCACAAGTCCTAACTAATCTTGTCTATGCGTGTTGATGAAATGTGGAATCTTGGAATCATAGATTTAACTCTGCAAGGAACTGTAGATATCAGTAGTCACATAAATAGTAAATAGTAAGCTAGAGTTTGGACTCATGTCCTCTGACTCAAATCCATCTCCCTTTTCTGTGATACTATCCATCTTTCCAATATCTGCCATCAGCATTGTCATATTCTGCCAGTCTGGTCTGGGATTTTAAGTCACAAGGGCAGATCCTCCCACTCAGTTAATATAACTAATAGTAGTCAGCTGCATTTAGTGGATATATGATACTGATATTAAAAACTTCCTAAGGTATTTTTCAAAAATGAAATATAGCATTATGTTTATATATGTCCATATACATACTATACATATATAAGTATTATCTCTACATCACCACTAGCTTTTGATGTTGACTCTCTATAGATTTGTTTTTACTCACTTCTTTGGTTTATGATGTTACCTTTAATATCTATTTTATGTATCTGTTTGAGGCTTATTTAATTACATAGTATGAGATGTTGATCTGTCTAGTTTCCACTAGATTGCTTTGTGTTTTCCTAGCAGTTTTTGAAGAGCAAATCTTTATCCCAAGAGTTGGAGTCTTTGGGTTTATCTAACAGCATATCGTTGAGTCAGATGGCATTAAGTGCTTACTTATGCCAACCCCTGCGCTGGGAATACAAATACCAGTAGAAAGGAATTCTGTCTCTGTCTTGAAACTGAGATGTGATTGGCCTGGGCACCGATGGTTACAGAAGGAGCCATCCAATCAGAGGGACAGCCACAGCCGCAGAGGGTACTTCCAACATGTGTTATCCACGGTCTGAGCAAGGTGAAGATTTGGGGCATGGTGAAGCTTCAGGATGGTAGTAGAAGTCCACAGTATAGCCTGTACTGTGCTTTTGTTTTCATTTGCATCTTTCCGTTATGTAGCTAAACTGTTCCACTGATTAACTTCACTATTTTTTACATAGTACCAATCATTTTAATGATTACTGCTTTGTAGAATAGTTGAAGATGGGTAATGCTAGGTTCCCTTTCTTCCTGCTCTTATAGTATTTCTCTTGAGATTCTTGACCTTCTGTGGCTCAAAAAGAATTTTATTATTTTTCTCCCCTTTGAAATAATCCTTTGGTACTTTGATATGTCACTGAATTAGTGTAGTAATTTAGGCAATATTGACATAAAAATAATGACATAACCTACTTATAAGCCTCTAATATCTCCAGTTATTTAGATCTATCTATATTTATCTGTAACTAAATATTATCTGTATTATAATAAATATCTGTATCATAATACAGATAATACACATAAATATTATCTGTATTATAATATAGATAATAGTATCTGTAACTATCTGTAAAGTATCTTTCTATAATGAGTATTTATGTGTTCATGTAGTTCCTGCACACCTTATTATAGACTTCATTTTTTTTTTTTACATTCTTTGGGTATTTCTTTTTTTTTTTTTTAAAGCAATTGGGGTTAAGTAACTTGCTCTAGGTTACACGGCTAGTCATTATTTATGCATGGGTGCTCATTTTCTGAGGCCGGATCTGATCTTGGGTCATCCGAACTTCGAGGCCGGCGCTCTTACTCACTGCGCCACCTAGCCGCCCCTTTAGGGCAATTGGGGTTAAGTAACTTGCCCAAGGTTACATGGCTAGGTTTTTGTTTGTATGGATTAAGTGTTGGAGGCCGGCTCCGAACTCAGGTCCTTCTGATTCCAGGGCCGGTGCTCTACTCACTGCGCCACCTAGCCGCCCCTCTTTGGGTATTTCAATAGCAATTTGTTTTTTAAAAATATTTTTGTCAATAAGTTTGGTTTTTTCTTCCTCATACCCTCCCCTCATTGAAAAAAATAAACCAAAACTCTTGTGACAGATATACGTAGTTAAGAAAAATAAATACCTATACTTGCTGTGTTCAGAAGTAGCTGTCTTTTTCATGACCTTGAGTCTGCCTCTCTCTCAGAAGACAGATAACGCCATCAGCAGTTCCCTAGAATTGTGGTTGATTATTAATTGCCATGATCAGAATTCTTAAGTCTTTCAGGCTTTTTTTTTTTATAATGTTTTTTTATTGTTCTCCCATTGCTCTTCATCAGTTCATAACAACACTTCCCAGTTTTCTCTGAAACTCTTTTATTTTCATCATTTTTATAAAATGATAATATACCACTACATTTGTATATCACAATTTTTTGTCATTCTTCAATTGAAAGCCATCTCTTTAATCTCCATTTCCTTGCCATTATGAAAAGAAGTACTTAAGTAATTTCTACATTTACATTTTATTGGAAAAAGTTTTTCTTTTTCTAGGAAAAAGGCCCAGTAATTGTATTGCTAGGTCAAAAGGCTTGCACAGTTTAGTAACTTTTTAAAAATCATAATTCCAAAATGCTTTCCAGAATGGCCAGACAGTTCATATTGCATTAATGTACCTCTTTTTTCTACAACTACAGCATTTATTATTTTCTTTTTTTGTCAACTTTGTTGATCTATGGGTGTCAGTAGAACCATGGAGTTGCTTTAATTTTCATTCCTCTAGTGATTTGGAACATTTTTTAAAATAAGGCTGTTGATAATTTGGATTTTTTCCTTTTCTTTTAAAAACTACTTATATCCTTTGACTATTGCCAAAATTTGAATCATTTTCTTATGAGACAATAAGAACTTTATCAGAGTTTTCTACAAACTTTCTGCAAAGTTTTTTTCCTCAGTTAATTATTTCCCTGCATTCGTTTGTGCAAAAAAAAATTTTAACTTTTATAATATTGTTATCTTCTGTAATTCTCTCTATTCTTTGTTTGCTTATGATTTTTTCAAAGATTTTTTGATATCTATTAATGTAGTCAGGTAATTTTTATTTTTTGTTTCCTTATATTGAAACAACCTTGTATTACTGATGTAAGTACATTTTGATCTTATTGTCTAATGTTTTTATGGCTTTTTGCTAGTATTTTATTGAATAAGTTTGTATCAGTGTTCATTAGGATTATTGATTTACAGGGTTTTTTTTTCCCTTTTTGGAGGGGGGAACGCAGGGCATTTGGGGTTAAGTGACTTGCCCAAGGTCACACAGGTAATAAGTGTTAAGTGTCTGATGCTGGATTTGAACTCAGGTCCTCCGGACTCCAGGGCCGGTGCTCTATTCACTATGCCACCTAGCCACCCCGATTTACAGTTTTCTTTCTCTGATTTATCTTTCCCTAGTAAGTATCATTAAAATAATTGTATCTTAGAAATACTTTAGTAGTATCCCTTAGTTTCCTGTTTTCCCTAATAGTTCATTTTAATATTAGAATTAACTTTTCTTTGACAGTTTGATAGAAATTATATGTAAGTCCAAATACAGTGGGATTTTTTTCCCCCTTGAGAGTTTATGGGTTGTTCAGTTTCTTTTTTTTTTTTTTTAATGTTCAGTTTATAAGTAATCTATTTCTTGGTCTATTTCCTCTTAATCTGATTTCTTAGTCATTTTGATATTATTTCTGAAACCAGTAACTAGAATTTGTCCCAGGTAACCGGCTGTACTTGGAAATTTGCAGAGTAATTCATAGCGATTCTAAGGAGTTTTACTTTGTGAGAGTTTATATTGATATAGACAATGGGAACTGGAACCTTTTGTAAATGTACTAGTCTAGTATGAGCAAATCTTTAATACTAGTATTTTTAATATTTTTAATATTAATCCATTCATATGTAGGCCTGGCAAACACAAATATAGGAATTGATAAAATTCATTTAGTCCATTAATTTAATAGATTTTTCAGGTATTTAGCTTGTCTATACTCCCTCTCTTGAATGAAGGGTACCAGTTCAATTAGTCTGTATTACTATGTTCTATGTAATACAGTGATGTCATACTTAATTTGCATTGTTTTAGTTTGTTACTTATTGATTTGTAACATTAATATGAATATCTTTTTGTCTTCATACAAAGATGTGTTAATCTGTAGTATTTGCCTGTATGAAGGGTTTGGTAATAAAGAGATGATTCCTGTTCTTGGTAATAATTTTTATCTGTGAAAATAGAAGGATTTCTGAGATATTATCTTTTTGCCCATTTCCCTTTTTTTCTATCTAAATCAAATGGACAATAAGAGAATCTGGTTGCTAGGAAGGACTTTGAGGAGAGTATTAAACTTGAGATCTAAATCTAATTATTTCTAATACTATGTTACCACATTTAACCTTTCTGAGTCTGTTTTCTTTATCTATGAAATAAATATGACAGCTTATATGCGTATAGTACTTTAAGGCTTACAGAATGTATTGTGTACTACCCAATTCACAAAGTTGTGAGGAGAGTAAATTATTTAGGAATCTTTAAAGTGCTTGTAAGTGTGAACTCTTGATTTAGTTAATAATTCAGATATGTGTTGGAGTGTTTTGGGTGATCAGTACAAGAAACTTCACTGAGATTTTATTGAAATCTGAAAGGCAGAATGATTTTTATACATAGGAGATTATCATGTATCTCAAAAAATATATCTATATGTGTATACAGATGTGTGTGTGTGTGTGTGTGTGTGTGTGTGTGTGTGTATGTGATGTAATTCAGAATTTTGGATCATGGTCAGAAAATGTTAACCACATTCAGATTGAAGATTCTAAAAAATCAAAATAGATTACCATCAGGAGGGAAACTGAATTATATAAATCTTTGCATTTTTTCTATACTTGAAACCAGAAGAAGGAAGTTGCAACTAAATAGAACAACTTTAGGTGGTTCTTGGAGGACCAAAGAAAGGTGTTGTCATAAGAATCATTACTTCAAGTATTGCTGTAGTATTGACAAATATTTGCAAAAAGACCACCATAAGAATAATCACATCTTATGTGCTGACAGCAGATATTTAGGCTTATTAAGTAGAGAAATCTACAGACAACTTGATAAGACCCCCAAATCAAATCACTATGCACATTAAAACTTGGTGACTTTAGTTCAAGTATGTGCAAAGATGAGCATGAGGAGAAATATGGGAAAAAATGCTTCTGGAAGAAGGAATTAGATAGGCTTAAAATATGTAGTTTACACACAGTAAATTAATTTCCATGAGGAGACCAAAATAGCCCAGTACCTTCATCAGATAGCATCTGATTTTGCCAAATATAGAGAAATAAACTTGTTGATAAAATCTTTCTTTTTTTTATTGTGTATTATTTTATTCAGAGTTCTTGGAGACTGTTCACTTTTTCTTCTCCACATCTTGTTCTGCAGCCTCCTTGGCTCATTTCACCCGAATTCCAAAGAGACGGGCATTGGCCTGGGCCATTTGAAGACTAGAAAATACCTTGAAATTCTTCTCGTCTTCAGTAGTGACGAGCTTTCTCTTTCTTGTAGACATTTCCGATGGGCATAACTGGTCCTGTAAGCTGGGTTGCCAACTTGAGCTCTTCAGCAGAGCTATCTCCCTTCTTGGGTGCAGATGGTTTCCTTGGGAAGAGGATTAGTTTGGAACGATATTCTTTCAGTCGATGCACATTTGCCCGGAGAGACTTTGTAGACTTATTTCGTTGATGAGGGTCCACAGAGATACCAATAGTCTGTGCCACTTTTTTATGGATACTAGCCACCCGAAGTTCTTCCAAGCTGAATCCTCTCCCGGCTTGTACTTTGGTGTGGTATTGCACAGTAGGGCACCTCATGATGGGCTGAATAGGACCAGATGCAGGGCGAGGAGCAATTCGGCGGGCTTTTGCTTGCCGAGCCTTTCGCCTTCTGATCTTCCTGGCTGGCTGGTTAAACCATGTGGCAACTCGTCTCTGCCAGTCTTTGTGGAAGTGGGGCTTAAGAATCATGCCATTTCGACTGGGCACCATGGCTGCTTAGAGCCCTCCTCACGGGCACCTCAGCTGATCAGAAAGGTGATAAAATCTTTCTTAATAGTGATAGATGATTGTGATCAGTTATCATCTCATAAAGCAGAGAAAGGATAAAGTCAGTTTAAAGAAAATTTGGCAAGATTTTTTTTTGGCAAGCCAGGGATTCTTAATCACCTTTTGTGTTATAGACAGTTTTGTCAAGCTTAAGTCTATGAATCACTTCTCAGAATAATGTTTTATAATGCATAAAATAAATACAATTACAAAAGAAACCAGTTATAAGAAAATAAAAATGTAATTTTTTTTCATTCAAGTTCACAGACCTCTGAAATTTATCTCTAGACCTCTTGGTGATAGTACCTGGACTTCAGACTAAGCACTGTTGATCTAAATATGGTCATTCCAAAAGTATTCAAGGATGAAAATAAAAGAAGGACTATAGATTGAAGGAAAAAAAGGAGGAGATTAGTACACATTAACAGCTGTTTTCTCTTTCAACCATACTTGAACCCTGATATTACAGTCCCAGATGTGCATATAGAGGAATTAGAAATGACACTAAAGAGAAAAAAGAAAAAGGAGCCAGACTTGATTTAGTGTATACAAAAAAGATTTATAGTGAAGACAAGTATGATTGTCAGGGTTTTGGTTATTGAATGCACAGATACATGAAGTATGGGAACATATTAGAGGTGTGGAAAAAGTGGCAGACTTTAATATCTAAAAAAAAAAAGTAATAGGGAGCATAAATAATTAAGAAATCTCCAAATTAAAGATGTCTTTGAGGGGACTATTAGGGAAGAAGAAGCCAGCTTTCACAGGTGAAATTTAACAATGGATCACATCTTTTATCATTTCACATTTAACCCAAAGATGCAGAGAATAGATCTCATTAAGCTTCTTGTTGATTGTCTTGTTGAAAGTGAAATACTATACACAGCATCTGCTGTGATGTAAATAAAAACTTGTAAAATTGAATGTTGTGTAATGACTAATCTTAGTTCCAGAGAAGAGATAATGTAGCACCAATGCAATATTCATAGCACCCGTGATCACTATAAATATACCCGCATGGTGCTCAATCACAAAATATAACAGACTCTCCATATTAAAGACAGAAGCAAAACATTTATTCAGACACCAGAAAACCGAATCCCCAAACCAGTAAGCCGATTCCATCATAGTAGCAAAGAAGTTAATAAGCCACAACAGCACAGAGAGTCACACCATCATTTAGCCTTCCTACCAACCAGTATTTACTCATGAGCCTATCTGTCTGCTTGCCTGCAGTCCTTTCTCCTCCCACTGTCTAGCTATTCTGATTCCCAGCTTCCTGTGGGCTCTGCTCCACCCTTCAGGTGGCTTCATATGATTACATTCCACAGGCTCCATATGATTACATTCAGCTTTTTAGGGGGCAGAGTTTGTTTTCAAAGCAGGGAAGGTCTTCAGATTCCCTTAGGCTTATTAAGGGGCAAGGAAGCTCTTTGACTTTTCATTACCATTGCAGATGAGGAAATATACTTTCCTCCCTTTGCTGGACAAGTAGGACTTTGGCATGGGTTATGTATGTGGAATGTTGAGTATGTTGTCATAGGTGTTCTCTGTTCATTCATTTGCCAGACTTTGTAGGGAGTGGAGGAGAGTCATGAAGAAAGACTCACATGGGGGAAGAAGGAATGAGATACCCGTAAATTTTTGTAACATAAAAATAAGAGGCAGAAAAGCGAACATACAACCCCCCAAAAACAAACAAACCTTAAGAACCTGGGGAGCCTGATTTGGGGGGAAAAATAAAAAACATAGCTCCTTTTATTTTCCATTAATTTGCAAACATTTTCCTAACCTCCATTATGTGTGGGAAATGATTTCACTTGAGGGGTTTTCCTTAGTGATAATGTAGGTATTTTGGTTTGGCCATCATGAAGTCTACATACTCTTCACAGAATTACCCTGAAACACATTGTATATCAAAGAGAAAGAGGCTTCTTTTTACACATAGGCTTCTAAATCAGAATTCAGTGCCTTTCATATTTAATCTTATTAAATTTCATTTATGTGGCACATCATTCTAGCCTACTAAGATCTTTTTGAACTTGGATTTGGTCATCCATAGTTCCATCAAGTTTTATACTATCTGTAAATTTTACAAAAGGGTATGTATGCTTTCAAGTCACTGATTTAAAATGTTGAATAGCTCAGGACCAAGGACATTCTACTATATATCTATAAGAGCCCTGCCTTCAACTTAAGTAAATATAATTTTAAAGATTAAATTTGACATATAATGTGTTTAAAAAAACGAAGACTTACTGATGACTGTTTTGTGAATCTTTTTATTCAAGTAGTTGCAAATCCACCCAACTGTATTATCCTTCATCCCCTATCTCCCTGTTTCATTCATAAGTAACGTAAGAAATATTGTAAAATGCTTTCAGAATGGTAGAGGCCAAGATTCTTGTGTATGAGGTTGGTGGGGGAGCTTTAGAGGAAAGGATGGGGTTGAGGAGAGAGAAAATCTTAAAAGTAGTTGCTGTGGAGAATGAGTTACTGCAAGAGGCAGTAAGATTTGTTGGAACTGAGCTTAATTATCACTTTTTTCCCCTAATCTTAACTGGAGCACTGTGATTTTTTTTTCCTATGCCAAGAATGCTTCAGTATGAAGACTATCCTATAAATAGATGCCATTTATTATTTTATATTTTGGCGGTTCATATAATTCCCGTATTAAGTGTTTTAATATATGAGAAATAGATTACATAAAATGTGAAATGTTAAAGGAGTACAAATTGATATAAATGTAAAATAAATTGAAGCAGAAAAGTTTTGACTTAATTTTTTTATCGTAATAATGAAGTTTTAGAGGCAATATGTCTTCTCTCCCCTTCTATACTACTAGTTGGTTTTTGTTTTTTTTTTTTGTGGGGTTTCTAGGTCTGTTTTTGGTGGAAATAACCATCAGTGATATCTCTGTTAATGATTATGTAATTAAGCCTTATATATTTAAATACATTAAGGTTTTTTTTTTTATTTGTTTATAGTGCTTTTGTTCCTTTGAATGTTCCTAACAAAAATTCTACAGAGTGGGAAAAAGTGAAATTCCTGTTTGAAGAACTTGGAAGTAGTCGTAAGTATTCTTTTAAAGAATAGCATTAGCAAGAGTAATATATCTATAACTGTAACAAACACAACTATATACAGACACACACACACACATATATAAATATATAAATGTTTATACATATGTGTTTTGTATATTTGTTTTTTACAAATTATTAAAAGTAAGGAAATGCAGCCTGTTTTCTGCTTTATGATACTACATTTATCTTATTACTCTGATATATTTAAGTATTATATTTAGTTTATTAGAAAGAGCAGTGACATGCAGAGGAACTTAATTAAAATCCCACTTTTATTTGTTATCTCTGCTACCTCTTATGCAAGTCACTTAACATCTCTAGACCCCACTTTGCTCATCTAAAAAATGGGTGACTTGAATTAGGTAACTTATAAATCACTTGTAACACTAATTCTCTGATTCTATGATCCTTTTAACTCTAAATTTGTGGTCCTACTTATTATTATTTGCTATTATCCTGAACTCTATGAAAGCAGGAACTGTCTTGCACAAACTTTTTATCTTCTTCCAGTGTCTAATGTGGTACTCAGCATGTAGTAATGATAAATATTTGTTGAATGATCTAAATTAGGGGTGTGTGCTCTTTGTCGTAGAAGACAATTTAAATACTGAAACTGACTTTGAAATATATTAAAGTGACTATTGCATAAAATGTGTATGTATGTTTTAACATATGAAAGATCCTTTTTAATGATCTTATAAACAGTATAAACTTAATAGCTGTATATGTGACAACCTCTTTTTAATAGATACTTTCTTTCTCTGTTAGTCAGCATTTCTATTGTAACCTGATTTTTAAAAAGTGATTAGATTAATCTTCAGAGGTATAGGTGCATGACTTCCTAATTTTCTCATCTGGTAAATTGTTATGTATTAATATCTTGCTATTATCAGTAAAAATAGAGAGATAGTGGCTTCCAGGCTTTCTAATATAAACTTTCCTGGATATAGGCACCTGATTCTATTTGGTGCAGAGTAAATTAATATAGTTTCTTTGGATTTGTTTTCTCTTTTGAGACATTTAGATACTGTTTAGAGTGTTGGAAAAAATAGTAAATTACATTTTATTATGTCGTTTTATGAATTGGCCTAACTCTTAACTTTTAAACTTAAACTAGTTACCTTTACTCTCCATTTCTCTAATCCATACATTTTTAGTGACTGTCCCTGCAACTGGAATTATTTCCTTCATGTTCTCCATCTTCTGGCTCCTTGGGTTTCTTACAAGAAGCCTTTTCTGATCACCCTTAAGGCTAGCACTTTCCCCTTGAGCTAATTCCAATTTATCCTGTCTGTATCATCTTTGTGCATAGTTGCTTGCGTATTATCTCCCCCGTTTAACTGTGAACTCCTTGAGAGTAGGGACTGTATTTTGTAGACCTTTATATCCCCAGAGCTTCAATATATAAGTACCTGGCACATAGTAGGCACTTAGTAAATGATGATTTACTTAATTTTTAGTGTCAATGTTGTAGCAGGACTAACTAAATTAACAGTTATTTTGTAACCTTGTGATAATGCTTGTAAAGAACTTAATATGAAGCCATTTAACCAATGCTTCTTTTCTTACCTTTGTGTGTTGTGATCCTTCCTATAATGTGATGTGTATAAGAACGTGTTCATTTAGAATTTTTGCATCTACAGGTGCAAGCCTGCCTTTGTGAATGTAAAGAAATTTACTTTGCTTAAACTTTTCAAAAATTTATTTTTGATTTAAATACACAATAAGAAAAGAAAAATAAGTATATTATAAACTTAAATACAAAATAAGAAAAGAAAAAAAGCATCTCCATGCAGCAGAACATAAGGATTCAAAATATATAGCAATAAATTTCCATTTCAAGAAAGCCTATATAATCAATACTATGCATTGTGTTGAGAGTTGTCCATCTTTCCTTTGGTTCCTTGTAAGTTTTCTTTTGTTCTCTACTGTTCACTTTTTATACTGTATTTTTTTCCCTTTTCCTCCCACTGAAAGCTACAATTAAACACAGAGATATGCATATATACATACATACAAACATACGTGTGTATTATACACATAATGTATACTTGCACACACAGAGAAATAGGCACACAATATATGTATACATGCATATACCTGTACATATATACACTTACATATACATATACTTAGCTATCTATAATCATACTCATATGCATCTGTAAGACTGTACTATATGTATTTGTCCTCTGTTTCTCTGAGGGGTGGATAACTTCTTCCTTCATAATCCAAGTCCTTCTATATTTTTCCAAGTCTACCAGTTTGTCATTTCCTACACTGCAGCAATATTCCAACCTTATACTGTTTAGTTTTTTTAAATAGTCCAAAACAACCTTGATGAATATGGCTGACACATAGTGTAGTTTCCCTGTTTTTATCTTTTGATTAAACTATTTTAGCCTTAACTGTATCCAAGATCATGTTTGCTACCCCTGCTCCTTTTCCCCTAACAATTTGTATTCCTAACCTTTATTTTTTATTTGTGTGTATCTCTTATTTTGTATCCATCCTGACTCCTACTTTACTTCTACCCACTACTTTGCCCTCCTGTTACTCCCCCGTTCTTCCCTTATCCTACCATTGCCATTAATCTAAACACTCTTCATACCCTGCTTTAACCTGTTCCCTCACCCTCCCCTCTAGAGAGTCCTCTTTTATCCTCTTTCCCCTCCCTATCCCCTTAGCCTTTTATTTCTTTCTGAATTTAGAAGGCTTTTACACTCATATATATATATATATACACATACACACACACACACACACACACACACACATAATTTTTCCCCCTCTTGAACCCATTCTTGATGAAAGTAGGTTTCCAGAATTATCAGCCCTCCTCCCCCATATAATTCCTTTGTGTTGGTTCTTCCTCTCACACCTCATTTGTATGAAATAATTACTCTTTTTAACTGTTCCTAAATGGTTTTACTTTTTAAAATCCATATCATACTCAGGTCTACCCCAATCTTTCTTACAAACTACCCAATTACTAATAACAATCTTAGATGTATGTCTAATGTTTTACATTTCCTCCTCTAAAAAGTAAATGGTCTGTCCTTATTGAGTCCTTTGTAATTAATGTTTAGTATGCACCTCCTATTTCTTCTAGCTCTTGGTATGTCAAATCTTCTATCAAGTTCAGGTTTTAGTATTTGTTTTTTAACAAAATCCTGTAAGTCTGGCAGTTCATTAAATGTCCTTTTTTTTTCCATTCTGGATTAATGCTTAACTTTTCTGGGTATGATATTTTTGGCTGGAACTCCAATTCTTTTGCTCTTTAATATACATAGTGTTCAAAGCCCTGTGGTCTTTTAGTGTCATTGCTCCTAGGTCTTGTCTGATTCTAATTGTGGCATTGACCTGTTTACATTCTTTTTTTCTTGTTGCTTGTAATATTTTATCCTTTAGGGGTTTCAGAATTTGACTATGATATTTCTGTGGGTTTTCCTCATAGGATCTCTTTCAGGTGGTGATCAGTGGATTTTTTTTCTATTCCTTCTTGTTGTAATGCTTCAGGACAATTTTTAAAAATTATTTTTGGTATTGTATCAAGATTCCTTTTTTTTGATCATAGCTTTCAAGTAGTCCTGTTATTTTTATGTTTTTCTTCTTGATTAGTTCTTCAAATTAGTTGATTTTTTTTATGAGGTGTTTCACATTCTGTTTTTTCATTCTATATATATTTTTTTTATTATTTCTTGGTCTCTTATGACTGTTGGCCTCACCTTGTCCAATTCTGATTTTCAAGGAGTCACTTTCTTAAGATTCTGGATATTCTTTTCTAATTGGTTGACTTTCAGTTTCTTATATGAATTCTTTTTGGGTGAGTGACCATTTGCCATTACTCTTGAGGGCAGAAGAGGGTTTATTTGCTTCAGTATCCTCCTCTGAAGAGGAACTCCATTCTTCTCTATTCTATAGTAACTTTCTATGGTTGGATTCTTTCCACTTTGCCTGCTCATTATTTTAAAGAAAAATTTTAGCAGCTTATTTTTTTTAATATCCTGTAGTCCTGAGGCATGGTGGGGGTGGAGGGTGCCTCTGGCTTTAGATTTTCCTTTAATTCTTCCCTCTGTCCTGGAACAAAAACCTCCATCTTCCTATGTCTATAGCCAGTGGTGTCCCCACCCCATTGCTTCTACACTCAACAGGCATATGCAAGTTCCTCCTTGCCCAGGGTTGCATCTTGTCAGCAGAGCTGGGTCTGGCATTCCTTGTCAGCAGAGGTTTCCTCAATCTTCCCTGGCTCAGATGCCCAACTCCCTGTAAGGTCTTCATTAAAGGGACCTTTTTCTCACTTGAGAAAGCATCTTAAGGTCCTTCTCCTAGCAGTGGTATAGTAATTTTGAGATAAAGTGAAATCCTTTTTGGATATGTTTATTCTTTTTGGACAGGAGATATCAATTACCTCCTTTTCTAAATTATCCCTAATGATTCAAAATAGCATTAATTCAGTTGAATAAAATGCATTCATTAAGTGCTTTCTTTTTTGTTATGTACAAGAAATAAAAGATACTGAGAGATAAAAGTATTAAAGCAGGTCTTATCTTTAAAGAACTTGTATTTTTAGTGGGGGATGGTTAATGGGGATATAGGGCAGTAGATTAACACCTTTCTTCCGGGGACACAGAGTTGTTTTGATACCTTTGCCAGCACTGAAGTTGGGAAGAGATAAAAAAGGGAAAGAGTACATGGAGAGCAGTAAGGCAGAAGATGGGTGCCATCTGGCAACTCTCTTACCCACTACCCATTTTCAGGTCAGAGATCTAGGGTGGATTGAGGAGGGGGCCTGCACTTAGTGCTGAGGGCAAAGAGTAGTTGGCCCTTGCTATGTTCTGAATGAGAAAAAAGTTGAGAAGCAAACAATAGCTGTGTGCCTCTGATTGAAGGAATAAAAGAGGGACTCCATTCTAGCCTTAAGCTGATTCTTGCAGTTGAATAACCAGTACAAGAATCCTAGAGGAAACCTCTGCTGAAGAGGAATGCCAGACTCAGCTTTGCTGACAAGTTGCGGGATAGAGGGAAATATATTAGCAGTCAGAATCATGAATGAGATGAACTCACTCATGAAATGGAAGAGGATATCAGAATGGATTAGAAACCAGAATCTAACAATATATTGTTTAAAAGAGATATGTTTGAAACAGAAAGATACATGTAAGGTTAAAACAAGGAGCCAGAGCTCAACTTTGTCCTCTCTGATGCCTGTCATCATGAAGAGTTACAAAGGGAGTACAATTGGTAATGCCTTGGAGTGGTTATCTTATGTTTTGATAATCTTAAAAGAATGGAAAGAAGGGAAGAGGAATATACTAGAAGGGAAGAGAAATGAAAGTTAAGGAAAATTACCACTTATAATCAGAATATACAAATAGGCATTAGTAAAGACAAGAAGGAAAGGGTGGAGTAGGGGAATAGCTGACATTTGACACTCATCTGAGCTACTTAAAGGAGGAAGAACATATATACGCACAAATACAGAAATACATTTTATTCAGTGGGAGGGAAAGAGGAATGGGGATTTTATGAAGGCTGGATTAAGGGAGGCAAACTCCAAGGATGTACATAAATATAGCTCCTTTTGAGGTGTCATTGACTGGTAATTTGATGGGATACCTAAAATTGGGGAATCAATGAACAGATTTTGGTATATAAATATAATGGAATGCTACTATGCTTAATTCTTATAAATGTGATAACCAATAATAATTCCAGCGTAATATGTAACATTTACTTTCCTTCCTGATAGAGAGGTAAAGGACTTAATGTAGAATGAAACTTTTCTTTTTACATTACCAATATGAAAAGTTGTTTTGATTAACTATCCATGTTTGTAGTCGGTTTCAATTTTCATGTGTTCTTGAGACAGGGATGGGAAGGAGGAGGTTAGAGTACAAGACTGACAAGATGAATTTTGTCTCATTAAATCAATATACATGTATGACATGACAACATATATATATATACACACATGCGTGTGTGTATAGAGTGATCTATCTAGAGAGATATGAATAGATGAATCAAAGAACAAATCATAGAAGCAGTCAATTTCATTAAAGATAATGACAAGACAACATACCAACATTTTTGGAATGCAGCCAAAGCAGTTATTAAGGGGAAAATTACATCTCTAAACATTTTCATCTGTAAGAGAAAGAGCCCATCAACAAATCAGATGTTCAACTAAATAGACTAGCAAAGCAATTAAAGTTTCTGAAATCAAAGGAGAAATTAACAATATTGGAAGCAAAAACATTGGATTAATAAATAAAATTAAGAATTAAAAATATTAGGTAAGTCCTTAGCAAACTTTTTTTAAATGAAAGAAAACTAAGTTACCATTATCAAAAATGAAGTTGAATTCATAATCAAAAAATAAAATAAATTGCTAGTATCCATTTTGACCAAGTACATGCCAATAAAACTGACGGTCTACATGAAGTGGGTGAATATTTAAAACATATAAATTCCCCAGATTAACTGAACAAGAAATAAAGTACTTTGATAACCCCATCTTCAAAAAAGAGTTTCTTTTTTTAAGCCATTGTAGCCACTGGAATTTAGCAAGATGGTAAACTGAGGCAAATCTATGAGCAAGATAACATTTATTAACAGGGGTATGCAGTTTATCAGTAAATGGGTCAGTGACTTCCTCTCTTTATGCCAAAGACCCTGAGCAAAAGGATAGTTCCCCTTTTATAGGTTTTAGGGAGTACAAAGAATAGAACAAGGTAGATGACATCATGGGATTAAGGACAACATGACTGGTTACAGAGCTGAAGTGCAGGGAACAACATGATTGTTTGGAAGTTTGGTAATGGGGGCTAACAATGACCCACCACCACCTTCTTCTTTCATGAGACTCATCATATGAGTCCAGGTGGCTCAGACTTTTGGACAGCAAATCAGACATACTTGAAGGAAAACTTGGTTAAATAAGAGATATCAGGCCCTACTCCACTGCTTTCACATATATTCCCCAAAGTTACCAAAATTATTTGAGGCAAGAACAGATCTGTGGTTAGCAGGAAAATTGGATTCTAAAAGTAACCTATTACAGGTCAGCTGAATTCTGAATTAAGTTCAAAGATAAAGAGCCATCACTCAAGCAGTTATAGGACAAAAACAGTTATAGGACAAAAACAATTAATTAAAATATGATCAGTAAGAAAATTATACAGGAACAATTTTAATCTTCTCTTCATAATTAAATTCTCAAAAGAATGTACCCCAGGATTATGTAGATTTACACTTGAATTCTGCTGAGCATTTAAAAAACAATTAATTATAAGAACAATTAATTTTTGATACCTAAGCCATGGAGAATCAAAACAGGAATAAAGCTATAGAATAATATTCCTAATGAATTTAATTTAAAAAAAAAACATTTATCAGGGAGTCTATAAGAGCATATCACAAAGATTATACACTATGACCATCCTGGATGTATGCCAGGAATCTAGGCTGGTTCAATTTTAGTATAATTAGAAACCACATCAATAATAAAAATCATATTATTACATAAACAGATTCAGAAGAAGCTTTAGATGAGATACAATATCCATTCCTGATATAAAAATACCTGGAAAGCATAGGAATTAATGGAGCTTTCCTAAAAATGATAAGTAGTTTCTATGTAAACTCAAAAGCTAGAATTATTTATAATGGGTATAAGATAGAGCTCCTTTCCAGTAAGATCAGGGGTAAAGTAAGGATGTCCATTATTACCATTACCATTCAATATGTTGCTAAAAATGCTAGATGCAACAAAAAGACAAAAGTAAAATATTAAAGGAATAAGCACTGGCAAAGAGGAAACCATTACAATTCTAGAGAGTCAACTGAAAACTAATTTAGATAATTTAACAACTTCGGGAAAATTGCAGAACATAAAGTACGACATAAATTATCAACTTTTCAATATTATTAGCATGAAGAGATAGAAAATTTTATTTAAGATAACTATAGATAATATCAAATACTTGTAAGTCTACCTGCACACAGGAACCATATGAATACAATTATAAAATAGTTTATAGAAATAATGACAGTTCTAGATAATTAAAGAAGTTTAAAGTTTTCATAGATAAGCTGAACCAGTATAATAAAAATGACATTGCTACAAAATAATTTACTTGTTCATAGTAATGAAACTGCCAAAGGATTACTTTATAGAAGGAGAGAAAAAAAATTCATCTGGAGGAATTAAAGGTCAAAAATTATAATGGAGGGGGCGGCTAGGTGGCCCAGTGAATAGAGTACCAGCCCTGAATTCAGGAGGACCTGAATTCAAATCCAGCCCCAGACACTTAACACTTACTAGCTGTGTGAGCAAGTCACTTAATCCCAGTTACCCAGCCCTCGCCCTCTCCAAAAAGCAAAAAAAATGGTATAAAGGAATTTTAAAAATGGGAAAGAAAGATCTCTTGGCATATCATATCTCAAACTGTACTACAAAGTGATACTAATCAAAACACTTTGGTATTGGGTAAGAAATAGAGGAGTTCATCACTGGTACAGATTAGGTGCACGTTATATAAAAACAAATGAACATAGTAGCATAAGTTTGATAAATTTAAAGACTGCCTATTTGAGCAAGAACTTATTATTTGACAAAACCTGTTTTAAGAACTGAACAGTAGTCTGTCAGAAACTAGGGTTAGATCAGTATCCCACATTATATACCAAACAAACTCTGTAGGGACATGATTTAAAGTGTAATACCATAAATAAATTAGAGGAATATAGAAGAAATTACTTGTCAAATCTGTGCATAGGAGAAAGGTTTCATGAACCAGACAAGAGATAGGTCCATAGGAGGCAAAATGGACAGTTTTGGTTATATAAAATTAAAAATTTTCAAGCATATGAAACCCACCTCGCTAATATTAGAAAGAGAATCATGAAATTAGGGGGAAAATTCTGTGCATGTAGTTTCTGTAATAAAGATATCATTGCTAACATATATATAGTTAATTGATTTAAATTTATATCAATAAGAGCTATTCTCCAACTGTCTCAGTTTATAAAGAATCGTTGTTTTATAATATTGCTAATAACTACACTAGGTCTTTTAATATAACCTTCTTTCCTATATACTGTGGTATATTTTGGTTGTTCTGGCTTCCTATTTTAGTGTCTTTATAATTTGCCAGAAGAATTGAGGCCCAGAGAAATTGTATTTTGTGAGGGGAACAAAAAGAGTCCCTAAAACAGACTGACACTGTTTAGTGTGCATGTGTGTGAATGTGAGAGAGAGATAGGGAGACATTTCAGAGAATCAAACCTTCAGAATCAGAAGGAACCTAAGCAGCCTTCTGTTATGCTCCATACCTTTAAAGCAGAGATATCAAACAAGTGATCTATAACACTCCTGAGTGTGGCTCAAGCTTGATTAAAATGTAGTTAGGAAAATATTTAACAAATAAAAATTTAATAAAACACAGATAATATTAAGGTTATTTTCTTAGTCAATATGTGGTCCTCAAAGATCCTCATGTTCAGTATTTGTTTGATTATTTCAGTGGTGTCTGACTTTTAGTGACCCCATTTGATTTTTTTGTTTTATTTTTTGGGGGGCAGAGATACTGGAGTAGTTTGCCATTTCTTTCTCCAGCTTGTTTTGCAGACAAGGAACTGAGACAAACAGGATTGAGTGACTTGCCCAGGGTCACACAGCTAGTTAAGTGTCTGAGGCCAGATTTGAACTCAGGAAAATGAGTCTTCCAGAGTTCAGGCCTGATTCTCATCCACTGCACCACCTAGCTGCCCCATGTACACAGTTTAGTATCCCCATTTTCTTTTTGAGTTTGACCCTACTGCTTTAAAGTAATCCTCTATTATCATACTTGTGAGGCCTTTGTCTTTTATTAGAGTAGTAATAGAATTGGGAAGGAAATGGTGTTTGTAATATAATCCCTATTATAGTACTGAATTCTTCATACTTCATTAAAATGCACTTCGGTAAATTGAGTACTAGAGTTGATTGATTTGTTCATCAGGCGTGTAAGTGCCTGATATATGCAGAGAACTGTGCTAAATTCTGGGAATCATATAATGTCGAAATAAGACAGGTTCCTACTAAAGTGTAATAAGTTCTGCTAGCGATTGAATGTACTGCCCTGTAACTATGATCCTCCGTAACATTAATGCCATGTTTTGTTTTACTTAAAATTGATAGTTATTGTAAAGTCTGTTGTAAAGTTACCAGTGGAATCATAAAAGTTTAAAGATGGAAATGATTCATCAGAAGCAAAGATATTTTTCAACATTCTTGGAAAATAATAATGTAACCTTTACTTGAATAGTCTTGGACAGCAACTTCACATTCTAATGAGGTAGTCTGTTTTATTTTTGAGTAGTTGTAATTGTTGAACTATCACTCCTTTGAACAGAAATATTCTACCTATAACTTTTATTCATTGATTAAAGTTTTTTCTCATGGAAGAGCATTGAGTAAGTTTATTCTCTTGCTGTGTGAAAACTCTTGGTGTTTGAATATAAATCCTATGCTTCTTCAAGATTCATACTTTGTAAACATTGCTATTTTCCTTCAATAATTTCTCATAAGACATGGTTTCCAGATGTTTAATCTGATTTCCCTTTGAATATAAATATAAGTAGTACTTCAAAATGATTTAAACTATTTAGAGGATTGGGATTGAAATGAATTGTTACTGTCCCACCTTTGGAAAAGACTGCTAAATATGTTAGGATTTTCATTTTAATTACACCGGCCTCAGAGTTGGGATGACCCGAGATCGAAATTGGCCTCAGAAAATGAGCACCCACACATAAATCATGACTGGCCGTGTAACCTTGAGCAGGTTACTTAACCCTAATTGCTTTAAAAAAAAAAAAAAGAGACATGATGAAATGATAGAAAACTGACTTTAAAGATTTGGGTGCAAGTCCTGCACCTGATGCATACTGTCTTTGTCACCCCTAGGCAAGTCATTTAACTACTTAGCACTCACTGTAGGCAACTTGTTAAGGCTATAAGTTGCAGAGAAGTTATTGATTTTGTACTGATAGAGGAAGTTTCCTTATCTGAGAGTTCCCTGTAGCAGTGAAATCACGGGTCCAGTCTCTTTCCCTTGAAAGATTTGTGTGTGTTTTGCCTGGACCTGTGGTTTCATTCCATTAAGGAACATCTGTGGAACTACCTTCACTGAAGCATAGTGGTACCTACTTTTAGTCTGAGGTTTTTGGGTTATTGAAAGGTTAAGTGATTTGCTCAGGTTCACAAGATAAGACTTGAAGTCAAGTATTTCTGATTTTGAGGTTGCCTCTCTCTCTCCACTATGCCATTAAAACAAAAGTGTTTTAATGCATAATTCTTCAAATCCTCCAAATATAATTATTTTCAGGTAGTCTAGTTTGTTATATCAATTACATTTATACAATTATGCAGGGCTTAAAAAAGAAATATCCCTTGAATCTTGGAAAGAATATGTTCTTGAAGTTATTTCTGAAATAAAACTCTGTATCAGGTTATCTTTCTCTATTGGTTCCTCTTTTTTTTTTTTTGCTTTTTGGAGGGCAGTTGGGGTTAAGTGACTTGCCCAAGGTCACAGGCTAGTTTTTATGTTAAGTGTCTGAGGCCAGATTTGAACTCAGGTCGTCCTGACTCCAGGGCCGGTGCTCTATTCATTGCGCCACCTAGCCACCCCTGATTCCTTTTTTTTTTTTTAAATGAGGTATACTCCAGAAAATAATTTTGTTCTTTTATAGGTGGAGTGTGCATAAAAAAAAAAAAAACTTCAAAAACAAAACCAATCCCCAGCCTCCTCATATTTATCATAAGATCATAGATTTGGAGCTGGACAGGACCTTAGAGGTCATCTATTCCAACTCCCTCATTTTATAGATGGGGCAACTAATGCCCAGGGAAGTTAAATCACTTACCTAAAGTAAGAGGCAGAATTAGGATTTTAACGCAGATTTAGACTCCAAAGTTCACTGTTCTTTCTAGAGTACTAAGTCTTTGAAGTAATTAGCAGAATAACAGTACTCAAACTACAGAAATGTTTGTGGAGGAAAGGGGAGAAATGATACCAAGATTATCTGTTTTGTCTTTTGATTTAGCACTTCTGTTTATATTTTTGTCATTAAGAGGAACTCTGGTGTAGGATGTGGAAAGTGAGGGAGGGGGCACTTTCTTTGAATGCTTTATCTTTTCACCTCCCTTTTCCATCCATAAACATCAGCAAGATGTTACTTTGTTTAAATTCAACATTTTATTTAGTACTAGCCATATGGAAGGTATTTTGGAGCTAACTCAAGGTGGGCTGTGTGATATAAAGATGAAGACAAATTCCTTTCTTCCAGGGATTTCCAGTATGTAAAAAGTAAATTAAAAATGGCTTTTACAAAAGAATTTATGAGTATTAGGTTTTCTCATCAAACATATATATTTGCATTTTCTTGGTAAGTTAGTAAGAGAGTGCCAAGTAGATTACATATCATTTATTTGATCCTTTATAAATTATGTAAAAATATTATTGAAGAAGTGTAAGTAAGTATTTGTACCATATGTGAATTTTCACCAGTCTTTCTTTTTCTAATTACAGATGGTTTAGCTGCCTTGTCATTCTCCATAAGTACTCTGACCTTGATTGGAATGCTGGCAGCTATCACATACACAGTAAGTGTCACTGATTCGTTTCCAGACTCCCAAAACCTATTCTACTATTTTATTACAGTCATTTATGTATTTGTACGCTTTCATGAAATTTCTATTTTCATGGCATCCTGTAAACATTAGACATTGAAGAATACTAAATACTCATGTTCTTAAGGGAAAAGAAAATCTTTAAACTTGAGAAAAGAGTTTTGATAATTATAATTTTAGTATTTTTTTTCATATTTTATGACTGTCATCTCATGAATGATCATGAAATTATAGATTTAGAGCTAGAAGAGACCAGATAAATTAAGTCATCCTTAGGACATTTACAAATAAAAAATGGAACTAACTGAAGAAGAATGGAAAAGATCTGCAGTGGCTTTTATAAGAAGATGTTTTTGCCATCCAGTTCAATATAGCCACTATATTACTGTTTGTGAGTTATACTATTATATTTTCCTTCTTTATTCTCTTTGTTGCCTTTGAGAGGTAGAACTTCTGGGGTACAAAATTTAAGTCCTCCTCCAACCCATTTCTGTTTGTGCATTTGTTGCTCTCACCATGTTCTCTTTTACTCCATGTGTACTTGTTTTATTTTGGTATGGTTTTGGTGTTGCCTTCTCTTGTTCTTAACGTCTAGAAATATTAGTTCATAGAGGAAGCAACAATCCAAAATAGAAGTCAAACTTTTTATCTTGATTCATGAGGATCATTTCCTTGGCACAATCAGTTTCTATACTTAAGTCTGTTATATCCTATATAATAATCTATGTTGCTATTACCCTGAATGCTCTTTGGGAATATAACTCTTATATATTTGTATCCTTTGTCTCTTGAGGCTTTTTCTAATAAGTAAATTTGAATTCATCTAGTTTATTATGTAGAACATGTAGTACTTCTTGGCCATGTTACTGGAGAAAATTTCAAGATTAAACATTACTCTATTTCAAATTACAAGAGAGAGCTAATTGTTTTTTTAAAAAAATATTTCTCAAACTTAAAAAAATTATTTATAACACTTAAATTTTTTATATTAATTTGTTTGTTTATTTTTAATTTACAGGATTCAATTCCATAGTTCCTTGAGTTTCAAATTTCCCTTCCCTCCCTCCCTCCATCCCCCATGATGGCATATAGTCCAGTACAGGATCTGCAAATACTTTCACATTAGACATTAGTCAGGTTACAAAGGAGTATTGTACTAGATGGAATGAAAAATAGTAAAGAGGAAATAAAACCAAACAACGAAAAGAAAAAGATCAAGTAGTTTGCTTCCATCAGGATTCAGACTCAGTTCTTTCTAGTTATTTCCCTGGATGTGGGCATCTCTCTCTATCATGAGTCTTTTGGGATTGACTTATATCGCTGCATTGCTGAGAAGAGTCCAGTCTGTCATAGTTGGTCATCACACAAATTTTGTGTCTGTGATTGTATACAAATTTCTCCTGGTTCTACTCTTCTCACTCAGCATCAGTTTGTATAAGACTCTCCAGGTAAATATGAAGTCTGTCTCCTCTTCGTTTCTTATAGCATAATAGTATTCCATACCCCAACTTGTTTAGCCATTCCCCAATTGATGGGTACCCCTTTAATTTCCAGTTCTTTGCAACCATGAAAAGAGCTGCTATAAATATTTTTGTACATATGGGTCTTCCTCCCACTTTTATGATCTCTTTGGGATATAACCCTAGAAGTGGTATTGCTGGATCAAAGGGTATGAAATTATTTATAGCCCTTTGGGCATAATTCCAGATTATAGCACTTAAATTTTGTTCTTGTCTCTTGTTTAAAAAGATCAGTGCTTACAAAAGAAAAACTTAGAATATTCTTCCATTATAGCTTTCTCTCAGCAAAAGAAAAAGAATTGAATTTTTGTAAAATAACAGACTAGCAGAATAATTTTGTCATTTTTAACCATTCAAACATCCTAATATATTATTAAAGATTTTTTTTTTTTAAAGCAATTGGGGTTAAGTAACTTGCTCAAGGTTACACGGCTAGTCATTATTTATGCGTGGGTGCTCATTTTCTGAGTCCGGATCTGATCTCGGGTCATCCAAACTCCGAGGCCGACGCTCTTACTCACTGCGCCACCTAGCCGCCCCTTTAGGGCAATTGGGGTTAAGTAACTTGCCCAAGGTTACACGGCTAGGTTTTTGTTTGTGCGGATTAAGTGTCGGAGGCCGGCTCCGAACTCAGGTCCTTCTGATTCTAGGGCCGGCGCTCTATTCACTGCGCCACCTAGCTGCCCCATTATTAAAGATTTTAAACGAAGCTATCATTATTTCTCTTGTTTTTTCATGTGTTTAGGTATGTCAGTTTTGTTCTAAAGAGAAGAATATGCCATATGATATATATGTGGATAATTAATTTATTTTTCACAGAATAATTTGGGAGGCAGTAAGAAAAATACATGGCACTGGAAGTCAGAAGTCCTAGGTTTTCATCTTAGCACTGTAACTAACTTGTGGATGGGCCTGTTGCAACTTTGTGATTCAAATTCTTGTTCTCTTAAGGGCAGTAATTCCCTCCCTACTTGTGTTCCTCTCACACGACTCTCCCATCTCCTAACTCTACATTTTCTCTGGCTGGCTGTCCCCATACTTGAAGTTTTCTTCCTTTTTATTTCTGTCTTCTGGCTTCTATTCTTTGAAGTTCAGCCAAAATCCTTTTGCAAGAAGACTTTCCCAGTCTCCATTAATGCTATGTGTCTGACCTCTATTGATTATCTCTGTTCATATTTTTGCATGTTATCTCCCTCGTTAGGTTGTAAATTTCTTGAGGGAAGTGATTGTTTTGTTTTTTAAAATTTCTTCCTGTCTCCAGTGATTAGCACAGTGCTCATATTTATTTAATGCTAAATAAATATTTGTTGACTTGATTTCTTCATTTGGGTTTTTTTTGACAGTAAAATGACATATATATGGAAACATGTAGAATACCTCAGACTTCTCTGGGTTGTGTTTGTCAGATTGTGTTCCTATAAAAGGCATTTTAAGTCAGAGTGATTTAAATTGAATCTGACTCCCCCCTCCAAAAAACTACCAAATATAATAGAGCATAATGGCCCTAATTGAATGGTCTTTATTGGCTGTTCTTCTGTTTTGAGACTGTTTCCTTAAAGATCATAAGACATGGATAACTGAAAGATTGCTTTCATTTATAGTAATCATCTTATGTTTTTATATTCTTTTTTGATTTATAGAATGCAATATGTTTGATTCAAGAATCATTTATTAAGTGTGTTATTAACCTGGAGGGACATGCTTTATAGCATTTGATAACAGTGTTCAAAATCTGGTATTTTAATATCTTTGTAATGATTCAGTAATCCAGATTTTTTAAATTTTAGGTTGTGCCCATATGTCTAATTCCCTTAGCTCTTAGTCTATAGCCCTCATTTTAGCAAACATTTATATAGTAATGCTAGAACACTTACCCAGAAAACCAGATTGCTGTATCTTCAGTGGTCACATTAGCTTGAACAGTGAGCAAAATAGCCATCATTAAATCATTCATCACATTTTGCTTCAAAGGTATGGATCTACCATTAAGTTCTTTCTTTAAGACGTAAAATAAGACAGCTGTTTAGAAATAACTGTGACAACAGAAAGAGAACACGAATTATAAAAGCATAGTAATTTGGGAGGTTTTAATTTAGTGTTGAAAAACTAGCTTTATGTATTGTACTTGTCCTTGAGCAGTAATTTTTCAGTAATGTCCCTGATTCATCAGAAGGTTAAGTTATATTCAATACAACTTATTTTAGAATGGAGCAATGTAAAAAGATCTGTAAGGAAGGCCTTACTTATTGCCTATGTAAGGAAACCCTTATTTATTGACTGAATGATCTGGACAGGTCCCTTAATTTCTTAGTATCCCTCAAGTAACATGTTAAGACTAAATTGCAGAGCATTTGTTGATCTGCATTCTGGAGTTCACCATACCAATGCAATCTCAAGTTGTTGACCAAAGTAAAGAAAGGGAAGTATATAGGGCTTGTAAAATGCTAACATCTACATTACCTTATATGATCTCCTTGGCAGAACTGAATGTGAGCATAGCTATTATTTTCATCTTACAGATTAGAAAATTGAGTCATTAAGTAGTTAAATGATGTAGTCACAGAGCTGTGAATGAAACCCACATCTTACCGCTAAACCACCAGTGTTCCTTATATTATATCACATTGTATCACATGTCTCAGATTTCTCTCTGTTTTCATATGACTTCTGAAAACGAATTTCATCTTGCGCTTTAGTTTAAAAGCCCACAGGCCATTTTAGTTTCTATACATACTTGTAGGTAGAATTTATTCTTTGCTTTCTGTCTTTAGCTTAACAAAAGATAGTGAAAGACCCCATAGTTAATCTTTACCTACCAGTGTAGTTTTTCTTAGAAAAGTCTGCAGTATCCCCACATGGAATGATTGATGGTTCAGGTTTTATCCCACTCTAGTCCATTCTCCAAATAGCTATCAGTGACTTTCCTAAAGCATGGGGCTGAACATGTCCTTTCTGTATTCATTAAACTCCAGGGGTTTCCTGTTAACTCTAGAATGAAGTACAAACTCTCTCTCTCTCTCTCTCTCTCTCTCTCTCTCTCTCTCTCTCTCTCTCTGTCTCTCTCTGTATTTAAAGCCCTTTGTAACTAGGCCCCAAACTATTTCTCTAGCCTTATTATATATTACTTTCCTTTTTATACTCTACAGTCCAGTCACACTGGCCTTCTTACTGTTATACATGATCTTCCCTATCCTAAATTTGTGCCTTTACTTAGGCTGTTCCCCATCCTAGGAATATATTCCCTCCTCACTCCAACTTCTTAGAATCTCTCCAAGGCTTTGTTTCCTTCAAGGTTCTTCTGTATTAAGCCTTTCTTGATACCACCCCTACCTCGGCTTCCAGTGTTACCTACCCGAAACAAAACTTTTATTTATTTTGCTTATGCCTACTCTCCCCAATAAAATGTAAATTTCTTAAGAAAGAGAATTATTTTATTTTTGTTTTTGTATCTTTAGTTCCTATCAGTGTCTGGCCCTTAGTAGGTGCTTAAGAAATGCTTGTTAATTGGTTATTCACACTGATGATAAGGAAGAGATTGTGCCTTTTTATCATGTATATATAATCATAATTGTGACAAAATTGGTTATTTGATGTTTTGGTCAGGAAATTAAATGCATATAATTTTGAATACCACCTTTCCCCTGCTGGACTGTAAATTCCTTGAATCAAGGATTATATTATATTTATCTTTGCACCCGACAGTGTTTTATATATAAATATGCTGAACTCTACAAGTGTAAGTTTCAAAATAAGTGCCAGTTTTCATTAGACAAGCAGGTTTTCTGACTAGGAGTATCCCTAGTGCAAAGGAATTACAGATGCAGTCCAAAAACCCATGGGACTTGTTGAGTAAAGGAATTCAGTTTAATAGCCATTCATTAAGTGCAATGTGCAAAGCACTGAAATGAATGAAAAAAAAAATTAAAGCAATGCTAGTGAACTACACTGTGAGTAATCGGAAGAAAATGCTGGCATTAGGGGGTGAAAAAGGTGGATAAACCATCCTAACTATCTGAAGTAATTTAATTACTAGCATGTTGACCTATATCAGTTTATGTCCCTGAGTACATTGGTTTTTATTTTTTTTAGCACCATATGTTTGATGTATATTTATTTATTTATTTATTTGTTTGTTTTTTAAAGCAATTGGGGTTAAGTAACTTGCTCAAGGTTACACGGCTAGTCATTTGATTTATGCGTGGGTGCTCATTTTCTGAGGCCGGATCTGATCTCGGGTCATCCAACTCCGAGGCCGACGCTCTTACTCACTGCGCCACCTAGCCGCCCCTTTAGGGCAATTGGGGTTAAGTAACTTGCCCAAGGTTACATGGCTAGGTTTTTGTTTGTGTGGATTAAGTGTCGGAGGCCGGCTCCGAACTCAGTCCTTCTGATTCCAGGGCCGGCGCTCTATTCACTGCGCCACCTAGCCACCCCTTGATGTATATTTAAAAAAAAAGTTCTGTGTATTCAAACTGAAGGTGAGGTATAATAAATTTAACTTATTTCTAGGAGATGGGGTAGTTTAGTTAGTTCACATTTGCAGACTTTTATTGTTAAAGTTTGATATGTTACTTTGTTACATGTTTTTTACTTAATGTTATAGCCTGAACTAAGAGAAACCAGAAATAGCTGATAATGACATTTTATGTGTATATAATCTACATATATATGTGTATACATATATAGATATAAACACATAAGTACATATATATGCATACATATGTGTATCAACTCCCTACTTTAATACCATTAAGCACTAAAAGAACAAAACTCCCTCATTCTATATAGGATGTTAGAATTACCTGGGGAAGAAAATTACTTTTAGCTATTTATTATCATAGTTAAATGAAGCAACTAATTCTTTTTTAAAAGACTCCCTATATAAAATTTGGTGGCAAATGATTTTTTGACAGTGTATAAAACTAGCATTTGATATGTCATGTTCCAACGACACTTTGGACTAGTGGTATTCATTTCAGAGCCTGTGATGGCCATGCAACAACACAAGTAACATATTGGTATAAAATGTACCACTCAAGAAGGTATCGAGGAAGCACAGGGTGAGTGTGAGCAGATTGTTTGTATAAGAAATAATGACAGATAAACAAATATGAAGGCGAGCCATAAAATCTGTCATCCAGGGAAGTGTGATCAAGAAAGAAAATGGGCTAATCCCATATTGACAGTGAGGAATAGCAGCCAAACAGCCTGACTATTCCACTGGTATTTTTGGCATGGTAGGAGAAAGCATGGGATTTCAGGTTGGCTAGGTACCCTTACAAAGAGGAACTGGATTCATGTAAGATGGGCGGGTAGGTACTTGCATCATTGAAGGAAACATACAAATCATTGAAGTCACAGATTTGTATGAGTATTTTGCTTTAGTGGAATTGGGAAATTAATAGTTTTGGCATACTTTGTAAACCTTCTGGAATCTACTGTATTGTATGTGAAAATTCAAACAGATAAATATCATAGATAGTATTGGACACTGTATTTTCTAAGTTCTGGATGTTTTGTAGTCTCCTGAAATTAATGATCCAAAATTATGTTAGTCATTGATACATGGTGGAGACGGTAGATTTGAAGGCCTTTGACTTTGCTGCCCCCAAATGGAAAAATGCCATTAAGGTCAATTGTGAAACATACTTTACTGCTAATGGAATGTCAGGTTCCTTAGTGATAATATCTTATTTAGTTCTTCCCCGCAAAAGTACTTAGTGCTGAAGACATAAAATGGAGTCTAGAGATTTACAGTCTGTTTTTCAACTCCAATTACAATCCTCTAGCATACATCTTGTAATATATTATAATCAATATTTTCTATTTTTATGTAAAAGAAAAGTGAATGGATTTAGTCCCAAAATTGGTTCAGTATTTTATTCTTGGGAATTTCAGTGTTAATAATAAAGATATGTACTTAGAAATTTAGAAATTTTACATAATAATTTTACCAAGTTGAAGGAATATCCTAAAGCCAGATCATTTTAATTTTATTAAAAGTTTTTGGAGACTTATACAGTAGTTTTTATAAAATTGTGAAGCTTTCTTTTCTAAAGTTATTGAAAATATTTTAGTAATACTTCTACATTAGATAATATCTAGAAGTCTTTCTGGTTCTGTAATATATACATATATACATACACGTGCAGGCACATATACAGATACATACACACATATGATCTTAATGGGTACATGCTAAAGGTGAGTAAATTTTCTTTAGAATAAGAATGAAAAGGGGGCATGATTATCAAATGGGAAAATTTTCACAAATTAAACAAATGTTCTCATGTGCAGAACAATATGCTGTGCTCTGGTATAACACAGCATTTAGATAACCATATTTGCAGTGCTCAAAGAGTTTATAGTTTAATAAGCTCTTGTCCCTTCATTCCTATTTCTAAGGAACATGTTCTGTTCTGTGCCAAGAGAATGAGACCACTAAAAGGTGATACTCATCTAAATTGACTTGTTCCAGATTTCCTGATTAGTGTTTCATACTTCTCCAAAAGAATTGTCTTTAACTTCACCTTTGTTGTGAGAATTTTATAATGGACATCTGAGAATTTTTGCTAGCTAAGATATTCAGATCTCCATACACATTTCATATCTTCAGTATGATTTGTTCTAAAGTAAGTTTAAATTGTAATTTTCCTAAATAAGCTAAAAATCGTTTAGGCTAATTCCTACAAATGAATGGATTTGTATGATTGCAAGCTGATCTTCATGATGTTCCCCCTCCTCTGCCTCCAGTGTCTGCATATGAATGGCTTATTTTCTTATCTAATTTTTTGGCATAAGATTAATTCCTTTCATTGCCTTTCTTATTTTACACAAACCTGGTCTAAGAATTTATAAATTTGTTGGCCTATCTTTATATTTTTCCAGACATCTTAATAGTATCACTTACGCTAGCCCTTTAGGTTAAATTCATACATTCCCCTTTTCTCCCTTACCCTGATAGCTGTAAAATAGACTTGTTAAAATAGACTTTGAAGGCTATAAAAAACAATTTTTTTTAAAACCTGTATGAGAATGAAATAAGATGTGTAAATGTGAAGGATTCCATTCTGTTTTGGCTGAGAGAGCACCCACACTGATGGATCTTTGAAAGAATCAAACATTTTACTTCAGTATTCAAAACTGTTATTTCATCACTGTGGTACTTTGTTCACTATGGCATCTATGACTTAGCATATGACCTTCAAGACTTTCTGTAACCTAAAACTAAAACACTAGAAATTCAGCCTGATTATGTCTCTTTAACTCAGCTGTGTACAACATATGGCCTGTGGGCAGTTTGCAGCCCACCAAAAGGATCTTGGGAGATCCATGAAAAATGTAGAGGATGTAAAAGAAAGTAAGGCTATAACAGGTGATTTGTCTATGCCCTGCTTAGCCCACCTTCCACTAGTCACTATTTTGCCCGTCATATAACTTGGCAGATGGGTTGCTACTGTGTACTCTCTCTTTTTTGTCACATGAGCTGCGCCAACCAGCCATTGGCAGTCTCTAGTTTGAGGAGCAAGAGTTGTATCTTTTTGTTGTTTTCAGTTGTTACAAAATGTAAACAGTAAAAATATCTGAAAAATGTATTAAAACTTGTACTGCTTAGGAAAGTAATTTTTTTTACATTAATTTGATTTCATGATAAAACTATTAATAAGTATAATTAATTGATATTAATTGAAATTTCCCTCTATACCACAGGTTCTTAACCTGAGGTTCACAAATTTCTAAGAAATATGTATTTTGAAGACTTTTTCAGTATGATTGGCTTTCTAATCCAATGTATTTTATGCATTTAAATACTTTTTTTTTTTAGAAGGGGCCCATAGACTTCACCAGTCTGCTAAAGGGTCTGTCACATGAGAGTTCAAGAAGCTCTGCTGCATACTATCTCACTTAGTAATCTCATCATCTCTCTTCAGTTCAGTAGTGATCTCTCTGCAGATGATTCTCAGATCTATATATCCAGTCTTGGTCTGTCTCCCAAGCTACAGTCCCCATATCACAAACTGCCTTTTAGACATTTTAAACTGGATTTTCTGTAGACATCAGAAATTCATTATCTTTCATCTGCTCCCCTTCTTAACTTCCCTGTTACTGTAGAGGATACCTCTGTCTGTGCCTAGAAGAATTTGGAGTCCGGGAGACCTTAGTAACAATCCTTTCTTGACATTTATTAGCTGTATGACCTTGGGCAAGTTATTTAATCTTAATCTGCTTCAGTTTTTCATCTGTAAAATGGGAATAATATAGCTCCTACCTTCCAGGGTTATTTCCAGAGTTGAACAAGAAATGTAAAGTGCTTTGCAAACTTTAAAGCTCTCTATAAATCATAGCTGCTATCATTGTTTCCTCTTACCATCCAAATTTGCAACCTTGGTGTCATCTCTTACCCATATATCCCATCAGTCCATTGCTAAATATTGTCATTTGTACCTGTGCAACATTCCTTATTTAGATCTCTTTCTCTTCTCTAATATAACCACAGCTCAAGTTTAGTGTCTCATTATTTTTATTCTGTTCTGTTCCAAAGGTCTTCTAGATCCTTGTCTCAAGTTTCTTCTTGCTACGATCCATCTTCTGCTCAGCTACCAAAGTGATTTTCTTATGAGTCTGACCATGTCACTCAATAAATTCCAGGATCAAATATAAATTTCTGTTTGACATTTAAAGTTTGACCCCTTTTTTGTCTTTTTAGTCACTTTACATTTTACTTCTCTCCATGGACTCTACAGCCTGTGTCTTTACATTAGCCTTCCTCATGCCCATAATGCTCTTCCTCAACTTCTACCTCTTAGTTTCCCCAGCTTCTTTCAAGACTCATCTCTAATCATATCCTTTACAGGAGACTATTCCCAGTTCCCCTCCCTACTCTTTGCAATTGCCTTTTCCATCTTGTACATGTCTCTCCCATTAGAATGTGAGTTCAGGGGAAGGACTATTTTTTGCCTTTTTTTTGGTATCCCTAGTGCTTAGCACAGTGATACACAGTAAAGACAGTAAATTCATTTTGATTGATGAATTGTTTGAATGCTAAAGTTCTTATTTCTTGAACCTAGAGTTATTTTTATGCTATATGATGGGGCATTAGAGTTATGGGTAAGCTTATCTTTATTAAGTAAATGAAGACCACATATGATTTTACTTAAAAGACATGGTTTTAAATAGAAAATTGATTCTGTGTAGAATTGTTTTATATCCCTCCCTAAAAATACTTTCTATAAGAAAATAGCAACTTTGATATCCAGAGTAGCATTTGTTCACTATAGAAATAGTTTCTTAAATTCTAGTGCTATATTCAAGGTATTCTTAAACAGTTGTGAATATCCTCTTTTACTTTTGAGAATAACAGTATTCCTTCATGCGGTCTCACAAAATCATTTTAAGCCATCTGTACTTGTTATGAGGATGGAAGTCTTCTATCGGTTCACATTTGTTTTGTGTATCACTGGTTGATTAAATTCATGTTATGTAGAGGAAAAACTTGGCATTTTCTTGCTTTTTCTGTTTTGTACAAATTGTATAACTGATTTCTATGGCCAGTTATTTTTATCGTTTTTAATCACATCTTTTATTTTATTATATTGAGTGTACTTTTGTTGTTAAACATATTAAACAGTTAAAGCATATTTGTCTTTTGATTTAAAATAGGCTAGTTCAAGTTAGAATTTCCTCTTGTCTTTATTAGCCCTTGGGATAAATAAATACAAAAAGGTGAAAAACACACTAACTTTTTGTATTGATATAATTTGTTTTGACACATCTATGTAAAACCCAAATTATAGCTTAATGTTTATTAAGATGCTTAAGGATAGGTTTAAGAATCTTTAGTGGCACTATCACACTGCACTTCAGTTTCATTCAATTCAACTATATTACTACATACCGCCCCCCCTCCCCCAGTCATTATGGGTAGAAAATTAGAGATTTTTTTCAGTTGATAACTAGCTGACTCCGTGTACCCATCCCTTTGTTTCTAAAAGATTATGTGACAGTTCCTGGCTTTATGCCACAGTTTCCCAGAGTAGAATATAATAGCTTTTGGGGCAGCTAGGTGGCGCAGTGAGTAGAGCGTCGGCCCTGGAGTCAGAAGGACCTGAGTTCGGATCCGGCCTCAGACACTTAACGCACACACAAACAAAAACCTAGCCGTGTGACCTTGGGCAAGTTACTTAATCCCAATTGCCCTCCAAAAGGCAAAAAAAAAAAAAAGAATATAACAGCTTTGGACTGCCTCTCTTATACTGTGTACATCTTCTCTCCCCTCTTGCTCCCTCTTTCTTTCTTTGTTTTTTTTTTTTTGTTTTGTTTTTTTTGCCTTAATCCTAACAACACCAAGTTCTTTAAGTCTCAACCACGATATTAATGTTCCCTGACACACATCTCCACCCCAGTGGCCACAGTTACTTTTACTAACCTCCCTTCCTGAGGGTACATACTCTTTTCTTACCCAATTTTGTAGTGGTTTTTAGGTTACTGTCAGGCTCTGGATCATTAAGTAATTAATGAAAATCTTCAGGGTTAGATAGGCAAATTAACTATATTTCAGTTGCTTATTTTCCTTTTTATCTTGTTGTCCATCTTTGTACTTTCTTCTGTATGTGAAGTGCTTTGAATATTTTAAATTAGTTATCTTAACTATTCATTTATTCTGCAAACCAAGAGGGTTCTGGTGGTGGTCTGGTCAAACTACAAAGTCTGTATGTCGTTTTTTAATCCTAGCACCTTGGAAAGCTTTTCTGACCAACATGATATAAGTTAAAGAAGTGATGTTTATTCAACTGTAGAGTGACTTAGATGGCCTTTGAGGTTTTTTCAGTACTAAGATTCTATTTATACCTATCTACTTAAACCTATTCTACTTACACCTATTTTTTTAAACCTACTTGTTAATGTCCTAAATTATTTCTCATCCTTGGGTCTGGTCAGTTTGTATTTATCATGCTTTTATGAAAACTGATCTCTGTCAATTGCTTAATTGTTAATTTGCTTATTAGTGTTTTTCCTTAGTTATTGCTGTAATGAATTTCTTTTCTTTTGCCTTCATTTCTTTTTTAACCTTTGCTCTTAAAATATCAGAAGTGTTAAAGTAAATTTATTATTTTAAATTGTTTTCTTGAGGTTTAAGTAGATATAATTAGATTTTTATTTCCTCTTTCACAGCTTATGTATTCCTGAAAAAAAAAATCTGAATAAAAATATGTAACACCTCTCCTTGTAACCAAGATCAGATTTTAAATTCAGTAGAAGTTCTTGCTAGTCTAAAGAAATCCTTCAATGACTGTATTGAAAAAAAAATTGAGGCAACAGTGCTGTGAATCAGTTTCACAGATGATATAATTTGCGTTTATATTTTTCTTAATGTGTTTTGCACTGAGATGATTTTATCTAAGCCCAGGTATTAATATAATAGTTGTCAACTATAAGTTGCCTTTTGAATGCATGGCAGAATAATATATTACTTTCAGTATGATAGGCAGATTAATTTTTGAGTAATTGTTGTGTATCTCATTTAACTTGTCCTCAAAAGATTAACATAATTGATTTTGCGTTTTTCTAAAACATTTAATAACTTATTTGATCTTTTTGTGCCTTTTTGGTGTACTTCCTTTACTGTCTTGAGGGAACAAAACAGTTAAAAGATTCAGACCAGAAAAGCCTATTTTTTACTCTTTAGAGAGATTGTGCTATATTTTTCTTGGTTGGAAAGTAAATTTTCCTAACCTGAAAAAGAACTCCTACATAAAATACTGCCCTTTTGGGGTGGTGAATAGAGTGCCGGCCCTGGAGTCAGAAGGACCTGAGTTCAGATTTGGCCTCAAACACTTAACACACACTAACAAAAACCTAGCCATGTGACCTTGCGCAAGTTACTTAACCTCAATTGCCCTCCAAAAAAGCAAAAAACAATAAAATAAAATAAAATATTGCCCTTGAAATATCATCTTTTATTAAATAATGAATGTTTTTAAAAATTTGTATTGATATCTTTTGTTTTTACAGTCACTTAAATTTCTCCCAGATCGCTCCTATTCTCCCTTCCCTTACAATGAATTTTTTTAAAAGTAAAAAGAGGACCAAAAAAATCAGCAAAACCTAACATACCTAAAAATGTAATATAATATTTAATGACCCATGCCTATGAAACTTTCTCCTCCTTGCAAAGAAAGTGGAGGAGGTAACTTCTCAAATCTCCTTTTTGCAAATAAGCTTGGTCCTTGAAACTTTATAGCATTCATTTTCTGTTAATTTACTGTTTCGTTCTTTCTGTTTATGTTGTGGTAGTTATACACATACGTATGTATGTATGTATGTGTGTATATGGATGTATGTGTGTGTGTGAGTATATATAATTTTCTTGGCTCTGTTTCACTTTGTAGCAATTCATGTAAACTTTGCTTCTCTGTATTCATATGTATTTGTCATTTCTTGCAGCATAGTAATATTGTGTTATGTTCATATACATTCTGTGTATCTACTTTGTTCCTTGTTCTTTGATATCACAAAAAATACTCTATAAATATTTTGGGATGTGTAGGCCTTTTCTTTTTCTCATAGATCTCTTCAGGTATATGCCTAGCAGTGGAATTTCTAATCCAAAGTTTATGGATATTTTAGCTGCTTTATTAACGTAATTCCAGTTTTTTTTTTCCACAATGGCTGTACTAATTCACAGCTTCACTAAAATTAATTATTAATAGTGGTGGTGATCTTTCCTTAACCCTTACAACCGTGACTAACTTGTCTTTTGTTATCTTTGACAATTTATTGAGTGTGAGGTGGAACCTCAGTAGTGTGTGATTTGGAACATTTTTTTTTTCATGTAGTTGTCAATTTGCATTTCTTCTTTTATGTACTCTTTGTTCATATCTTTTTGATCTCCTATCTGTTGGGGAATGGGAGAGTAACAGTTTTAAATTCATCTTGACATGAACTGAGAATGCTATATTGGAAGGCAAATTGAAGTAGGAGTCAAGAATCATGAGTTCTAATCCTGATTTTGCAGCTCATTCATCTTCAATAGATAATAAGGATTTGTACATTTAAAGTGTTACTCTTTCATTCCCTAACACATATGCTCCAAAAAACTGGCAATTTGCTAAGAGCTTGCTCTTCTTCTTTATCTTAACATTACTTGCATGTCTTTTCCCACTGTTTTAGTACCAGTAGCCTAACCTTGTCCTCATGCAAATTATTTTTTCCTTAAAAGTTATTGAGACCATCTTTGAGACTTGGTTGTCTCATGGACTAAAGACTCAGATTATTGACATCACTTCCTGCTCACCTGAGTGTATAACTTTGAGGAGTTCTAATTGTCATCCCTAATGCTTGTGTGATGGATCATTGATGGGGAGGAAGTTTAGACGGAGTTTAGTTGAATCAACTCGTTATCACTTTCAGTTCTTGTTGAAGGTGTATCCTTCTCTTGCTTTGGCTATCTCTCCTTTTGTTAACTTAAATGACCTACAAATGTCTCATTTTGTTCTTATATTGAAATTAAAGTACCTGGGAGTTATTCTAAGTTGGTTGGATATTGCTAATCACCCTCTATTGTGTAATGTCCTCTTTCTGGATTTTGGTGACAGTACTTTTTTTTTTTGTAGTTTATTTTATTTTTTTATTTTTTAGTTTACATAACTCATTTCCACAGGATTTTGAGTTACAAAATTTCTCCCCACTTTTCCCTTACCCACCACCCCAAAACAGCAATCCCACTGAATATTGCCTCCCCTAATTTGCTTTCTCCTATATCTTTCCCCATCCCTCCTCTGACTTTCCAGTAGGGCATGGTGGATCTCTGTGCTCCAGTGCCTGTATATCTTGTTACATGTAATAATAATAACATATATATATATATATATATGTGCATGTGTATATACATATATATATGTATGTATGTGTGTGTATATATTTTAAGCATTTGATTTTAAACATTTGAATTCTAGATTCTTTCCCTACCTCTCTCGTCACCCATCCTTATTGGGAAGATAAGCAATTCAATATAGGTTGTACATGTGTAGCTATGTAAAACATTCTCATAGTGGATATATTGTGAAAGACTGACTATATTTCCTTCCATCCCATTCCACCCCCCACTTGTTCTATTCTCTACTTTGATCCTGTCCCTTTTCAAAAGTGGGAGCTTCCAACTTCCCTCCCCCACCCAGCCTGCCCTCCCTTCCATCGACCCCCTTCTCATCCCCTTCCCCTCTATTGTCGGGTGAGACACCCTATTTAGTGCGGATGTCATTCCCTTTTGCCTTCTTGTTCTTCCCCTCCATTGTAACAGCATTCCCTTGCCTCTTCTGTATGAGATAATTTGCCCCATTCTATCTCTCCCCATCTCCTCTCATTATATTCTTCTCTCACCTCTCAATTTCACCTTTTAAATATCATCCCTTCTATTAAATTGGTCCTGTGCCCTCTGTCTATGTATACTTGTACACATATATACACACACTCACATATGTATTCATACACCCATATACCCTCCTATATAGACATATATGTGTGTACACACACACATACACATACATTTCTATTCCCTTCAACTATTCTCATACAGAGAAAAGTTTTATAAGTTACAATTACTGTTTTTCCATGTAGGAATATAAATCGTTCAACTTTGATAAGTTCCTTATGATTTCTTTTCCCTGTTTACCTTCTCATGCTTCTTTTGCTTATTGTATATGAATGTCAAATTTTCTATTCAACTCTGTTTTTTCTTCATGAATGCTTGAAAGTTGTTCTATTGCATTGAATGACCATATTTTCCCTTGAAACATGATGCTCAGTTTTGCTGGGCAGATGATTCTTGGTTTTAATGCCAGCTCCTTTGACCTCCAGAATATCCTATTCCAAGCCCTTCCATCCCTCAGTGTAGAAGCTCCCAGATCCTGTGTTACCCTGATTGTGTTTCCACAATATTCAAATTGTTTCTTCCTGGCTGCTTGTAATATTTTCTCCTTGATCTGGGAATTCCGGAACATGGCTATAATACTCCTAGGAGTTTTCTTTTTGGGTTCTTTTTCAGAAGGTGATCAGTAGATTCTTTCTTTTTTTTTTTTTTAATAAGCAATTGGGGTTAAGTAACTTGCTCAAGGTTACATGGCTAGTCATTATTTGTGTGTGCGTGCTCATTTTCTGAGGCCGGATTCAATCTCGGGTCATCCCAACTCCGAGGCCGGCGCTCTTACTCACTGTGCCACCTAGCCACCCCATCAGTAGATTCTTTCAATCTCTATTTTGCCCTCTAGTTCTAAAATATCAGGGCAGTTTTTCTTGAGAATTTCTTGGAGGATGATTTCTAGGTTCTTTTTTTGATCATGGCTTTCAGGTAAATCCAATAATTTTTTAAATGGTCAGTAGTTTTTTCAATGAGATATTTCACATTGCCTTTTATTTATTCATTTGTTTGGATCTCTTTAATAGCATCTTGATTTCTCATAAAATCACTAGCTTCTATTTGCTCCAATCTAATTCTGAAGGAATGATTCTCTTTAGTGAGCTTTTGATATTCTTTTTCCATCTGGCAAATTTGGCTTTTTTAGGCATTCTTCTCCTCATATTGGCTTTTTGAGCCTCTTTTTCCATTTGAGTTAGTCTATATTTTAAGGTGTCATTTTCTTCAGTCAGGCTGTTGACTCTTGTTTCATAATTTTCTTGTGTCATTCCCATTTCTCTTCCCAATTTTTCCTCCACTTCTCTTACTTGGTTTTCAAAATCCTTCTCTACTCTTCTGTGGCCTGTAAGCAGGTTATTCTTTTCTTGGAAGCTTTTGGTGCAGGAGTTCTGACTTCTTCGTCTTCCTCCTGTTCCGTGCCCTGATCATTTTTGTCCCCAAAAAAGGAATCCAAAGTCGGATTACTGTGCTTGCCTTATTTGTTTGCTCATGTTGCCACTCAATTACTTGACTTTTGAGCTTTTTGCCACAGTAGAATTCTGCTACCAGAGTGGGGAGCTTTGTCCCAAATTGCTGGGGTTTTCTCATCTGCTGGAGCTATTAGTTGGGTGCCTTCTCTGAAGCCTCCCCACGCTCTGGCAAACTGGTAAGGGACCCCAGGACCTCCACCCTCAACTGCAGTCCAGATCCAAGCAAGTTAAAAAAGTGTGATTACCCCTTAGACTAATCGCTTGGTCCTCCTACAATCTGCAGGCCAAGAGCTCTAAAGCAGCCAGGTGCCAGGCAGCTGCCATGTCTCAGGCGCTTCTCACCCAAGGGCAAAGGCAGACCACATTCCCGAATTTCCAGGTCCCAAAGTCCACATTGCATTGACATCTCACTTTGTCCATAGCATCTATTGGTTGATAATTCTGGAAACTGCCACAGTTGCTGGTGATCTCCAGTCCCTCCAGTCAGCAGCTGTTTGTGGCTGCCCTGAGGCTAAAACCTCAGGCTCTTGGGGGCTGGGCTCAGCTCCCAGAGTACTGCACTGGCCACTTCCTGCTGGCCTGCCAGGCTGTCCTCAGCAGGAGGTTAGCTTCATTTACCTAGGCTCAGCTTCACTTGACTCCTCATTTGTACTTTACATATTCATTCTGTTGCCAGATCTTGTTGGTTCTATCCTTCATCTCTTGTGTATGCTGTTCTCCTGTGGCACTGCCACCACCCTGGTGCAGGCCTTTTTATCACCTGAACTTAACAAGGATTGGGGAAGGCTTCTAGTAGAAGATGGGATTGTAGTTGAGACTTAAAAGAAGCCAAGAAAGTCAGTAGTTGGAGTGGAGGAGGGACAGCACTTGAGACATGGGGGAAAGACAGAGAAAATGCCCAAAACTGAAAAAATGGAGTCTCTTGTTTGTGAAACAGTCAAGAGGCCAATATCACTGGATGGAGAAATATATGTAAAGGAGTAAGGTGTAAGATTAGAACAGTAGAAGGGGGCTAGGGTATGAAAGGCTTTGAATGCTAAATAACATTTTGTATATGATCCTGGAGGCAATATTATTGTCAGGTATAACACCATCTTTCCAGTCACCCAAGATTTACACTGTAAGTGTCATCCTAGACTCCTCATTCTCAAAAACTCCATATATATAACCTATTGCCAAATCTTATAATTTCTTCCTTCACAGTATTTCCTATATATGAACACAGCCACAACCCTAGTACATGCCCTTATCACTTTTTGCTTGGACTATTCATAGCAGCAATGGTGACTATAAATATACTGGCGTACTTCTGAATTGCAAAATATAGCAGACTCCCCATATATAAGACAGAAGCAAAACGTTCAGACATCAGAAAACCGAATTTATCATAGCAACAAAGAAATCAATACACAGTAACACTGCAAAGAGCAACACCATCCCTAAGCCTTCCCACAAATACACTCACAAACCTAGCTGTCTCCTTGCCTGCATCCTCTTTTTCCCACAGCTCTCTAGCTTCCTCTGTGTTCTTCTCCACCTGTTCAGAAAGCTCCTCCCAACATAGGCTCCAAGTGATTATTTTTGGCTTATTAAGGGTCAGGGAAAATCTTCAAATTTTCATTACCTTCTGGTTGACATTGGTGCCTCAAATTCCCATTTCTCCCCACTACACCTATCCCCTATCCTCTTCTCATCTGCCAAAATGTTTTTCCTAACCCAAGTCTTCCTATATTGTCCTTCTTCCCTTCCAGCCCTATTGAAATAACTCCATTGGTTCCCTTTCACCTCTATGATAAAATATTAGAATCTTTTATTGAACTTTTAAAATGCTTTACAACTGGATCTTTTCCTACCTTTCTAGTATTCTTACATTTATTCCTCTCTGTATACTCTATGATCTACTTTGGTTTACTTGTTTCCTCACACAGGAAAGTCCCTTTCTCATCTCTTTGCCTTTGCATTGGCTATCTCCTCTGCCTAGAATGTTCTCTTTCACTTAGCTCCTTGCTTCCTTGAAATCTTTAGAAGTTAGTTCAAAATCCCACTTTTTGTAGAGCTCTTTCCCAGTTTTCTTCATTTCCTCATATACGCCTATCTTTTGATGTTGCCTTCCATCTAGAGTGTACATATCTCATTTTGTATCTAGTTTTTTACATGTTGTCACCACCATTAGAACATGAGGTTCTTGCCTTTATATGCCCAGTGCTTATCACAGTGCCTGTCATAGAAAAAAGACTTAATAAATACTAGTTGACTGACTGACTTATTTTCTTTCTTTCTTTTTTTTTGGAGGGCACTTGGGGTTAAGTGACTTGCCCAAGGTCACATGGCTAGTTTTTATGTTAAAGTATCTGAGGCCGGATCCGAACCCAGGTCCTCCTGACTTTGGGGCCAGTGCTCTACTCACTGTGCCACCTAGCCACCCCCTGACTTATTTTCTTAAAGAGTTTCCTGAGGGCACTGAGAATTTTAAGAGACTTAACATATGAAAAAATGATCCAAATCTTTATTGATTAGTGAAATACAAATCAAAACAACTTTGAGGTACCATATCACACCTATCCAATTGGCTAACATGACAAAACAGGAAAATGACAAATGTTGGAAATGTGGGAAAATTGGAACACTAACGCATTATTGGTGGAACTGTGAAACTAATGCAGCCATACTGGAGGGCAGTTTGGAATTATGCCCATAGGGATCTAAAACTGCGTAGTCTTTGACCCAGAAATATCACTTGTAGGTCTGTTTGTATAAAGAAAAAGAATTTTAAGGGACTTGTCCAAAGTTATATATCAGAAGTAGGAATTGATCCCAGTGCTTTCCTGACTTGAGGAAATAGCCTGTTGTCCACTACACATTGCTATTTCTTTCAGAAATCAACACAATTTATTTTTAGAATAAGCTGCTCATAACTGAGATGATGACTAAATATATATATAAAATATATATATGTTTATGTGTGTATATATAATAGACAGTTAATCTTCACTTCTAATTTCACTTTTCTTAGAGTTGCTCAGATAGGCCCTGAAATACTTTGAAGGTTGAAGAAGAAGAAAAGATAGATAGGATCACATTACTTCTTAGGTTTGGTAATGTCAAAGCAATTTTAAAATATAAAAATTCTAGTCACAAGAAAATCTCAATTGTTTAGATTGCTAACCTATCACAAAAATGTTACTTTACTTGAAATAATTCTAGGAAGTCTTTTTTTTTTTTTGTCAAATGCTTTATTAACTTCTGTTTTACTTCATTTCTACCAGTTTTTGTGTTACAGACTTCCTCCCCATTTTTCCCTTACCCACCTCCCCAAAATAGCAGTCCCCCAGGATATCCCCTCCTCTTATTTCCCAATTACATGTAAAATAGTATTAATAATAGTGTGTGTATGTGTGTATTTTTTTTTAAACATTTGGTTTTAAAACTTGGAATTCCAGATTCATTCTCTTCCTCCCTTGTCACCCACCCTTACTGGGAAGATAAGCAATTCAATATAGGTTGTACATGTGTAGCTAATACAAAACATTACTATAGTAGATAAATTGTAGAAGACTGATTATATTTCCCTCTCTCCTATCCCACCTCCCACTTGTTTTATTCTCTACTTTGGTCCTGCCCGTGTGCTTCCTCCTTCTCTCCCACCCAGCCTGCCCTCCCTTGCATCATCTCCCCTCTCATTCCGTTTTCCCCCCTACTCTTCTGTAGGGTGAGATACCCTGTTTAGTGTGTATGTCATTCCCTCCCTGAGCCAAATTCAATGATTATAAGGTTGACCCATTTCCTTATGCGTTCCTGTTCTTCCCCTCCATTGTACCCATTTTCCCTTGCCTCTTCTATATGAGATAGTTTGCCCCATTCTGTCCCTCCCCATCTCCTCTCATTATATTTCTCTCTCACCTCTTGATTTCACCTTTTAAGTATCATCCCTTCCTATTAAATTGGTCCTGTGCCCTCTATCTATGTATACATGTAAACATATATATGTATATGTATGTGTGTATATGTATACACACATATATATGTATATGTATGTGTGTATATGTATACACACACATTCATATATGTATTCTTGCACCTATATACCCTCAGATAAAGACTATATATATATATATTTTTTTCTATTCCCTTCAACTATTTTCAAACTTTAAAAAGTTTCATTAGTTAAAAGTTATTGTTTTTCCATGTAGGAATGTAAATAGTTCAACTTTGATAAGTTCCTTATGACTTCTTTTCCCTGTTTACCTTCTCGTGCTTCTCTTGCTTCTTGTGTCTGAATGTCAAATTTTCTACTCAAGTCTGTTTTTTTCTTCAAGAATGATTGAAAGTTGGGGCGGCTAGGTGGCGCAGTGAATAAGAGTGCCAGCCCCAGAGTCAGAGTCAAGTACCCGGGATAGGTTCTGGCCTCAGAAAATTAGCACTTACACATAAATAACTAGCCATGTAACCTGAGCAAGTTACTTAACCCCAATTGCTTAAAACAAGAAAAAAAAGAATGCTTGAAAGTCCTTTAATCCACTGAATGACCACATTTACCCCTGGAGCATGATACTCAGTTTTGCTGGGTAGGTGATTCTTGGTTTTGTTTGTTTTGCTTTTTGGAGGGCAATTGGGGTTAAGTAACTTGCCCAAGGTTACATGGCTAGGTTTTTGTTTGTTTGTGTTAAGTGTCTGAGCTCTGCTGAACTCAGGTCCTTCTGACTCTAGGGCAGACGCTCTACTCACTGTACCACCTAGCCGCCCTTGATTCTGTCCTTTGACCTGTGGAATATCATATTTCAGGCCCTTCAATCCCTCAGTGTAGAAGCTGCCAGATCCTGTGTTATCCTGATTGTTTTTCCACAATATTCAAATTGTTTCTTCCTGGCTCCTTGTAATATTCTCTCCTTGATCTGGGAATTCTGGAATCTGGCTATAATATTCCTAGGAGTTTTCTTTTTGGGATCTTTTTCAGGAGGTGGTCAGTGGATTTTTTCAACCTCTGTTTTGCCTTCTGGTTCTAAAACATTAGGGCAGTTTTCCTTGAGAATTTCTTTGAGGATGATTTCTAGGTTCTTTCTTTGATCATAGCTTTCAGGTAGTCCAGTAATTTTTAAACGATCTCTCCTGGATCTGTTTTCCAGGTCAGTCAGTGGCTTTTCCCATGAGATATTTCACATTGCCTTCTATTCTTTCATTTATTTGGATCTGCTTAACAGCATCTTGATTTCTCACAAAGTCAGTAGTTTCCCTTTGGTCCATTCTAAATTTGAAGGAAAGATGCTTCTCAGTGAGCCTTTGAGATTCTTTTTTCCATCTGGCAAATTTGGCTTTTTAAGGCATTCCTCTCCTCATTGCCTTTATGAGCCTCTTTTGCCATTTGAGTTAGTCTATATTTTAAGGTGTTATTTTCCTGAGTCAGGCTTTTGTCTCTCCTTTCATAATTTTCTTGCATTATTTTCATTTCTCTTCCCAATTTTTCCTCTACTTCTCTTATCTGCTTCTTAAGGTCCTCTATGGCCTCTAACCAGCTCGTATTTTCATTTGAAGCTTTTGGTGCAGGAGTTCTGACCTCACAGTCCTCCTCCATGCTTTGAGCCTCTTTGCCCCCAAAATAGGAGTCTAATGTTGAATTTTTCTGTTTATGTTGTTTCCTTTGCCTAGGCATATTGCCACTCAATTACTTGACTTTTGGGCTTGTTACCACAGTAGGGGGCTCTGCCACCAGACAGGGGGTTTCCATCCCAAACTCTGGAGTTTTCTCAGCTACCAGAGGTATTAGTTGGGTGCTCTCTCTGAAGCCTCCACATGCTCTGGCAAGCTGGTCACACACTCTAGGACCTCCACCCCAGACCACAATCGAGATCCAAGAAGGTTAAAGCAAGAGCAATTACCCTGTAGACTGGTCGCAAGATCCCCCTGTGGACACAGGCCAGGAGCTGAAGCTGCAATGTGGCACAGGCTGCGCCTAAGCATCTCAGTGGCTTCTCACCCAGGGGGGCAAAAGCCTATGCTCTCCCCATTACTGGTCCCAAAGTCCACAGGACAGTGACTTCTCTCTTTGTCCTTAGCATCTGTGTGTTGATAATTCTGGAAACAGCCACAGCTGCTGGTGTTTTGGAGTCTCTCCAGCAGGCTGCTTTTCAGGCTGCCCTGGGGCTAAAACCTCTGGCTCATGTGTGGCTGAGGTTGGCTCCCAGACCATTGCACTGGCCATTCCCTGCCAGGCTGCCAGGCTGTCTTCAGCGGGAAGTTAGCTTCTCTGTGTCATTTTGTGGGTTCTGTAGCTCCAAAGTATATTCACAGTTCCATTTTACATGGATTGGTAAAAGTGGAAGCCTCAGCCTGGAGGAAGTCCTGTTTCTACTCTGCCATCTTTACTCTGCCCCCTCTAGGAAGTCTTTAGGAAGAAAATGTTTTAGCACAGCTGTTGGGAAAAAATTGATTTATAAAATTATTATTATTGTCTTATTAACAAAATTATTGGTTAAGATCACAAGGATAATAAAGTAACAAATTATATTCATAGTACTTTCATCTATTTAATTTATATCACAAGAATGTAAATACATATTATCATGGTGAAATAAACACTGATCTCTTAACTATAAATGTGATTTCACACCTGAGATAGTTAGTTAGCAAAGTGGGAATGAGCATTAGACTTGGAGTCAATAAGACTTATTCCTGCCTCAGATAGGTGTTAGTTATGTGACCCTTGGCAAGTCACTTAACCTTAGCCCAGCCCCCCCACTTGGTTTCCTTATCTGTAAAATAAAGAAAACCTGCCTCACAGGTTTGATATGAAAACTAAATGAAGTAATACATGATGCATAGTGCTTTGCAATTCTAAAAGTGCCATATAAATGCTAGTTTTTAAAAAATAGAAAATAAGGAAAATGTTAACCTGCGAAGACAAAATTATTTCTGCTAAATAGTAGTTATTGCTAACATCTGAAACATAATTAAATAAAACCTGTAAAATGAACTGTTCACCCTGATCTCATAAGATGTTTCAGTTTTGATATGCATATCTAACTGGAGTTGACCAATAAAGCCCTCAACTACTTTTCTACCCAAGAAGGCACTTCTTCATTTATATTTGCAACTGAAGGTGTTTTTTTTTTGTCTTGTAGTGAAAGCTGTAAGGCAAAGAATACAAGATGTGGAGTCCTAAAACCTAACTCTACCCCTACCAGCTGTATGACCATGAACTTCTCTCAAGTTTATATCTTCCTCCCTTTAAAATGGACATAACACTTAATTCAGATGGTTTTGGGGAGGACCAAATGAAATAATGAATATGAAGAGATTAATTATAAAGCCCTATATGATTATACATTTATTAATCGGGCAACAAGCAGAAATGACTAATTTCCTGCTTTGTGTCAGACTTTGGGTTCCAATCCAGTGATACAAATACAAAAATACTTTTCATGCCACTTTTGTTTATCTCTTGGTTCAGATCACTTGGATGAAAAATTTCTGCCTACTCACCTGCAGCCCAACCTTCTTTAAAAAAGGGAATGCAACAGAACAAGAGGACTACTTACCTGCTTTCTGATAACCCAGTTTACTCTATCTCCTTCCCTTTACTTTTAAATTTTCTCTTCACAGATGTCCTTGGGGGAAACATTTCTGAAACATCACTGGCCACTGGGGATGTGATAACAATAATATGCTGTAGTACTTTATGTTATCTGTTTTAAATATTAATTTTCATTTTTGTGATCTTTGCCTTCCCTAAGTATGTATCAAAATACAAATCTCTAAAAACATGTTCTTAGAGCTCATGGTGGTAGAGTAGTTTAAGGTGGGGAGAGAGTCAGAGTGGCAAAGAAAGCATATAATAAATAATAGTTTGATGATATAGTGCAAATATTGCATATACAAATAGACATTAGGAATGAAAGTATCTTACGTATATGTGTATATGCATATGTATTCATACATATATTCTACTTGTTACATTAATTTTTAAAGTGCCTTTTGATTTCTTTTACATTTGAGATAAATACAGTCAGGGAGGTTGCTGTGCATCCAGAGAAACATTAAAAATCGACTCAGTTTTCAACTCAGTTTACTTTTGAGGGGAATTCACTAGAGGGCAGTGGTAAGCAATGAATGTTTTATATGTTTCTATAAAAGGTAGTATTTCTATTTAAAAAAAAAAACAACTCATCATTAGCTTTTTTCCTTTAAAGTTAAATTTAAAAAAACATGTAAAAGTTGAATCCAGAATTTAAAATAGCTCTGGGATTTGTGGAATATGTGAAAATCAAGTATATTATAGACAGATATTTTTATTTGGATTTCTTTGCATTTTCTGAAATTGAACTTGTGGACAGAGATGAAAATGTTAGTTTAGTCATCTAAATAAGAATGTTCTTTTGTTCATTCACTTTCATAGAACAGTTTTTAAGACTAGGTATTGTTTTCTGTGCTCTTATTACAGTGATTTTGAAATTATATTTACTGTTCTCTTAAAATGTTTTATTTTCATATGTGTGAAGATTGAATCCAGCCCCTCTTTAAAAAATGCTAAAGGTCTTTGTAATGGCATTCAAAGATTAAGAGCCCTTATTTATCTTTCTTTTTTAAAAAATAGTTTTGAGGGTTTTATATGAGTCTCTCATTTGAATTACTTTTTGTTGCATTTTCTGCTTAAGAAGTTGACTCACTATATTAAATATTGTAGCAAATATTATATATCAGCATTGAACTGAAGTTTCAACAAACCAATTAATTAACAATTATCACATACTTTAAAATGAGATTATTAACTACCAGTTACTGACCTGTGGTTTTTTACTCTATAAAACTAAAGCCTGTTGGAGGGTTTATATAAATATATAGTCCATGTTCTGCATAATTCTCTTAAATATAAATGGAAAATTATCCTTTTTGAAATAGGATTAAATTAGTGACAAAGGCAAAGTTTAGACATCAAAAGACAAAACACTTTTTTTTTTTAATGGGAAAGATTAGGTTTAGTAAAAGCCCTGAGAGAGGGTAATGTTGTAGTTGGACAAATTTTGAACCATCAACTAAGAGCTGTTGAAAACATGAGGGAACAATACTAGGTTGGTATTTTAAACATTTGACATAGGTTATAAATGAATCTTTTGCTCTTATTAGAATATCTAGTTTGGGTCAATAATGACTTTAAAATGATATAAAATAATATAAAAATTCATTTAGTACATACGTATAAAGCACTTTGTTAGGTTTTAGAAATGTGAATAGAAAAACAAGACAATCCCTAGAGCCCAAACTCCAATTGAGGAAGACAGGGAAATGTAGGAGGTTTCAGCTATAAGCCAGATGAAAAAGACCCAATGGTCCTTGATGTCCAAGAACCCCAAGTTGATGGTAACTCATCTTTTATAATATCATTTCCATAACATTTCCATAAAAACTATTAACTATTAGATGGTACAGAAAATTGTAGCCAACATGATGAAATAGGTTAGAAAATGAAGAAAGAGGAAAGGATTTGGGTTTAGTCTTAGAAAAATGGTGATTTAATTACTGTCATCAAATGTATGAAAGATTCTCATAAGAAAGTTGATGGCAATTTCTTTTCACATCTGCAAAGGAGCAAATAATAGGAAATAGATAAGATTTGGATTTGGATTAACATTTTGACTTTGAGTGATCAGATATTGCAAACTTACAGGGGAGTTCAATTATAAACCCTTTCTTTGCCTGACTTTTAAAATATGACAGATAAATGTTAATTCTGAATGGTTGCTGACTTTCCCACTCTCTTCTTTTAGTAAATATTACATATTTTCAGCAAAACTTATATCTTGTGATGAAGGTCAATAAGCCATTGTGTAATAGTAATTTAAAGTTTGTCCACTATCTGAATAGTGATTTATTATTTATTATTTATTTTCACCTTAGTGATTTATCTTCCCCTCCTCTCTAGATCATCCCTTTTACTTCAGTAACTCTGTTGTTCAGGTCCCTAGCCTATCTGCTATGTCTTTTCCTTTAGATTCTCTTTTTTCTTTGTATTTCAGTATATTCCCAATGACTGACTGTCTGGCTGATCCTTATTTGTCTGCTTTACAGGATACTAATCCATGTCCTATCTTCTGTGTGCTTGCATTCTACAGGGTTTCTTTCTTTCTACTTTCTTTTGATGATCTTATTAACTCCCATGGGCTTACCGATTATTTTTTTGCTGATAATAGTCTAGGTATCCAATTCTCATATCTCTCGTGCTCTAGTCCTACATCTCTGCCTATTCCACACTTATTGAAGTGTGAAATGTCCCTTAAGTCTCCAAGTCCCTTTGGAAGATGTCCAAAACAGAATGCGTCTACTCCTCCCAGCTTTCAAATTTATTTGAAAAGACTTTAGAGTCTTTTCATCCCTTAGAGAGTCATCTTTGACCCTTCATTCTCTTACACCTTATCTAATAATTTGCCAAGTCCTGTTAACTCTGCCTGTACAGTTAACTCTTGCATCTTTTCTCTTCTCTATATTCACACTGCAGCCACCCTAGTTCAAGACCTCCTCTCGTTTCTTTCAATAGCTTCTTAATTGGTCTTCTTGCATCCTTTCTCTCTCCTTTCCAACCTGCCCTCCAAATTAATATTCTTGTAATTCAAGCTCGACCATGTCACTCCTCTGCTTAGGAAGCTATAGTGGCTCTCAGGATATAATACAAATGCTGTTTGGCATTTAATTTTTCAAATCTGGCTTTAGCCTACCTTTCCAGGCTTATTACACACTACTTTCCTTTCCCCAGAAACTGTATGATAGTCAGAGTGGCCTATGAAAATGTTCCATCTAAATAGAAATCAGTCTCATGTCCATGCCTTTTTTTAATGAATTTTTTTTAATCAGCAAAAATCTGCCCTTCCTCCTGCCCTTTTTCTTCCCCTCTGTCCCACCATCATGATCATTCTGTACCCTGAGTCCTTTATCTCTCCATCAGAAGGGTGTACAGCATATTTTATTATGAGTCCTCTGGAATTGTGGTTGGTCCTTTCTCAAATCAAAATCACTTTATCCAGCCTCCATAAGGCTTGCTCCAAGAAATTCTTTCTCAGTTCCCAAATCTCATTTCTCTTCTCAGTTCTTCTCAATTCTCAGTTCAGTCTTCAGTCCAGCAGTAGCAGCCCAGCCTCCAGATGCACACTGAGAAATATTCTCATTCTCTCTCTCTCTCTCTCTCTCTCTCTCTCTCTCTCTCTCTCTCTCTCTCTCTCTCTTTCTCTTTCTCTCTCTCTCTTTCTCATTCTATCTATCTATCTATCTATCTATCTATCTATCTATCTATCTATCATCTATCTGTCTTTTCCTCTCTCTTTCTGGCAGTAGCTGCTGTGCTTCCACTATGCCTACCCTAAGAAATTCTGATTCTCCTAGCTGGGGCTTTTCCTTATATACGATATTAGCTCCTCCCTGTTCAGCCCCTTCCTATTACATCAGCAACAGAGAGTTCATATCTCCTGTTTCTTTAACAGAGCCTTGATATAATTAGCTTGACACTAAGTGAGTGCTAAGTACCAATTAGCTTGGCAATACAAAAGGATCTTCAAATTTCATTACTATTACATGCCCCCACCCCCCACCTCCATTCCACATGAATTCCTCCTTCCCCTTTCTTTTCATTTTTGTATTAATATCAAGACAACAGAACCACACCCAAGGATTCTGTTTAATTAGACAACCTATCTGACTCCAGATAATAATGGGGTTTAGAAGTACACACATACATGCATACATATATGCATGCATATGTGTGTGTATGTATATATACATACACACACACACCTCCATATTAGAATATAAACAGTTTATCTTTCTTTAGTCACTTATGATTGTCTGCTCCAGTTTACCTTTGTTTCTCTTGACTCCTATGTTTGCTCTTCAAAATTTCTATGCCATTTTGATCTTTTTATTGAGTGCTTATTAGTCCTCTTTCATTCAAGGACCATTTTTTAAAATTAAATTTTATATTTATTTTTAGTTTACATCATTCATTTCCACAAGATTTTGGGTTACAAATTTTCTCCCCATTTTTCCCCTACCTACTACCCCAAAATAGCAATCCCATTGAATACCCTGTCCCCCAATCTGCTCTCCTATATCCTCCCCCATCTTCTCTCCAACTTTCTAGTAGGGCATGGTGGCTCTCTATGGACCAGTGCCTGTATATCTTATTTCCCAGTTGAATGAAAAAAAAATTTATATATAAGAAAAATTTTTTTTACAAATGCTTTATTAACTTCTGGTTTACATCATTCATTTCCACCAGATTTTGAGTTACAATTTTTTCCCTACCCACCAACCCCAGAATAGCAGTCCCACTAGATATCCCCTCATCCAATTTGCTCTCTCCCATATCTTCTCCCATATCCTTAGGGCAAGGTGAATCTCTGAGCCCCAATGCCTGGACATCTTATGAAACAATTAATTTTAAAACTTCGATTTTCAGATCCATTCCCTTCTTCCCTTGTCACCCACTCCCTCTGAGAAGATAAGCAATTCAGTATGTGTTGTACATGTATAGCTATGCAAAACATTACCATAGTAGATATATTGTAAAAGACTTTTTTATATTTCCCTCCCACCCATCTCACCTCCCACTTGGTCCATTCGCTACTTTGATCCTGTCCCTCTTCAAAAGTGGTACTTCCAACCTCTCCTCCCCCTAGAATGCCCTCCCCTCCATCATCCCCCCTCTCATCCCCCTTTCCCCTATTCTCCTGCAGGGTGAGATATCCCATTTAGTATGTATGTGATTCTCTCCTTGAGCCAACTTCAATGAGAATATGGTTTTGCCTTTTTGCCTTCCTGTTCTTCCCCTCCCCTGCAACTACTTCCCCTTGCCTCTTCTACATGAGATAGTTTGCCCTACCTTGTCTCTCCCCATCTCTTCTTGCCACTTTCCTCTCTCACCTCTTAACTTCACCCCCTAAGTATCATCCCTTCCCATCAAATTCAAGCTGTGCCCTCTATCCATGTATACCTCTAAACATATGCCCATATACCCTTCGTCAATTATTTTCATAATGAGAGGTTCCATCAGACACAGACATTGTTTTTCCATGTAGGAATGTAAATAGCTCAACTTTGATAAGTTCCTTCTGACTTCCCTTCCCTGATTACCTTCTCATGCATCTCCTGCCTCCCATGTCCGAACGTCAAACTTTCTATTCAACTCCGGTTCCCTCCTCAAGAATACCCGAAAGTCCTCCATTCCACTGAATGACCACATGTCCCCCTGAAACAAGACACTCAGTCTTGCTGGGTAAGCGACCCCCTGGCTTCAATCCCAGCTCCCTTGCCCTCCGGAATATCACATTCCATGCCCTTCAGTATCAACTTCCTTTTGGGTATCTTAAACTAAAGATCCCATAGGTTGTCTTAAACTCAACATGTCCAGAAATATCACTCCTTATCCTTTGTCCTCCCAAAGCCTCCCCTCTTCCCAGCTTCCCTCCTGCTGTCAGACACACCACTATTTCCTCACTCATTCATGCTCAAAACCTGTGTTATTCTCAGTTCCTCTTACTCACTGCATATAGCCAGTCCTTTGCCAAATCTTAAAATTTCTACCTTCACAATGTCTCTCATGTATATGTCCCCTTCTCTGCACTCACAGCCACAATCTTAATTCAGAATCTCATTTCCTCTTCAATGCCTCAGGCCTTTCTCCACCTCAGTTCTTCTTCGACCCATATGTGAGGGTAATTTTCCTAAAGTGTGCATCCTACTCAGATGGCTCCAGTAGTGCCCTATTACCTCTAAGATCAAATAAATCCTTTGTTAGGCATTTCATATTCTTCATAACCTGGTCTTTGCCTACCTTTTCAGTGTTCTTCCACCTTACTCTCCTCAATACACTGTATGTTGCAGTAGCACTTTCCTACTTGCAGTTCTTCACATAATGACATTCCATCTTCTTTTTCCTTGATTTTGCATTAGCTGCTGCCTATATCTTGAAGTCATTGCCCTCTTACCCCCACATTAGTTTCCTGACTTTGTTGAAGACTCTACTCAAATCCCACCTGCTCCAGAAAGCCTTGCTTACCCAGTTGTCCTAGCTACAAATGCCATAACCTCTGAATGCCTACTATGTACTCTTTAAATAAATTGTATATATCTAATTGTTTACATATTTGCTCCTTTATTAAAATAGAAGCTCTTTGAGAGCAGGAACTGTTTTCCTATCATTATATTCCCAGTTTAGCACTGAGCTTAACACATAGTAGTCCTTAATAAATGCCTGGTGACTTAACTGACTCAAGGAATATGCATTCTGTGAAGACCTTAATTAGGTAATCACAAGGCCTGTCCTGCTATGTATTCCAGAGACATTGTAACATTGTGAGATGTGGAATTAGATGACATGAGTTTGAGTACCATTTAAGATATTTACTTGTTGTATGACCATGGGCAAGTTACCTAGGCTTTTATTCTTAGTTTCCTCTTCTATAAAATGAAAATAATATTTATATTATCTGTATTGAGCTTTTGGGAAAATAATTTTTCAATTATTAAAGCAGTATTTAAGTGAGTAATAATTATCATAAGTAAGTCATGAAAACATTTTCTGAATACCTGTTTTAGCTTTAAAATAATAAAATTAGTTTATGACATTTTTAATAATTTGTAATTTATACTAGTTCACATTGATCTTACTCCTAGTTTAAATTGATGAGATTTTACTTTTCATTTAAAGTATCAAAAATTTAATCTGAATTTGTAGCTTTTCAGTTCTCTTAGGAAAATTTATTTTCTATTTTGATAGTAAAAGTTAAAAGCATAAAGTATACATATGGAATTTAATTTAAACCAATATCATAAACATGCTTTCTCTTTCATTTTTTTGTTTTAGGCCTATGGTATGTCAGCCTTACCCCTAAATCTAATAAAAGGTACTAGAAGTGCTGCATATGAACGCTTAGAGAACACTGAAGATATTGAAGAAGTGGAACAGCACATTCAAAGGATTAAATCAAAGGTTAGGCAATATTTTATTAATATTAAAATCAGCTTTCTTTCTAATGCTTATATAATTGTGACTCAGACATTGACAGAATTGTCTTTTCTAGTAGTTAGTTGTATAATAAAAAAATTACTTAACTGAGAATTAGCAGACCACAGATTCTAGTCCAGAATCTATGTTATATGACCTTAGTTATATGACCTTGGCTAAATCTAATTAAGATTGAGAGTATTGATGAGATGATGACTTCTAAAATTCCTTACAATTAATTCTGTTCCCTGATTCTATACATGATAAAGATGTTTCCATGTTGTTTTATTTTGAAAGTGACCCAGACACACATACATGTAGTGTATTTGTGAATCATACACCTTAACTTTCAGGTATGCTAAAATTGCTAACTTATGAATGAATGATTATATTCTGCATTTCATTTATTCTGCTTTTACTTATAGAGCAAAGATGGTCGACCTTTGCCTGCAAAGGATAGAAGAACCTTAAAACTTTTTGAAGAAAGATTGAGAACACTTAGAAGGAGAGAGAGGCACCTAGAATTCATTGAGAAGAGCTGCTGGACAAAATTTTGTGGTGCCCTACGACCCTTGAAGGTAAATGGAGTTTAAATAAAATAATATTAGTTACTTTTCCCATGTTTTATACAGTGCCTCAGCTTTATATAGAAGCTCAAAAATTATTCTTCCAAGAGGAAAGGGAGCATCATTTGAGCAGCACTTTTAAATCCAGCATAATTCTGTGGTATTTTGTAATTAATACTGTTATTCATTGCCAAAAATAGTTTCTTTAGCACGTATGTGGGCATGCCTCTATCTAGAGAGATCCATTTGAGCAAGGATGATAGAGATGGGAGAGGAAATGGTCAAATGTGTGCTTTAGGAAAATTGCCTTGACATGTGATTGTAGGAGGGATTAGTAATTAAGGTAACTTTTAGCTAGAGGATCTTGTTATAGTTTGCCATAACTTTACTTCATTATATGCTTACCTAAAAGCTTTAGCTTTAGGAAGGGATAACAGAAAGAAAGTAGAAGAAAGGGTATGGATTACTGGGCAAAGCAGGACATTTCTTTTGGCACTGGTCTGAAAGCAATGAGCTAGTAACCCAGAGTAAATGTAATTATTTTGATGGAATTGAATCATCCATGACCACTGGTATCAAGGTCACATCACTAGTACATATCATATCACTCAGAATTCAGACTGAAGTGGGAAAAGCATATGCCCTCATCTCTAAGAGTGACTAGAAAACTGGAGTGATATAATTCATCTGTTTTCCAGCTCATAGCTGTAGTGTAGACACTGTATAACATACATGGTTTCATCTGAATATTGTGCCGCAGGAGAAAAACCAGATTTTGTTTTCTTTTGCTGGCAAATACTTTTCTGGTGAAGAAATTGAAATTCAAAAAAAATTCATGGATCAAAGGGTAAAGATCAGTGTTGTGACTACCTTTACAACCTCGATCACCAAGGCAGTATTGACAGTATCAACAGCAACTGAATATGTCAGCATAGTTCTGAATTGCAAAATATAACAGACACTCCATGTAGAAGACAGAAGAAAAACATTTATTCAGACACCAGAAAGCTGAATCCCAACACCATAAAGCCAAATCCCAACACCACAAAACCGAATTCATCATAGCAACAAAGAAGTTAATATACTTTATCACCTCAGAGAGCAGTACCATACCAAAGCCATCCCCTTGCTCAGGCCTTCCCACAAACAAACACTCATAATCTTAGCTATCTCCTTGCCTGCCTCCTCTCTCTCATTCAGAACTAATTGCTCTGAATCATTTCCTGCTCCAGCATTCAGCAAACTCCTCCTACCACAGGCTCCATGTAATTACATTTGGCCTATAAAAGGGGAAGGGAAGATCTTCAAATTCCCTAGGCCTGTTAAGGGGCAGGGAAGATCTTCAAAGTCGCATAACCATTACATTTGGCCCCAAGATCTTTCATGTCCTTTACATAGGTCAGTGGAACTTTAGGGGTAGCTGGTGTCAACAGAACTTTACAACAGTATAACAGGGATGACACATAATAAGCACATAAAACAATATCTTACCATGGGGCTTGAGCACAAGCACCCTGTCATTCCCACCCCCACCCCGAATGAGGGGGGCCCAAAGTTTTGGGGTAAGGAGCAAAGGTCTTTTCTTCTATAGCTACTTCCTGCTGAAATTAGACATAGAGCTGTCCCTGCCCCAAGAGGTCCCATTTGAGAGGTCGGTTCTTTAGTTGGCATCTGGAGCTTGTGACACATCATAGTCATGGACAGAGGGTGACTTCTAGTTTAAGGTGCCAGGCATCTGCAGGTGGAGGGTACTAAGCCTCCAAGGCATAGGAAGAAACACCTAATTCCAGGATTATAGAATCTGCAAGTTAGAAAGAATGTTAGTCACTTAACCTAAATCATATACAAAAGTGACACTCATTTTAGCATTCCCAGCAAGTGGTCTTCATCCTGTGCTCTTAAGACCTTTAAGAAGGGAGAGCTACCCTCCAAAGCAGTCTGTTTCACTTTGGACAGCCCTAACTGTTGGAAGCTTTTTGTGACATTATGCTTAACCTTGCCTCAAGGAATTCACATTTTAGTGGGGAAAGGCAATCCATAAAGAGAACCTAAAAATAAGGATGAATACTTTGTGGCATGGTTTGGAAATGACTGGTATGTGAAGTGAAGGCCTGGTATTGGGCAAAGTGAATCAAAGGGTCATCTGTAATATTTCAAGGACCCAGAAGCAGAGTCTGAGTGTTTTCTGGTGACTGAGAGTTGAGGTCAATCGCCAAAGAAGAGGCACTGTGGTATGCAAATAGCAAGAAATGCTTTGGATGCCTGCTCTGGACAAGATAAGGCAAAAAGTCAGCTATCAGAACCCAAAGCCTGAAGGGCAGAATCTGTATTGTTCCTATGGGAGAGAATTGAGGCAGATGACCAAAGTGGAGGCAGCATGATTTGTAATGACCATCAACTAAGGAGATAGTTGTCAACGTCCTCTGAAGTCATTAAGAAAGGGATGCACTGATGTGTTCACTTTCTGTAGCAAGAACCAGACTGGGATATTTGTTAAAAGGTAAACTTATACTAAATTTAAATAGTAGTGCTACCTAATGTTCTTCCTCTTATGTGTTCACCTGTATGAATTTTTACTTCTGGTAGAGTTGCGTTTCTTTCTTTATCTAAGCAGTTCAAGAACAAGCTGTATCTTTCTTTGTTTTTACCCTGACATAAGGGGTGGGGGGAGGGGAAGCTAAAGAAAAAAAACCTTTATGACTTCTGCTTTGTCTTGTGTAGCAGCAAGCACCCTAGCATCCCCAGAGTGGCTGCCAACACAGGTTCTTAGATCTGCTTTTGAAAAGGAAAGCAACTCAAAATGGGTTAGCAAGCTTACTTTAATCAAACATATTACCTAGTTCAGGGGGAAAAGATCATCACCCTGAACTTCAGATTATACAGACAGAACTTACTGATGAAACAGACAGGCTTCCAAACTGTCCCAATATTACATACATCAATACGAAATCACAGTTACCAGAGAGGGAAGCATCAACATCTGGGTTTTCAGAGCCGTGGGGCTCTCAACAACGGCTTCCCAGAGTCTCATCTGGTCAAATCACACAGCACTTCTCAAAGTGAGCCCCAAAGCAAAGCCTCTCATCAGAATTTATATAGCCTTCTCCTGGCTCAGAGATTGTAACAACCTCCTTGACCCACTGCCCAATCACAAAGCATCAAGGTGTGGGCTTTCCTGAAAAACAAGCCTCCCACCACAGGCTCCAGGTGCACTTAAGCTAGGGGCAGGGAAGATCTTTAAATTTGCATTTCCATTACATTCAGCCCCAAGATCTTTCTTGCCCATAGCATACACAACTTACATTTGAATTAGCACTAAAACATCTCTTAGGTCACATTTTCCAGGTACATAAGAAAATCACAATATAATTTCAAAATACAGTAGTCCAAGTCTTCCACTCATGGGACAAATGTTAACTCAGTCACTTATTAGTAAAAATCAAAAAATAGTCACTCTTAAGTTAACTCAGTTACATCAGTTTTCAAAGTACAAGTCTTCCACTCAAAGTACAAAGGCAAAGTCTTGATTAACTCAATTAGTCTCTTATCTGTAACAATATCTCAAAGTACAATTAGTCACTTATTCAGTAAAGTCTTAATAAGTAAGCATAGCATAGACAATTTACATTTCAATTAGCACTAAGCATCTCTTAAGTCATATTTTCAAGGTACATCTAAAGTTACCAAAGTGGCCACTGGGCCTTAAACACAAAATACAAAGCATTATTACATCAATTCACAAAATACAAAGCATTATCACATAAAGTTCTCTTGGGGGGGGGGGTGTCCTTCCCATAACACTGCTCCAGCCCCTGCTTCCAAATCCAGAGGGGGAACTAGGCAACAAAACCAAAGTGGGGTCCTTGGGGTCCATGGCACTTCATCCCACCCACCAGTCACAAGTCCATCCTCCCCCTGGGTCCCAAACTGTGGGATGCAGCAAGGAAACACATTCAGTGCCCCTGCTTTGCCACACAGTCCTTATCTTGTCCTGTGGCTGAACTCCAAACTCCTGGGTTCCTTCTCCTCCAGCAGAAGGCAGCAGCTGCAGGCTTCTCCACAGGTCTCCATGCAGGCAGCCCACCACTCCTGCCCTCAGCTCAGTGAAGTCAGCATGCAGGCCGTTCCTCTCTCCAGCTCCATGGCTCCACAGAATCACAGCTACCACAACTGGGAAACAATCATCCCAGCCCCCATACTTTCCTTTTACTCAGCAGATCCCATCCTTGTCACCATTTTGTAGCAGCAAGCACCCCAGCATCCCCAGAGTGGCTGCCAACACAGGTTCTTAGATCTGCTTTTGAAAAGGAAAGCAACTCAAAATGGGTTAACAAGCTTACTTTAATCAAACATATATTACCTAGTTCAGGGGGAAAAGGTCAGCACCCTGAACTTCAGATTATACAGACAGAACTTACAGATCAAACAGACAGGCTTCCAAACTGTCCCAGCATTACATACATCAATACCAAATCACAGTTACCAGAGAGGGAAGCATCAACATCTGGGTTTTCAAAGCCGGGGGGCTCTTAACAACGGCTTCCCAGAGTCTCATCTGATCAAATCACACAACACTTCTCAAAGTGAGCCCCAAAGCAAAGCCCCTCATCAGAGTTTATATAGCTTTCTCCTGGCTCAGAGATTGTAACAACCTCCTTGACCCACTGCCCAATCACAAAGCATCAAGGTGTGGGCTTTCCTGAAAAACAAGCCTCCCACCACAGGCTCCAGGTGCACTTAAGCTAGGGGCAGGGAAGATCTTTAAATTTGCATTTCCATTACATCTTGTTAGCTTTTTTTACCCTTTTCTTTTAAATTAGTCTAAATCTAAAACACAGGGGACTAGAGTCAGGAAGAATCATCTTCATGAGTTCTTACATGGCCTCAGACACTTACTAGCTGTGTGACCTGAGATAAATCACTTGACCCTGTTTGCCTTAGTTCCTCATCTGTAAAATGAGTTATCTTTGCCAAGAAGACCCTAAGTGGACTCACAAAGACTTGGACATGATTGAAAAATGACTGAACAACAACATAATTTCATAGAGTAAGTATCCAGCTAAATCCATCCCTCCCTCCCTTTCCCCCCATTCTCCTCCCCTCCCATCCCCGACACACACACTACCTAAAATATCCTTTCACAAATCTACAACTGTTTGGCCTATGACCCTATCGATCCCACATGGTATAAGCCGTGAAAAAAAAAAAAGAAAATTGTGTGTAAAAGTGAAACTTCTTCCAATATAGAATAAGGCCAAAATTTTACTTTATTGCAGCTTTATTAACTAGTTGTTAGTACTTATATTAGTAGGAAGTAGGAGGGTGCCTCTAGCCAGATACCTTACTGAAATTTGAATTCCTCTGAGGCCCGTAAATACCATTCTACAGTGTTATCCCAATAAATTTGACTTCAGGTGTATATTTTGTCATAGAGCTGTTTTTCATTTCTAGTGTGACCACAAATTTACTACAGAAGTACTTAATTATTTGTCATTGTATTTTTGAAAATCTGCACTTAACAAACACCAAAAAAATATTTTCATATACTATGTAGAAAGGGAAGATTATGTATGAAACTGATTCTCTACTACTAAGTACATCTTAATTTTATTTTATATTTTTATAGTAAATTCAGTATGTAGTGTTCTGTGTCTGATTCATTCTAGCCTCCCTTCTGTTTCTCTTATTATTTTATTTTATATCTTATTTTAATTTTATTTTGGAGGGAAGGTACTATCCCTAATCTTTTGTATCAATTACTACTGATTTGAGCATAAATTTTATTTGAATGTTGATAGTTTGGATTTTTTTGTCTGAAAATTGATTGTTCATTTCCTTTGACTGTTAGGGGGATGGAACTGATTCATTTTTATGAGAATAAGATTATCTTCCCCAACAGCTTGAAAATAAGATAAAAGGCATTTATTTAGAGAACATATGCTGTTGAATGATGATATGTAGAGGTGCTTGGTCCACATACATCCAATAATAAGGAAAATGGCTTCTTCAATATTCATCAAAGTAGTTTTATTCTTGGGGCATATAGGGAAGGGAAGGTTATAAAAACATAAGGTGCTGGGGCCCTCTAAGACTCTACCCGAACTCTGAGAACCCACGGAAAACTCAGGCAAAGGACAGAGCAACTCAAGCAGGGTTGGAGGCACCTGGGCGTTTATTCTCCCCTGTGATTTTGGGGTATTGAGTATGCGCTGCTAACAGGGGAGCACTCCCCTGCTATGAGAAGCTTGTTACTGCTGAGGCATGTGGGAGAAGATAGTGAGGGAGGGGGAGGAAAGGAGCTAAAAGGAGGGAGGCAAGGTGAAAGCAGGAGGAGAGAGAGATGAGGTGATTGTAAACGAGCAAGAGATTAAATGGCAAGACATTACATCCTGGTGTCAGGACTCCTTTGTCTGTTTGGGAGGAGCAGGCTCCTCCAAGGGGTTCGTGGGGGCAAACCCGGGTCTTAGGGGCGGCCAGAGTGACTAGAGCTATGGTGGCAACTGGAGAGAAGGTTGTAGAAGCAGCCTGGGTCGTAGGGGCAACCAGAGTGACCAGACTGCAGGGGCAGCTGGAGAAGGGCTTGTGGAGGCAAGCTGGGTCGTAGGGGCAACAGGAATCGTGGAAGGCGATTGGAATGCCGGAGTGCCGCAGAGGCGGCTGGACAGGTGAGTTTGATATTAGCCCCGTAAGGCGGGCCCTAACAGTAAGGTAGTATGATTGTTGGGTGGGGAAAACAAAAGACTCTGGGAAAAGAGGGACTCATTAGAATTCAAAGTGTTGCCCTAACTTATAAATCAGTAAACATTTATTAAGCATCTACTTTGTGCCAGGCATTATGCCAAGCCCTGGGAATACAAAAAGAGGCAAAAGACATTATCTCCCCTAGCTTACAGTCTAATGGGGGAGACTATATTCAAACAAGTATGTACAAACCAAGCTATGTACAAGATAAATAGGAAGAGAAATTAACAGAAGAAAGGTACTAGAATTAAAAGGGGTTAGGGAAGGCTTCTAGTAGAAAATAACATTTTAGTTGGGACTTAAGCCAGAGAGGTCAATAGTTGGAGTGGAGTGGAGTGGGTGGAGATTTTCAGGCATGGGGGACAGCTAGAGAAAATGCCCAGGACTCAGAGATGGAATGTCTACTGCCACAATATGGAAGGGTATCAGGGAATAAAGTGTAAGAAAACTGGGAAAACGTAGGAGTGGGCTAGATTATGAAGGACTTTGAATACCAGAGCATTTTGTATTTGATCTTGAAGGCAATAGGGAGCCATTGGAGTTTTTTGAGGGGTCCTGGTCATATGATTGGATTTGTGTTTTAGGTAAGTCATTTAAGCTGATTGGAAGATGGGTTGGAGTGGGAAGAGACTGAAAGCAACCAAACCCACATGCAGGCTATTGCAATAATGTAGAGACATTAATAATGAAATTCAGCAGAAAAGTCAAATGGCTTCTGATGTACCAGGGATGGGGGGGGGGTAGGATCTTTCTAGTGGGTGCAGGAAATATGGGAATACATTGTTTGTAGAGAATTTTAAAACTATTAAAAAAACAACTAAAAGTTATTCTGATTTTTGTTATCATAAATGAGCAATTCCAAACAAATATCAGTTATAAAATACTTCTTGGGGGGGCGGAGCCAAGATGGTGGAGTAGAAACAGCTCATCCAAGCCACTCTGCTCCCAGATTCCCTCCAAACTATGTAAAAGGGGACTCTGAACAACTTCTGGAGCCCCAGCACCCACAGCATGACACAGAGAAGCTAACCTCCCGCTGAGGACAGCCCAGCAGCCCTGCAGGAAGGACCAGCGCAGTGCTCTGGGAGCCGGCAGCGCGCAGTGCACAGAGCGCAGGGAGTCGAGCTGAGCCAAGCAGAGCCCAGGTCCTGGTGAGCCGAGGTTTTAGCCCCAGCATGGCAGGGCCAGCAGCCAGCTGGAGGAACCCCAGAACACCAGCAGCTTTGGCGACTCCAGAATTATCAACATAGACATGCCTAGGACAAAGTGAGAGGTTAGTGCCCTATGGACTTTGGGACCAGTATTTGGGGAATGCGTCGGCTTCCTCCCCTGGGGGCTAGAAGCTGCTGAGGAGAAACGCCATTTTGTAATTTTTCAGAGGCAGCTCCAGCTCCTGGCCTGCGAACTGTAGGGAGATCCAGCGATCAGTCTTGGGGGGTAATTGCTCTTGCTTTAACTTCCCTGGATCTGGATTGTGATCTAGGGTGGAAGTCATGGGTGGGTTTACAGCTTGCCAGAAATGGAAGTTGCCCTCCCACACGTTTGGGACGAAAATTCCCCTGTCTGTTGCAAAGACATACTGTGGCAACAACCCCAAAAGTCAAGTAATTAAGTGGCAACATGCCAAGGCAAAGGAAACAGAAAAATGCAACCCTAGACTCCTATTTTGGGGGCATAGAGTGGGAAAAGGACTGTGAGGTCAGAAGTCCTGCTCCAAAAGCCCCAGGGGAAAACATGAGCGGGTTGCAGGCCATAGAGGACTTTAAGAAGGACTTTAAAAATCAAATAAGAGAAGTGGAGGAAAAATTAGAAAGAGAAATGAGAAGGATGCAGGAAAAGTATGAAATGAGGGTCAACAGCCTGACTGAGGAAAACAACACCTTAAAAAATAGACTAGCTCAAATGGCAAAGGAGGCCCAAAAGGGCAATGAGGAGAAGAATGCCTTAAAAAGTCGAATTTGCCAGATGGAAAAAGAATCTCAAAAGTTCACTGAGGAGATTCATTCCTTCAGAGTTAGACTGGAGCAAATGGAAGCTAATGACTTTATGAGAAATCAAGATGCTGTTAAGCAGATCCAAACAAATGAAAGATTAGAAGGCAATGTGAAATATCTCATGGGAAAAACCACTGACCTGGAAAATAGATCCAGGAGAGACAATTTAAAAATTATTGGACTACCTGAAAGCCATGATCAAAGAAAGAACCTAGAAATCACCCTTCAAGAAATTCTCAAGGAAAACTGCCCTGATGTTTTAGATCCAGAGGGCAAAATAGAGGTTGAAAGAATCCACAGATCACCTCCTGAAAAAGATCCCAAAAAGAAACTCCCAGGAATATTATAGCCAGGTTCCAGAATCCCCAGATCAAGGAGAAAATACCTCAAGCAGCCAGGAAGAAACAATTTCAATATTGTGGAAACACAATCCGAATAGCCCAGGACCTGGCAGCTTCTACACTGAGGGATCGAAGGGCATGGAATATGATATTCCAGAGGGCAAAAGAGCTGGGAATGAACCCAAGGGTCACCTACCCAGCAAAACTGAGTATCTTGTTTCAGGTGAAAATATGATCATTCAGTGGAATAGAGGACTTTAAAGCATTCTTGAAGAAAAAACCAGAATTGAATAGAAAATTTGACATCCAGACACAAGTAGGAAGAGATGCCTGAGAAGGTAATCAGGGAAAAGAAATCAAAAGGAACTTATCAAAGTTGAACTATTTACATTCCTATTTGGAAAAACAATAACTGTGACTGATGAAATCTTTCTCACTATGAAAATAATGGAAGAAGGGGGTGTGGTCATATGAATACATATGTGAATGTGTGTGTATATGGTTACAGTTATATATGGATATAGGGCGTAGGTTGAATTTGTTGGGAAGGGAGGATACTCAATGGATGAAATTATGAGGTGAGAGAGGAAAGTGGCAGGAGGAGATGGGGAGAGACAGGTTAGGGTAAACTGTATCATGTAGAAGAAGCAAAGGGAAGTGGTTGCAAGGGAGGGGGAGAATAGGAAGGGAAAAAGGCAAAACCACGTTCTCATTGAATTTGGTTCAGGGAGAGAATGACATACATACTAAATGGGATATCTCAACCTGCAGCAGAATAGGGGGAAGGGGGGTGAGAGGAGGGATGATGGATGGGAGGGCATCCTTGTGCGGGGGAGGAGAGGTTGGAGGTACCCACTATAGAAGAGGGACAGGATCATGTAGGGAATGGACCAGGTGGGGGGTGGGATGAGTGGGAGGGAATTATAAGCAGCCTTGTACAATATATCTACTATGATAATGTTTTGCATAGCTAGCCATGTACAACATATACTGAATGACTTATCTCCCCAGAGGGAATGGGTGACAAGGGAGGAAGGAAATGGATCTGAAATTCGAGGTCTTAAGATTAAATGTTTCAAATATATATAAATACTATTATTAATACTCTTTTGCTTGTAATTGGGAGATAAGATGTGCAGGCATTGGGACACAAAGATTCACCTTCCTCCAATGGAAAAGTCGAAGGGTGTATGGGAGAAGGTATGGGAGAGAGCAGATTGGAGAAAGCGATATCTTGTGGGACTGCTATTCTGGGAGGGTGGGTAGGAGAATAACGGGGGGAAAATGATTGTAACTCAAAATCTGTCGGAAATGAATGATGTAAAACAGAAGTTAATAAAGCATTTGTTTAAAAAAATCCTTCTTGAAAAAAAATCATTTTTAAAAAAATATTCTAAATGCTCTGTGAGCACAGTGGGCCCCCTGACACATGTGAATTCAACTAAATGTATTAGTTTAAATAATAAGTTCATAATAGTTTGAAATCATTCTAGCTTACTTAAGGTATTCATGTCTCCAACCCCTTGGTTCTATGTAATCATGCATTTAAACAGTACATTCAAAATAAACAGTAATAGCACAGTGATTTTAAAGAAGAATCAGAACTTTGTTTACTTCAGTCCTTTCTTTGTGACAACTTGAGTTTGTATTTGTGTTTAGAATTTAAAACAGCTAAACAGAATGTAAACTGCAAGTTGTGTAATATTTTTGTTTAAATGCAAATTTGAATATATCTATGAAGCAGTTAATTGAATTTAAATTCATTAAAATTTTATAATTGAAATGTATTCTTTTAAAATTGTTAATTGCTTATTTTTAACCGTAAAAAAAACAAATTTTAAACAGTACATCAGTGGTATTATTTGTTAGTTGCCTAAATTTGATTCTTTGCAAATGTTTCAGTTTTATTAAAATTTACTCATGAAATAGGATTTAAAGCCTTTTTCTATTTGTATAGCTATAACTATATGTGAAAAAATTTTAAAAATAAAAATTAATAAAACACAGTCTTTGATCAACTATAAACAGATTTAAAAATAGGGCTTTACTGTTTTTTGATATGTGAAGATTAGTTTTGATGAAGTTATTGAAAAGTTTATAGAAGTTAAGTTGTTCATTACTCTGATAGATCAATATGTAGATTTTTTTTCTTTAAAATAAAAGTCATTTATGAAGGCCTGCACAACCTGTAGCCTGTAGCCTGTGGGCTGCTTGTGGCTCTCCAAAAGATTTCAGACTGCCTGTGAAAAATGTAGAGGATCACATCCTCTACATTAGGGCCACAGACCGTGGAGGCCTGCATTAATTTAAAAATACTAACCCGCTATTTTTTCCCCTTTTCTACTTTTTTAAAAATTTTACTGGCACAATTATATAAAATCTGACAAAAGAAAATTTTCATTAGTTTTTAGCCATTATTATTTGTTTCAGGTCATGATTTTTACTGAAAATAATTTTATTGAAAGGTGAGTAGGTTATTTAAAAAATCATCCACTTCAATTATTGAACACATTATGTATGCTACTGCATCCAGCATTTTATATTGAAACCCGTATATACAATGGATTAAATGTATGGGATGGGATGTTAGTTTGTTTTACATTCTGTCTGCTTTTTTCTTTGGATAAGGATCATTACCTAGTGATCTATGTATGCTTTCTTAAAAATCTTTCTTTAAAAAGTATTTTTAAGAAGTTTTTGAAAGACAAAATTAACTTCATTGTGTTATAGTTATATGGATTCCACTAATTAGAAATTCATTTGTGCTAATAGAGAGTATAGTTTAATGGAACACATTGGTTTTAGAATTAGAGATCAGGGTTGAAATTCTGGTTCATTTCTTTCCTTTTCTTTGTGACTTTAGGAAGGCCACATTATCCTCTTCAGGTCTCAGTCTCCTGATTTATAAAAAGAGGGCCTTGGACCATATTTCTAAGATAACTTTAAGTTCCAAACATTTATCACTCATTCTCATAGAAATATGCAAATGGGAAGTTTTGGTTCAAAGTAGACTTGGAAGAAAAGGATAATTTTGCAGCATTCAATACATTAGGAAAATGAGAGACAGCTGTTGGCAAGGTGCCATTATAGTAGGGAATTTGGGCATTTAAAAAGATCTATGAAGGTTCTAGAATATTAGGAAAAGGTGCTTCTAGGAATTGAATGAAGGAAACTAAAAGGTAGGATTTTTTAAAACCTATTATTTTATGTTTTGCATAAGGTTAGCTCTAGGTGTAGATATATAGTCAATTTTTATCATTCACAGTAGTTATGTTACATAAAATCTGTGTGAACACTGAATTAATGAACACTAAATCATTACTCCCAGGGGGAAAATACAGGGTTAGGTTTTGCAAATTCTGGTCACAACATTTATATTAGTACTTTCTAGAGGAGCATCACATGCAGATAGGCAAACATCCTCTTCCTCTTTATGGATATGCTGTATTGTTGATTGATTAACATTGAACTTATGGCCAACAGTACTATAACTCATGCCTAAATGAAGCTTATCTAACACATACTTGTTCTCTATAAGGAACATCACAGTCTTCTTGTATTTAGGAACACTAGAGCACTTCAGCACTACATTGAGGGCCATTCTAAACGGTGAAATCACCAACATAAAGTACAAAAAATGAAAGGGAAAAAAGTGGCACTGAATAGACCTTGAAATGGACACTCGTTTACAGTATGAGAATTGAAAGAAGGCAAAAGAATGTTGCCATCCATGACCTCAGCAGGGAAAATGCGTATTGGGCAACTCAAAATTTTCACTATCTGTGCAAAATAGAGTAGTTTATATTGTTGGGGTTTTTTTAATACTCTTCCTGTTATAAGCTAATATTTTTTAATATCGTTAACTGTTTTGCTTTTCTTCTGCCAAATTTTCCTCTACTTAATATTTTTTTGTGTCTGTATCTCTCTTTTTTTTTTAAACCAATGCTTTATTAACTTCTGTTTTACATCATTTATTTCCGCCAGATTTTGAGTTACAATCATTTTCCCCCCATTATTCCCCTACCCAACCTCCCAGAATAGTAGTCCCACAAGATATCACTTCCTCCAATCTGCTCTCTCCCATACCTTCTCCCATACCCCCATCGACTTTTCCATTAGAGGAAGGTGAATCTTTGTGTCCCAGTGCCTGCACATCTTATCTCCCTATTACAAGCAAAAGAGTATTAATATTAGTATTTATATATATTTGAAACATTTAATGTTAAGACCTCGAATTTCAGATCCATTTCCTTCCTCCCTTGTCACCCATTCCTTCTTGGGAGATAAGTAATTCAGTATATGTTGTACATGTCTAGCTATGCAAAACATTATCATAGTAGATATATTGTACAAGGCTGCTTATAATTCCCTCCCACTCATCCCACCCCTCCACCTGGTCCATTCCCTACATGATCCTGTCCCTCTTCTATAGTGGGTACTTCCAACCTCCCCTCCCCCCAAGGATGCCCTCCCATCCATCATCCCTCCTCTCATCCCCCTTCCCCTTATCCTGCTGCAGGTTGAGATATCCCATTTAGTATGTATGTCATTTTCTCCCTGAACCAAATTCAATGGGAATGTGGTTTTGTCTTTTTAGCCTTCCTTATTCTCCCCCTCCTTTGCAACCACTTCCCCTTGCTTCTTCTACATGAGATAGTTTACCCTACCCTGTCTCTCCCCATCTCCTCTTGCCACTTTCCTCTCTCACCTCATAATTTCATCCCTTGAGTATTCTCCCTTCCCAACAAATTCAACCTATGCCCTCTATCCATATAACTGTAACCATATACACACACATTCACATATGTATTCATATGACCACACACCCTTCTTCCATTATTTTCATAGTGAGAAAGATATCATCAGTCACAGTTATTGCTTTTCCATATAGGAATGTAAATAGTTCAACTGTGATAAGTTCCTTTTGATTTCTTTTCCCTGATTACCTTCTCAGGCATCTCTTCCTTCTTGTGTCTGGATGTCAAATTTTCTATTCAATTCTGGTTTTTTCCTCAAGAATGCTTGAAAGTCCTCTATTCCACTGAATGACCATATTTTCCCCTGAAACAAAATACTCAGTTTTGCTGGGTAGGTGACCCTTGGGTTCATTCCCAGTTCTTTTGCCCTCTGGAATATCATATTCCATGCCCTTCGATCCCTCAGTGTAGAAGCTGCCAGGTCCTGGGCTATTCTGATTGTGTTTCCACAATATTGAAATTGTTTCTTCCTGGCTGCTTGTAGTATTTTCTCCTTGATCTGGGGATTCTGGAACCTGGCTATAATATTCCTGGGAGTTTTCTTTTTGGGATCTTTTTCAGGAGGTGATCGGTGGATTCTTTCAACCTCTATTTTGCCCTCTGGATCTAAAACATCAGGGCAGTTTTCCTTGAGAATTTCTTGAAGGGTGATTTCTAGGTTCTTTCCTTGATCATGGCTTTCAGGTAGTCCAATAATTTTTAAATTGTCTCTCCTGGATCTATTTTCCAGGTCAGTGGTTTTTCCCATGAGATATTTCACATTGCCTTCTAATCTTTCGTTTGTTTGGATCTGCTTAACAGCATCTTGATTTCTCATAAAGTCATTAGCTTCCATTTGCTCCAGTCTAACTCTGAAGGAATGAATCTCCTCAGTGAACTTTTGAGATTCTTTTTCCATCTGGCAAATTCGACTTTTTAAGGCATTCTTCTCCTCATTGCCCTTTTGGGCCTCCTTTGCCATTTGAGTTAGTCTATTTTTTAAGGTGTTGTTTTCTCAGTCAGGCTGTTGACCCTCATTTCATACTTTTCCTGCATCCTTCTCATTTCTCTTTCCAATTTTTCCTCCACTTCTCTTATTTGATTTTTAAAGTCCTTCTTAAGGTCCTCTATGGCCTGCAACCTGCTCATGGTTTCCCCTGGGGCTTTTGTAGCAGGACTTCTGACCTCACAGTCCTTTTCCCACTCTATGCCCCCAAAATAGGAGTCTAGGTTTGCATTTTTCTGTTTCCTTTGCCTTGCCATGTTGCCACTTAATTGCTTGACTTTTGGGCTTGTTGCCACACTATGGCTTTAAGGCCAGCTAGAGGAATTTTCGTCCCGAACGTGTCGGGGGGCAACTTCCGTTTCTGGCAAGCTGTAAACCCACCCACAACTTCCACCCTAGATCACAATCCAGATCCAGGGAGGTTAAAGCAAGAGCGATTACCCCCCAAGACTGATCGCTGGATCTCCCCACGATTTGTAGGCTGGGAGCCAGACCTGCCTCTGAAAACTACAAAATGGCGCGTCTCCTCAGCGGCTTCTAGCCCCCAGGGGAGGGAGCTGACGCATTCCCCAAATACAGGCCCCAAAGTCCATAGGACACTAACCTCTTAATTTGTCCTAGGCATGTCTATCTTGATAATTCTGGAATCGCCACAGCTCCTGGTGTTCTGGGGTTCCTCCAGGTGGCTGCTGGCCCTGCCGCCCTGGAGCTAAAACCTAGGCTCATGGGGACCTGGGCTCGGCTCGGCTCCTGAGCTCTGCGCTCTGCGCGCTGCCGGCTCCCAGAGCGCTGCGCTGGTCCTTCCTGCAGGGCTGCTGGGCTGTCCTCAGCGGGAGGTTAGCTTTTCTGTGTCGTTCTGTGGGTGCTGGGGCTCCAGAAGTTGTTTACAGCCCTTTTTTACATAGTTTGTGGGGAATCTGGGGGCAGAGAGGCTTGGAAGAGCTGTTTCTACTCCGCCATCTTGGCTCCGCCCCTGTCTGTATCTCTCTTAACTAATTACCAACTCAATTGTGGATTTTTCTAGTATGCTAATTGAAAGGGGTTAAACAGTGTTTTGCTGTGCCTTCTCTTTTGAAGATCTGCTTTCCTTCTGGTTTTAGGATCCTCTCTGTTGATTTATTTGCTTGCTTAGGTTGTTATTGGGGATTTCTCCTTAAGATCTTTGTTATTTTAATATATTTTTTTCTTATTTCTCCCTCAGTTATTTCCTGGCTCTCTTACTTTTTCTGATGGACATAACCCTCCAAAATTATGTTGCCAGACTGCCTCAGTCTCTTTGCTGGGAAGAGGGGTAGGGAATTTGGGGTTTAGAACTGGTCTCTCTGCTATGTTTCAGTTCCTTCCTTTAGAGATGTAGTGACTACTTATGATGTATGATTCTTCTTTTCCCGTATTTTTTCCTTCTTTCTTTTCTTTTCCTTTTTACTACTAGACTAAATCATTATCAACCACTTTTTTGCAGGATAGACAGAGAGTAAGTAGGAGGGGGTTCTCAAAAGACTGCCTTGACCTCAGGGTTTAGCCCCTTTTCTTTCTTCAATTATACATGACTTTAATTATACATACACTTTTGCAGTGTTCAGTATTTTTGTTCTATAGTAGTTGTGTACAGGACTATTCAACTAAATGTTTACAAAGTTAAGAATTGTATTCTCTATGAGAACCTTGTCATTATAGTTAATGTAATGATTGATTGGACACGTATCAGATACATGTGTCAGAATCATTTCATAAAAATTTTTAAAGACCAGAATAATTATTAAACTAATCATTTATAACCAAACTAATCATGAATAAGATTTTTTTTTTTTTGCTCTTGAGAAACATTCTATTTAGGGGTACTATGTGATAGTATTTAACCCAAAAACTTTGTGACAAAAGACTTTATGATATAATTTTTTAAGCATGTTTAACCAGCAATCAGTAATATAAAAGCAGATCTCTTAGCTAATCGTGTATAGTTTAAGATTGACTTAAGTTACAATTCTCCTAAAATTTCCAGGCCTATTAACATTTTTGTAACTTGAAGTATAATGCATAAGCATATTACTAAGTGACATTTAACTTATCCCTGATAAGGAATATGTAAAATGTTTAATAGGATAAATCAGATAGCCTCCATTTGAGTAAAAATAATACATTATCTTACTTGAATTAGTGGTAGGAGTTGAGATTCATTAATTCATAATCATCAAATATTAGCACCAGATGTAAAAAAGTAGTTCCTCAGTCTGACAGCTACTGTTTCATGTGACAGATGAACATTCTACTTGTTTTGTTAGTAATTATTTAGATGGTGTTTTTAATAGCAATAGCAAAATTAATAATAGCACATATTTAACACTTTAATGTTTGCATATCTTTTAAAATATATTATCTCTTTTGGGACCTATGGCAGCCCTATGAGATATGTCCTTTTCCTGCTGTTTTCTGAATGATAAAACTAGTTCAGAATGGTTAAATGACTCCAAGTCTAACTTGGATCATTCCAAACTACCCTTCAAATTAAACACTATGAGCTTAGAAAAGTAAAACATTTAAATTTAAAAGTGTATTTTATCTTAAGTTTCCTCAGTTTATAAATATTAACATAACATTGCAAAAAAAAGATTCCTGATTATAGTTATTTTAAGTGTTTGGGTGACTTAAAAAAGAATTTTGGGGCATCTTTTAAATTTATTATTCAGTAAAATGAAGGAAGATCAGTTACATTTTTCAGTAGTCAAAAAGTGAGAGAGCAGATGGCAATAGAGTTAGAAATGAAGGTAAATATGACAAATAATTTGAATAAGAATTGATGTGGATATAAGTAAACCTTTTCCAAAGGAGATTTGAAAAAAATTCATATTTAATATTTACTTGACATTGTTCACCCTTGCTAAGCAAAGAACTGCAAACTAAAACAATTATTATCACCTCGTACCCATGAAATTTTCAAAAATAGTTAAAAGCAACAAAATTCAATCCTGGCAAGATTTGTAGAGAAATCAAATTTCATTCATTGCTAATGAAATTTCAGACTTTTATAAGGATCTTTTTGGAGAGCATTATAACAGTACAGAGTAAAAATTACACAGAATAATCATACACTTTAATATAGAAATGCTACTTGATAGCATGTGCTATAAAGACTACCTGATCAGAGATTTTTATAACAGTATCATATGTAATCGCAGAAAAACTGTAAAAAACCTAAAAGCCCTACAATAGATTACTAAATCTATTTTGTTAATTAATATTTTAGAATACCATAATATAATTAAGAGGGGAATGTCAAAGTATTATTACAGAAAAACAAAACAAAACTAGAAAGACCTTCATGAAATAATACAGAGTGGAAAAAGAAAGCATAAGCATTTCTCCTGCAAGCTTCCCTTTCCCTTGTTGAGAGACTATAGTAATCATCAGTTCTCTTTGCTGAAATTCAGTAAACATAAATAACTTTTAACTTAAAAATTAAAATTTTAGGGGCGGCTAGGTGGCGCAGTGAGTAGAGTGCCGGCCCTGGAGTCAGAAGGATCTGAGTTCAGATGCGGCCTCAGACACTTAATGCACACACAAATAAAAACCTAGCCGTGCCATGTTGGGCAAGTTACTTAACCCCAATTGCCCTCCAAAAAAAAAAAATTTACAATTTTACAAGAATTGAAAAGACTTGATTGAATTTTATGACTAATGGAGGGCAATAAAGAATGAGGTCCAGGGAAAGAAGTATTAGTGGTGTGTCATACTATAAAAATGGTAAAGAAATTTGGTGACTACAACAAAGATTATTGAATCAAAGTATTTAGCAGTGGAAGTCTTAGAAATCATCTAGGTTAACCTCTCAATTTTATAGATGGGAAAACTGAACCAAAGCAGTGAAATAAATGACTTAATTCAGTATTATTCTGGTAGTAAGTGACAAAGTTGATATTCAAACACAGGTCACTGGTTTCAAATTATATTAAGTAAATTGGATTAATTTAGAATATCATCATTTACCTTTTGAGAGAGCATTTTCAGCAGTGTTCAAGACTGGGGCCAGATTCAAAGAGTTTAAATTCAGTATGACTTTAGTGATAAATTCTGGGCAAAGACAAAACCCTAAATAAAAAAAAAAATTTTTTTCCATACTTAAAGAACTAATGATACTAAGTTATTTCAGATAGCCAAGTTAAGCCCTGTTGTTTTGAGATGTGTAGTAGATCCAGAGAATATGTTGATTGGTGTTGGATCAGCTTTAACCCATTCTAGATGTGTTGATAATGAGGATACACAGAACTAGAAGTTTTTCCATCCTATTTCACAACTTTTTCTTAGCTAAAGCAATCTTTCAATTCTCCTCTTGCTATATAGATACATACATATATATGTATGTATGTATATGTATATACAAATTCTATAATTGAATTTTTAAAAAGCACTTTACTAGAATAGCACAAAGAGTCACACAATGTTTCTTTGTTATGATAAAATACATTTTATAGTTTCTATTTATTTTGCAAATGTTAAGTTCTTTCAGATATATTTAAATTCTCTACCCATTAAATATTTTTATGATAATATCTGAAAACTTTAATTATGAGAGATGGGTACTCTTCTGAATATTAGACAAATTTTTTTTTCTTAATTGGTATTTTTTCTGCAGTTTTTTCTTCTGAAGGGAGTCAGGAGTGCCAAACAAGTATCAAAAAACACTTTTTTTTGTCTCAGTGCCCTCTGTAAGGGTTTCCTGGTCTCTGTGGTAGTTCTGAGCATCTAGCGCTATGTTTGTGTGTGTGTGTGTGTGTGTGTGTGTGTGTGTGTGTGTGTGTGTGTGTGTGTCTGGCTCTGAGGTTGTGCCTCTGAGAGTTACTGTGAGGGTCCTTCCATATGTCTATGACAGTTTGTCTCTGAGTGGGTTCATCTCTGAGCATGTTGTTCCATGTGACTGACTATCTCAGTATGTGTGCCAGCCACTGTGTATCACCTGCCAGGACTATAAGATTCCAGAACTCAGCTATGAGCTGCTTCTCCATTCTTTTTAGTCCCTGGTGTCATCTGTTTACCCTCAGGGTACCTTTCTGTTTGACTGACCTTTGACAAGAACTTATTTTGGGGGAGTAGGGGGTGCTATCTGAGGCATTGACTGATGTGTTGTATATAAATAAAAGGTTAAAAATCTATTTGGGCACGTTTTTGGAATGCTTGCAACTTGTGAACTGTACTTTTATTTTGGGGAATAAATTGAAAATATTTTTTCTAATGTATATATCAGAAGTTAACTTTTTGAAGTGTGGCTTTTAAAATAGAACAAGCAGGGGGGAAATAACATTAAGTACTATATGAAAATAGTAGTCTTTGACTTGATTCTGTAAATTCTGCTCTATGTGTCACTGAAATCCTGTGTTTCTTTGGCTGATTTATTCCATATAGAATTTTTTGACTTAGAAAAAATTCTCATTTCTAAATTATTTTTTTAATTAAAGTTTTCAAATTAAATCTCTCTGATCCCATAGTCATTGATGATGAAGTGGAATGAGGGGTAGCTATTAACCACCATGTAATATACATTTTTGAGAAAACATTTGTTAAGAAATCCTTTGCAAAAAGATCACTTAAGGGAGACAGAATTTGCACTTCAGCTTTTTAAACTGAAGCATATGTTTGTCTAGAAACCCACTTGTTATCTGAATCTTGTTTTATTTTATTTTTTTTTATTTTATTGCCCCTTAACCTTTCTAAAAGAATACATTTCTAATGTTTAACTGTTTAAAATTGCTTGGCATTTTAAGTCTTTATAAATAATCAGGATTCTGGTAGCCATTAGTTTTCAGTTGTTCGAATTAAGCCAGGAAATCCTTTTTAATATTAATATATTCTAATTTTAGAAAAAAATCTATCCCTGTTTTAAACTCTAAAAATATTTATGACATTCACAATATCTGATTTTCTTTATATTTATGCAAAATCCTTTTTTTTTTTTTAAGTGATTACCTTGTATGTGAAGTGCTGTGCCACAGCCTGGTGAAGGTGGGGATAGAGATGAGATTTTTCAGTTTTGTTCTAAATCCAGTTATTGTTGTGGTAGGACTAAAGATCATATCCCAGGTAAAGAGAAACAGAATCTGGCATCCTGTCACTCAATTTTATGTAAGGAAAAAAAAAGAACAACCAGTAAAATGGAAAAGCTTCTACAGATACTTGATAGATTATGTTTGTCTTTCTTTCTCAAAGAGGACCATGACATCAGGGAGATGATGAAATGACTTTGATTTGACTGAGGGAGGGCTGACTTGATAGATATACTGTAGGTAGGTAGGTAGGTAGGTAGAGCAAGCAAGCATTTAAGTAGGGCTTGCTATGCTTTTTAGGCATTATACTTAGTGCTGAGAACACAGATATATGCAAGCAAGACCAAAGAGCTTACATTTAAATGGTGGAAAACTGTACTTAAAGGTGTGCCAGAAAGGGGTTATCTTAATCCTGGTCCCAGTAAGATAAAGCAAAACTCACCTATTGAGGTAGAGTAATCCATATAGGATTAGCAGGCCACCAAAAAAAACCGAGTAAATAATAAGTCCCTGGATAAACTCTTTGAGAATATAAATGTTTTTTGTAATGGAATGTTTCACAAGATAATTCTATGTAGAAGCTCTTTTATTGTCTTCCTAATTCTAAATTTAAAAGTTTGAATTTAATGGCATTCTAATACTATGTTATACTTTAACAAAAAATAAAATCAAGGACTTTATACCTTACCCCCTGATATTTAAAAATTTACTTGTGTCTGTTGACATAATTTAAAAAATCTATCTTTACTATCCAAATGTGGATATAACAGTTCAGTTCACATAGATGTATTTTCATTTAAAGGCTTGTAAACTATTGTGTTGATTAGTTTACTACATCTCCTAGTGGCAGGCACAGGACCAGGACCCTGGGGGATACAAGGAAAGGCAAAAGATAGTTATTGACTTCAAGGAGCTTATAATCTATCCAGGAAAGACTACTGAGCAGAGGAAGTAGAAAGGCAGGGGTGGTGTGAGAAAAATACCCAGTGTAGGGTAGGAGAAATCCAGAGGAATATAGCCGGGTGGAAAATAAAAAGATGATTGCACTGGGCTCCCTTCTTAAGTGAAGGTTCTAGGAGGAGCAGTGCCTGGTCTCTAATGAGTATGTATTTTTTTACATTATTCTTGCTGCTTAAATTTCAAAATGTTAATTTTAGGTTTTTATTTCTATGATAGATTTCTCTCCCCCACCCAGCACTATTGTGAAGCCTTGTTACAGGCAACAAACTAGTTCTATAGGATTAGTATTATAAATATCACCATATCGTGGTTTGTTTTACAATTTTTATGGTAGAATTTGGTTATAATGCTTTAATAACTTAAATGCAAGACACCATTGGTATGGGAAAGTTTATTTGGGTTCTGCTTCTACTTATAAAAACTAGGTAGCTATGAATCTAACCTCAGTTTTAAAGTAAATGAGTAGATGGGACACTAATACAGTGTACTGTAAATGATGCATTTGACTTCTTAAATGTTTGGGAAATCAGAAAACCTAGATTTAAATAGTAGCATTCCATCTTTGACTTAAATTTTATCACATGACCTATCAAGGTGGTATCTTCTCATCTGTATAATGGGGAGGATTGGGCTGGAACATTCTCAGAACCCTTCTAACTCTAAAATTCTGTTATTCGATGATTACATGATTATATTAAACATTGCCTTCTCATATGAATGAGGGGGGATCTTTATATACATTTTGTGTACTGTATACCACTGTCCAAAAAGTTTTCCCCATTCCAAGTGCATGAAGATGTAAACCTTTGAAAAAATTTACCACCAAAATGTGTAGAAAGTTCATTTGTTGTAATATTTTTTACTTTTGAATGAATTTTTTTGTATTTTTGTTTGAATAGATGAAAAAATATTTTTATAAATTAGCCTAATAGTGTATTCCTCAAAATATAGTTATAACTATTGTCTGATGTTTGTTATTTCTACATGTATTTCTGCCATAAGGTTAATAAACTAATTTAAAGGACTCATAGATAATAGCTAACATGTATATAGTGCTTTAAGGTTTACAAACCATTTTACAATTGTCATTTGATCCTCACTACAGTGGTGGGTGGTAGGTACTGTTTTGATCCTTATTTTATAGATGAGGAAACTGGGGAAGCTTAAGTGACTTACTCATGGTTGAACAGCTAGCATCTAAGGCTAGATTTGAACTTAGGTCTGCTTGACTTCAGTCTCTCTCTATCTCCCTATCTACTGTGCCACTTAAATGGCTGTCATAGATTTAGGACTAGAAACACACATTAGAGGCCAGGAATTATACAGATAATGAAACCGAGGCCCCAGAAAAGTAGTGACAACGTATCACACTGCAAGTAAGTGTCTGAGGCAAGATTCCAACCCAAGTCTTCTTGACTCCAAGTTCAGTACTATATAGGCTACTGGAAATTCTTGTGGTGTGATATTACCATTTTATACTAACTATATTAACTCTAATTTTGAGTTCATCTATAATAATTATATATTATGATTCCAAAATTAAATATTACCATTTATATAAGTGAAACAATATGCTTCTAGTGTAAATAAGATAGAATTCATACACTGAAGCCTCAGGTTTGAATCCTTATTTTTCGTCTTGCTGTCTCTGAAACTTTGGGCAAGTCACTTAACCTAGTCTCATTGGGTCATTTCCCTTTTCTTTAAATGGGGACAATAATGCTTACACTACCTACTTCACAGGGTTGTTGTATAGATCCACAAAATTACTTAGTGTTCCATAAGCCTTTAAGCACAATATACACGCACATATAAGCTATCATTTTTATATAAGCAATGAGAACATAATGTCTTTATCTTTAGTTTATATACCGATTAAATGAGACAGCTTAAATTTGTTTTGTTTTGTTTTGTTTTGTTTTTGTTTTTTTGGAGCGCAATTGGGATTAACTTGCCTAAGGTCACACGGCTAGGTTTTTGTTTGTGTGTGTTAAGTGTCTGAGGCCAGATCTGAACTCAGGTCCTTCTGACTCCAGGGACGGCGCTCTACTCACTGCGCCAGCTAGCCGCCCCGACAGCTTAAATTTGTGATCACAGCATCCAATGGCAGAGCTGGAATAGTTTGCAAGGGACATATGATGTCTTACACATTATAGGTATTCGGTAGATTTTTAAATTGAATTTTTAAAAGTAAATTTATATCATCATATGTATAATTCAGCCCTAAGATTCTACGTTGTTTTTGATTTTATTTCTTCCTCCTACCTTTGGTTGCCAGATTTTTGTTCTTATCCCCCACTACAGAGAGGCGTTTGTATACACCTAGGATAGTCTGAGGCAATTACATAGTACTTTTCATTCTAATTTATTGCTACATTTCCATTCCAGAGGAGATAATAGGAAATGAAACTACCAATGTTTCATAAAATTCATAAATAGCCTACATTTTAGTAGCATCCTTGTCTTTTGATTCTCTTACATACCCTTCTCTTCTCTTCACCAGTCCAGTCACTTTTTCCTCCAAAATATTTCTCTCATTCATAGGCAATATAGCACAAGGCCTGGAGTCAGGAAGACCTGAGTTCAAATCTAGCCTCAGATACTTACCATGTGACCAGGTTCAGCCACATGACCTCTGTTTGCCTCGCTTTCTTCGTGGGGTTATTGTGAGGATCACATGAAAAAAATATTTGTAAAGTACTTAGCACAATGCCTGGCACATAGTAGGTGCTTAATAAATAATGCTTATTTTCCATTATTTAGTTTCAATTCTGCAAATATTTATAAAGGATCTACTATATGTAGGGTGGTAGGAATTCAGAATTAAAAGGGAAATTTTCTCCCACCATTTCTAGAGCTACTCTTAACTATTTCATTAGCCTTCTTTTTCCTCCCTAGTTCATCTGACACTGTAACCATTTTATTTTTCTTAAAACACAGTTCTAATCATGTCATCTATTTACTCAAATACAGTACCTTCATCAGTTCTCCATTATATACTGTTTAAAGTATAAACTCCTTCACTTAGTTTTCAAGCATCGCTGTAACAGGACTCCCATCAGCTTTTCCAGCCTTATCCTCTTCCATTTCCTTGTCATCTGTAGCCAAATTGGACGGCAGAGCATCCTCTATGTATACCTTAGTACTTTCTTGTCTCTGGACTTCTCTTGAGTGTTCTTCCTTAGCACTCTGTCTTCAGAGTCCAGCTCAAATGCTGGCTCTTCTTGGAATCCTGCTGTGATACTAGTAGTTGGAAATTTTTTTTACCTTTTCTGAACTCCTAATTTTTTTTAAGTTTTCTGCAGGTAAGTTCTTTATTGTATATGAAGTCGGTTTGGGCCAAAGCTCATTTTACCTCATGGATGCCATGATTTGGTTTCTTTTTTTTTTTTTAAGATATTTAAAATACGACTTTATTATGATCCAAACGAAAACGGAATGGGGATGACAGTAACAAACAAGATTCACCACTGAATATTGTGATGGGACTGCAGCAGTCTTATATTTGAAACTCAAGGGGACATTATTGCAGTCCAGAACAGCTAAATACACAGGTCCAAAATATGAATTATATTTTTTTAAACTGCTGCATTCACTCTGAAGCCCATTCATTTCCTTCAGCATCCCAAAGATTAAGCACATGTTCTGCTCAGCTATATAATAAAGTGGCAAACACGCTATACCACTGACATCACAGGACAGTTGCCTATAAAACTAGACCTCTGACGCTGGGCTCTAGCTTCATTCCCTTACAGGTCATCATCTTCATCAGGGAGTGCGGTTGTCTGAGCAATCTGTAAATCCTCCCCATATTGTGCTGCCAGTACTAGGTCTATGGCAAGAAACTCTAAATTAGGGTCTCCAGCAAGTTTTCTAGCAAGCTAAGGGAAAGGCTTCTCTTTTTTTTTTTTTTAACTATTTTAACAAATGCTTTATTAACTTCTGGTTTAATCATTCATTTCAGCCAGATTTTGAGTTACAATTTTCCCCATTTTTCCCCTACCCAGCACCCCAGAATAGCAGTCCCACAAGATATCCCCACATCCAATCTGCTCTCTCCCATATCTTCTTTTATACCCCCTTCAACTTTGCCATTAGAGCAAGGTGAATCTCTGAGCCCCAATGCCTGAACATCTTATCTCCCAATTACATGCAAAATAGTATTAATAATGGTATTTATATATATTTGAAACATTTAATTTTAAAACTTTGGATTTCAGATCCATTCCCTTCCTCCCTTGTCACCCACTCGCTCTGGGAAGATAAGCAGTTCAGTATGTGTTGAACATGTATATCTATGCAAAACATTACCATAGTAGATATATTGTAAAAGACTGCTTATATTGCCCTCCCACTGATCCCACCCTCCACCTGGTCCATTCCCTACTTTGATCCTGTCCCTCTTCAAAAGTGGCTACTTCCAACCTCCCTTCTTCCCAGAATGCCCTCCCCTCCATCATCCCCCATCTCATCCCCCTTCCCTATACTCTCCTGCAGGGTGAGATATCCCATTTAGTATGTATGTGATTCTCTCTTTGAGCCAAATTCAATGAGAATATGGTTTTGCCTTTTTGCCTTCCTGTTCTTCCCCTCCCCTGCAACTACTTCCCCTTGCCTCTTCTACATGAGATAGTTTACCCTACCCTATCTCTCCCCATCTCCTCTTGCCACTTTCCTCTCACCTCATAACTTCACACGTTAAGTATCATCCCTTCCCACCAAATTCAACCTGTGCCCTCTATCTATGTATACCTAAATACATAAATACACACATTCACATATGTATTCATATGCCCATATACCCTTCTTCCATTATTTTCATAATGAGGAAGGTTTCATCAGTCACAGTTATTGTTTTTCCATATAGGAATGTAAATAGTTCAACTTTGATAAGTTCCTTTTGGTTTCTTTTCCCTGATTACCTTCTCAAGCATCTCTTGCTTCTTGTGTCTGAATGTCAAATTTTCTGTTCAACTATGGTTTTTTCCTCAAGAATGCTTGAAAGTCCTCTGTTCCACTGAATGATCATATTTCTACCTGAAACAAGATACTCAGTTTTGCTGGGTAGGTGATTCTTGGTTTTAATCCCAGCTTTTTTTGACCTCTGGAATATCGTATTCCATGCCCTTCGATCCCTCAGTGTTGAAGCTGCCAGGTCCTGGGCTATTTTCCACAATATTGGAATTGTTTTTTCCTGGCTGCTTGTAGTATTTTCTCCTTGATCTGGGAATTTTGGAACCTGGCTATAATATTCCTAGGAGTTTGTTTTTTGTTGTTGTTGTTTGTTTGTTTGTTTTTGCTTTTTGGAGGGCAATTGGGGTTAAGTAACTTGCCCAAGGTCACACGGCTAGGTTTTTATTTGTGTGTGCATTAAGTGTCTGAGGCCGGATCCGAACTCAGGTCCTTCTGACTCCAGGGCCGGCGCTCTACTCACTGCACCACCTAGCCGCCCCTCAGTGGATTCTTTCAACGTCTATTTCCCCCCCTCTGGGTCTAAAACATCGGGGCAATTTTCCTTGAGAATTTCTTGAAGGATGATTTCTAGGTTCTTTCCTTGATCATGGCTTTCAGGTAGTCCAATAATTTTTAAATTATCTCTCCTGGATCTATTCTCCAGGTCAGTGGTTTTTCCCATGAGATATTTCACATTGCCTTCTAATCTTTCGTTTGTTTGGATCTGCTTAACAGCATCTTAATTTCTCATAAAGTCACTAGCTTCCATTTGCTCCAGTCTAACTCTGAAGGAATGAATCTCCTCAGTGAGCTTTTGAGATTCTTTTTCCATCTGGCATATTCGGCTTTTTTTTTTTTTTTTTGGCCTTTTTGGAGGGCAGTTGGGGTTAAGTAACTTGCCCAAGGTCACATGTATAGGTTTTTGTTTGTGTGCGTTAAGTGTCTGAGGCCAGATCCAAACTCAGGTCCTTTTGACTCCAGGGCTGACGCTCTACTCACTGCACTACCTAGCCGCCCCCAAATTCGGCTTTTTAAGGCATTCTTTTCCTCATTGCCCTTTTGAGCCTCCTTTGCCATTTGAGTTAGTCTATTTTTTAAGGTGTTATTTTCCTCAGTCAGGCTGTTGACTCTTATTTCATACTTTTCCTGCATCTTCATTTCTCTTCCCAATTTTTCCTCGACTTCTCTTATTTGGTTTTTCAAATCCTTCTTAAGGTCCTCTATGTCCTGTAACCCGTCCATATTTTCCTTTGGGGCTTTTGGTGCAGGAGTTCTGACCTCACAAAACTCCTCCTGTTCCATGCTTTGATCCTCTTTGCCCCCAAAATAGGAGACTAATGTTTCATTTTTCTGTTTATTTTGTTTTCTTTCCTAGGCATGTTGCCACTTAATTTCTTGATTTTGGGGCTTGTTGCCACAGTAGGACTCTGTCACCAGACAGGGGAGCTTCCATCCCAAACGTTGGGGTCTTCACAACTTCTGGAGGTATTAGTTGGGTGGCCTCTGTAAAACCTCTACACGGTCTGGCAAATTGGATACCCACCCCAGACCTCCCCCCCAGACCACAATCCAGATCCAAGCAGGTTAAAGCAAGAGCAATTAACCCCCAGACTGCTTGCTGGATCTCCCTATAGTTCGCAGACCAGGAGCTGCAGCTGCCACTGACACTGCAAAATAGCTTCTGTGCCAAGGCTTCTCGGCTGCTTCTTGCCCTCAGGGGAAGAAGCCGACACATTCCCCAGATACTGGTCCCAAAGTCCATAGGGCACTAACCTCTCATTTTGTCCTAGGCATATCTGTGTTGATAATTCTGGAATCCCCACAGCTGCTGGTGTTCTGGGGTCCCTCCAGCCAGCTGCTGGCCTGGCCGCCCTGGGGCTAAAACCATGGTCAAGCGGGCCTGGGCTCGGCTCTCAGCGCTATGCTGCACTGGCTGCTCCCTGCAGGGCTGCTGGGCTGTCCTCAGTGGGAGGTTAGCTTCTCTTTGTCATTTTGTGGGTACTGGAGCTCCAGAAGTTGTTCAGAGTCCACCTTTTACATTGTTTGGAAGTGGTGTGGAGGGGAGCCCCTTCGAAGTATTATTTCTACTCCACCATCTTGACTCCGCCCCCCGGGAAAGGCTTCTCAAAATTGTAGTTTCTTTTGACTGAGATGTCACACTACTGGAGATTCTTCTTCCTGTGGAAGACAATTGATTTCACCTTAGCTTTTCTGTCCTTAATATCCACTTTGTTGCCACATAACACACTAAGGGGCTATTTTCATACTCGTACCAGATCTCTATGCCAGTTAGGTACATTCTTGTAAGTAAGTCTTGATGTTACATCAAATATTATAATGGCACACTGAGCTTGGATATAATAACCATCTCTCAGACCACCAAATTTCTCTTGGCTAGCTGTATCCCATACATTGAATTTAATAGGACTTCTGTTGGAAGTATGGAACATGAGAGGATGGACCTCAACACCAGGGTGGCCACATACTTCTTCTCAAATTCACCAGTCAAGTGACATTTTATAAATGTGGTTTTTCCAGTACCTCCATCTCCAAGTAACACAAGTTTGAACTGCACTTGGGGTTCTCCTTGGGCAGCCATCGCGATGATTCTTCCAAAAGCATCTTCGTCTCCACCTGACTGAACGATGGAAAGGTGGTGGAAGTGCAATTCAGATATCCGGAGACGCCAGTGATTTCCTTTCTTTTCTGGTCTTCCTAGCTCCTCACTGCTGTTTAGACTCTTCTTTACTCTATTTAAGTCCCTGCTTCTCATGGTGCCTATAATGGTAATGGGAATTCAGAGATCTTCTCTGCCCCTTATTAAACCTAAGGGAATTTGAAGACCTTCCCTGCTTTGAAAGTAAACTCTGCCCCCTAATAGGCTAAATGTAATCACATGGAGCCTGTGGTGGGAGGAGTTTGCTGAGGGGTGAGCAGAGCCCCCAGGAAGCTGGGAGTCAGAACAGCTAGATGGTGGGAGGAGAGAGGACTACAGGCCAGCAGACAGGCTTGTGAGTAAATGTTGGTTTGTGGGAAGACTAAAGGATAGTATGACTCTGTGCTGTTGTGGCTTACTAACTTTTACTGTGATGGAATTGGCTTACTGGTTTTGGGATTCAGTTTCTGGTGTCTGAATAAATGTTTTGCTTCTGTCTTAAGTAGAGTCTGTTATATTTTGTGGTCGAGCACCCTGCAAGTATATTTATAGTGCCTGTGGGCACTGTGAATATTGCATTGGTGCTATAGTGCATGGTGGACATTCATTCCAGAGACTGTAATGGTGGGAATGAACAGTCCTTTTATTCTCTTCTCTACTGCTTTTCTAATTAAGTCTTATTTTTCACCCAGAGGTCTTAATTCTATCCTTCATTTTTGAGTCCTTCTCCAACTAAAAGTAAAGTTTTCAGTAAAGTTAAGAGAACTTTTTTTTCATGAGTTTTTTTATCTGTAGTTTAATGAGATAATCTCAAGTGTAAATTTCACAGAATAAATTATCTAGCAAGGAATCTCTGTTCTTTTGTTTACTGACTGATAAAGTTTACTGCAAATGTTGTGTGAATACCTTTTATCCTATATAAATATTCTCAATCAAAGAGTCTTTCAAAGTTATTAAAACTTATGTGAGTTATATCTTAAATAAAAATATACCTTGGATTGATTTTTACTGAAACATTGGCACACTAATAGCTCATGATCAGTAAGATTGGGCATAATGTGTTTGTGCTTTTAATATAAACTTTTATGGCATCTTGAGCTACATTTTAGTAATATATTTTTGTTTTTAGATCATATGGGGAGTATTTTTCATCCTTGTGGCACTGCTGTTCACAGTTTCTCTCTTTCTGTCGAAGTAAGTACATTTCAGTGTATTTTTCCTAAATCATTTACACAAATCATGTAATATTATACCTTTTCCTTTCTGAAACCCATTAGTATAATCTATTCATCTTAAGTTACCTACTTTATTTGAAATGTTTTACAGTGTTAACTCATAAAGAATGGCTAACTGTGTTCCTATAAAGGGCAGTATTTCTTTATCCTATCTCAATCGGATCAACTGAATATAGTTTTGTAAAATATTTAAATGAAGTTCAATTTTCTCTAAGTGTATTTCCACCACCAGTTTGCATTCTGTATTTAGGTTATGGTAATTTCTCTATTTCATCAAATAGGCAATCTTCCATGTAAACATTCAAGCTTTTTTTTTTTTCCAACTTTAGCCTGGACAAAGCTCTTCACTCAGCTGGCATTGATTCTGGATTTATAATTTTTGGAACCAACCTGACTAATCCACTAAATATGCTTTTACCTATACTACAGACGGTGAGTAGTAATTAATAATAACAATTGTAATAATAATAATAATTTTATACTATTGGGTGCTTTGAAACTCAACTCCACGTAAAATTTTATTTTTAGAATAGAATATAGATTTAATCTCTTAACTACTTCATATAGAACATTACTTTAATAATCAGGAAAAGTGGTAAGTAGCAGAGCATAATACTTTTAAAGTAATTTTGTTAACTGGTGATAGAAATTTTTTTTCAATTTCACTAACCCTTTACTACCATCATTGGAGAAAGAATCATTTCACACACAGTTTTTCAAATGACTTAAATATCTTCTCTCTAAAGTGTTATGGATTTAAAGTTTTATTATGAGAAGCTTTCTTAAATGGATCTCAGTCTCAAGTATAGTGATCATAATTCAAAATTTTCTTGATGACTTAGAGTGTGTGTATATATATATATGTATATTAGTTGAACTGTAGCTGAATGTGGTGATTTCTCTAGGGCCTAGGCCTCCATTAAATGACTCATGGCTGCTCTACTTTCTTCATTTTAATATACTTTTTATAAACTTTTGGTCTTTTTTTCTTCATGATCAGCTATTAATCCTTTTTTTTCCTTTGAAAGAATATTTATTTTTTAAATTATATTTTATTTATTTTTTCAATCAATAAAAGTCTACATTCTTCCTCCCTAACTCTCTCACAACTGAGGATGAAAGAAAAACAAAACTCTTGTTGCAAATGTGTCGTCAAGCAAAAACAAATTTTCACATTAGTTACATCAAAAAAAAACCAAACCATCTTATTCTGCACTCTTGAGAGTCCCTTCATTTCTCTATCAGGCGATATGGGTAAGCATGTTTCATCATTAGTCCTCTGGAATAGTGATTGATCATTATATCCATCAAAGCTCATAATTATTTTAAAGTTGCCTCTCTTTACTATATTGTTATCATTATATAAATTGTCCTCCAGGTTCTGTTCACGTCACTCTGCATCAGTTCATATAAGTCTTTCCAGGTCTCTCTGAAACCATCCCCCTCATTATTTCTTACAGCACAGTAGAATTCTAGTCATATTTATGTACTATAACTCATTTAGTCATCTTCCAATTGATAGTCACCCCCTAGATTCCCATTATTTCCCAGCTCAAAAAAGGCTATTATAAATATTTGTGTACATCTTTAGTTTCTTTTGCTTAGAAATCATCTCTTCCTTAATCTCTCGTCCGTCTAATTCCTCCTTCTCCCTCCTTGTTTCCCTTCTTTATCCTTGTTGATGAAAATAGATTTCTGTAATCAACTGTGTATATATTCTTTACCCTTTTGACCAGGTTGAGAGTGAGGTTCAAGTTGTCAGCAAGCCTTCCCCAAACCTGTATAGATGTCTACTTAGACATCCTGATTAGATGAAATAGTATTCCCTAATTTTCCTTTCCTGCTCCTGCCCAGTGTATTCTCTCCCCCCTCCTTTTTGATTATTCTTTTAAGATTATCAAGACATAATAAAACTACCTCCTGGTTTTCTCTAATTAATTATCACCCTCTGAGACCTAGTGATGATAGGGTTCAGAGGGAATGATAATCACTTCTCCATATTAAAAATAAGTAATTTGTCCTTGTTTATTACTCTTTTATCATTGTTCATTTGTGTTTATTTTTTTATGATTCTCTTAATTCCTGTATTTGAACTTCAGAGTTTCTATATAATTCTGATCTTTTTATCAGGATTGCTTGACAGTCCCCTATTTCATTAAAAGTCTTTTTTTTTCCCTCTTGCCTTTTTTTTTCACTTGGTTTTACTGGGTCAGTTATTCTTGACTATACGCTTATATAGTTTGTCTTTTGAAATATTTTATTCTAAGCTCTTTACTTCTTTATAGTGGATGCTGCTAATCATGTGTGAATACTGACTATGTGTCCTCAGTATTGAATTCTTTTTTTCTATAACAACTTTTTCCTTAACCTGGAGATTGAATATTGGCTATGATGTTCCTAAGAGTTTCAGTTTTGGAATTTCTTTCAGGATGTATCTGGTAGAGTCTTTCTTTTTTCACTTTACCCTCTGGTTCTAAGAAATCTGGGCAATTTTCTTTCATAATTTCTTAAAATACAATATCTAGACTATTTTTTGTTATAGCATTCAAATAGTCCAATGATTCTTATTTTTTCATCCATCGATATGTTTTTAAGGTCACTTGTTTTTGTCATGAGATACCTTATGTTTTCTATTTCTTTCCATTATTTTGATTTTGCTTTAAATGTTTGTTGTTGTCTTATTCAATCTTAGAGCTTCTATTTTATCTGTTTCTAAATTTCACGAAGTCTGCTTGTGCAAAATTTTGTGCCTTTTGAACCAAGCTGTTAATTATCTTTTAGTATTTCTCATTTCTTTTCCTGTGTTTTTTCTCTAGCAGCTACTCTCATTTCATTTATTAAAAAATAGTTTTAACTTTAAAAAAAAGCAAACCTTTTTCTTCATCTCTTCCAGGAATTCCCGTTAAATTTGTACCCATGCTGTTTTTCTTTGAGTCTTTGCTTGTAAATATTTCCATAAGAGCTTTATATGGTAGAATTCTTTTTTCTTTTGCTCATTTTTCCCCACTACTTCTTTGATTTCAGACTTAATGTTAGGGCCAGATTCTGTGTACTTCTAGAGGGAAGGTCTCTGTGGGGCCTGCTTTGTTACCTTGGGGGTATTGAGTAATATGTTGTTCCAGGATCTCAGTGACAGTGCCAACTGGGAACCTGCATTGGTGCTCCCAGTGTGATCTGACACAGGGCAAAGATGGTAATAGTCTGTGAGTTCCTAATCTGAGTTTGGATCTACTTAATAGTAAACTATTGCTTGATTCAGCTAGAACTGCATTCAGATAAAACTGCAAGCTCCCCTCTGGTTCTGATTATTCCTATGCAGGTTAGTCCTAGCTTTACTATTGCTTTGCAGACTTCAGAATAGGCTAGGAGCTAGAACAGAGATCCCCTTGCACTGCCCCTGAGATCTGAGCTATGTCACTATTGCATGCCTCTAAACTTGCTCCTTTCTAGTTACACTGCCCAAGACCTGTAACTGCTCAACCTAGATTGCAGCTCTCACACATAAGTGCCTTCCTTAGTCTACCATGGAATTATGACCTGCAACTGGGTAGAGGGTAAACAAAGCTGCCATTTGGTACTTTGAAATGAGGTGTTCCATTATATTCTGAGGGTGTTCCAATTTGAGTCTAAGACCTCATCTTGCCCCATTTCACAGCTTCTCCCTAGGTGCTGTAATGCTTGCTTGTGGCCTATTTCTGACCAGATCCTATCCCTAGTGTCCATTGATCTCCGGCTATGCTGGCTTTGCTGACTTTACCTAGCCAAATGACTTACTATTTCTTAAATTTCCCCCTGAGGTCCTTGTGGCTCTGATTGGAATTTTTATCATTGTGATAGCCTCTCTGGGATGATCTTGTATAGGGAGCAATCGTCTAGAAAGAGTATGAGGTGTCTGCCACACTAGAGGTTAAAGGATAGAAATATAGACATAGAGAAAATTAGTAAGAAATAGGATCATCAGTAGGTCCTCTTAATTTAGCCCTCTCAATCAGCCTACGGGCTGCAAATTCAATGTGGTCTTATAGCAGTAAATAGTATGAAAGTATTTTCTATATTTATTTTAATGTACACACTGACTCTGGGTTAATTTCAGTGTAGCTTTCATATGAGTACTCTTGAATAGGGCTTCTTAAAATGTGGGTCCTGACCCCATACATATAACTGCATGTGGGGGCTGTGAAAAATTTGGCAATAGTAAGAGGTTTCTGCATGTACAACCACAAATTAATTCAAAATCAAATGTGTACTCAATCTGAGGTGTTTCTAGCAGCATTTGCTCCTGTTGCATTGTGCAACTTCACTGTAGCCTTGATTCTGAACATATAACATGCATACTTGCACAGTGCATGCTGTCACACCACTCAACGCCAGCAAACACTGCCAGAAAATCTTCGACTCAGATTCAAGATTATTGTATGTTATGGATTGCAGTGTTTTTACTGCACATACAAAATCATTAAATGTATTTGGGCTTGGGACTAAGGACAGAATTTCCAAAAAAGTTTTAAATGGCCCTAAACATACTTCTGCCATTTATTTTATCTAGTTATTTATGTGAAATAGTGACGATTCTAAAATTACAAAATCAAAATATCCATCAACTCTGAAAACCATTGAAGATGCTCTATATCCTGCAAGTATCAAGTATTCCACCAAGATTTAATTCTTTATGTAAAAATAAATAAGGGTGGCTAGGTGGCGCAGTGAGCCCTGGACACCGGCCCTGGAGTCAGGAGGACCAGAGTTCAGATGCCGCCTTAGACACTTAACACTAGTGGTGTGATCTTGGGCAAGTCACTTAAACCCAATTGCCCTGCATCCCCCTCCCCCTGCCAAAAAAGAGACCAAAAAAAAAGTGCATCCATCCCATTAGTATGCAAATTTGCTTTCATCTTTAATAAATGGCAAAATTATATGTATACCAAAGAGTTGTTTTAAAATAAATTTATTTATTATAAGTTTAAAAAAATTTTCTCCTGAAAATTTGGTGTTAGGTAGATTTAAAAGAGGTTTTTGTTTGTTGTGGGGGAGGGAAGCTCACACAGCTATATTATTCCCTACTGCTCAGCTATCTTCTTCCATTTAACTATTAATTCTTGGCTCTTCCTCTAACAACTTCCTACACATTTCAGTTTGTGTTGTCTACTTTTAGACAGTCACCAAGCTTTTTATTAATCTATTACTATGTGTCAGAAATTGTGCTTAATACTGGGAATACACAGAAAAGAAAATCAGTGTCTTGTACTCAAGGAACATACATTCAAATGGAGGAGATAACATGTAAAACTAAATATATACAAAATAGGTGGGGCACTAACAGCATAAAAGACTAGGAAAAACCTCCTATAGAAGGTGGGGTTTGAATTGAATCTTGAAGGAAGTAAGGTAAACTGAAGAGAGCATTCTAGCCATGGGACTTAGCCAGGGCAAAGGTACAGTGTCAGGAGTTAGAATAAGCCAGTGTGCATGCCTAGAAAGGTCAGATTATAAAGAACTTTAAATACTACCTCACCCCCACCCCCCAAAAAAGAGTTTGTATTTGATTCTGAAGATGGGAGTTACTGACATTTGTTAAGTTAGGAGGCTGGCAATGGGCAGGTGTGCACTTTAGGAAAATCACTTTGGCAGCTGACCAGAAGATGAATTGAAGTGTGAAGAAATTAAAGTAGAGAGACCAATTAGAAGACTATTGCAGTAGTCAAGAAGTGATGGCTATATGAGTAGATAGAAGGGCATTTGTGTGAGAGATTGTAGGAAGGTAGGAATATGTTTGACAGTTGTTGGATGAATGCAGCTAGGTAACACAGTGAATAGAGTGCTGGGTCTGGAATCATGAAGACCTGAGTTCAAATCCAACCTTAGGCACATATTAGCTGTGTGACTTTGGGCAAGTCACTCAAACCTGTTTGCCTTGTTCTTTAAAATGAGCTGGAGAGGACCACTCCAGTATCTTTTTTCCAAGAAAACCCCAAATGAGATCATGAATAGTCAGTAGTTGGATACGAGTGAAACAACTGAACAGTGAATTTGTTGGTTATGTTGAATAAGTGTTGAAACTGTAGACCTGGATAACTGGTATGATAAAGAAATAGTAAGTAATAATAGGAAAATTTGGAAGAAAGAAAGATAATGAATTCAATTTGAGGTAGTTGAATTTTGTCATACCTGTTGGAGTTTTAGTTTGAGATATATGAAAGGCATTTGGTGATGGACTAGATCTGACAATCATTTCCATAGTGATGATTATTGAACATATTGGAACTAAAGTGATGTAATAGTAATGAAATTTTAAGTTCCTTTTGTATTGCTAAGCTGACAGGTACTTAACACCTAGTTCAAATTAAGCCTCTGTTAAAGAAACAGAAGGTATGAACTCTCCTGTTGCTGATGTAAGCAGAAGGGGCTAAAAAGCAATACTGTATATAAGAAAAAGCCCCAGAAAGGGAGAGTCAGAACTCCTTGGGATTAGCTGCATGGAGGCAGAAGCAGCTGCTGCTGAGGAGGCTGAAGAGGAAAGGCCTAGGCTGGAGAGAATGATTTTGATTTTGGGAACCTGGGTGAAGTGATTTTGATTCTGGGAACCAGCTAGAGCTTCTGCTGGGAGCTACCAACTTTTCCTGGGAGCTGCTGAAGACTGAGGAAGCATGACTGTGATACCTGGGAACACAGACTGTGAAGGATTTAAGGTGGATTGGACACTGTGAGCTTCAGTGTGGAACAGGAACAGCATGGAGAGCTGGACAAGGACCTGGGAGCTGTCTTCCCTTGAACCCAGGTGACAGTTTGGTGAATCCAGGTAGGAGCTAGGACCATGGAAGGGGATCCAGGGAACCTGAAAGACTAACCTGAGTCAAGCTGAAAGAAGACTTTACTTGGATACTGTGTACTGACTGAGAAGATTATAATTTATTTGTGACTGAGGGGTAGATGGCCTTTGTATTTTATACTATCCCTTAAGAGAGTACTAAGCAGTGACTGATATTGTAACTTAGTGTGTCCCATGAGTGGAGAACTTGGAACTATTGTATTTTGTGCCTCCTTTAGGATGATTGAGTTGATTGAATGATTGAGTTACTAAGTGATTGATTTACTAAATGATTATACTTTGTTGAAAACTGTGTGACCATTGTGATGAAAACCGTGTGGCCATTTATCTGTGATAAGTTGTAACATTGTGTATGCTGTACCTTGATTTACAGTGAGTGTTTTGTTCTAATTTGTTATTGAATAAATAGTGTTCACTATACTGTGTAATCAGAACTTTGAAAAGCTGTTCACAGTAGCATTCTTCTGGACAGCTGCTCATGCTTGGCTTTACATGTGATTATAAATTAGAGATAGTATTGGTTGTTGTCCTTCATTTACAGAGAGGACCACATTTGAGTTAGTCTGTTTTTTAAGGTGTTATTTTCCTCAGTCAGGCTGTTGACTGTCATTTCATACTTTCCTTGCATCTTTCTCATTTCTCTTCCCAGTTTTTCCCCCACTTCTCTTATCTGCTTCTTAAGGTCCTCTACGGCCTGTAGCCAGCTTGTATTTTCATTTGGGGCTTTTGGTGCAGGAGTTCTGACCTCACAGTCCTCCTCCTGTTCCATGCTTTGATCTCTTTGCCCCCAAAATAGGAGTCTAATGTTTCATTTTTCTGTTTATTTTGTTTCCTTTGCCTAGGCATATTGTCACTTAATTACTTGATTTGGGGGCTTGTTGCCACAGTAGGACTCTGCCACCAGACAGGAGAGCTTCCGTCCCGAACATCAGGGTCTTCACAACTTCCAGAGGTTGGGTGGCCTTTGTAAAGCCTCCACCCGCTCTGGCAAATTGGATACCCACCCCAGACCTCCCCCCCACCCAGACCACAATCCAGATGCAAGCAGGTTAAAGCAAGAGCAATTAACCCCCAGACTGATTGCTAGATCTCTCTACAGTTTGCAGACCAGGAGCTGGAGCTGCCACTGACACTGCAAAATGGCCTCTGTGCCGAGTTTCCTCTGCCGTGTTTCCTCAGCCGCTTTTCACCCCCTGGGGAGGAAGCGGACGTGTTCCCCATATACTGGTCCCAAAGTCCATAGGGCACTAACCTCTCACTTTGTCCTAGGCATATCTGTGCTGATAATTCTGGAATCACCACAGCTGCTGGTGTTCTGGGGTCCCTCCAGCCGGCTGCTGGCCCGGCTGCCCTGGGGCAAAAACCGTAGCTCAGGCGGGCCTGGGCTCGGCTCCCAGAGCACTGCACTGTCCGGTTCCCAGCGCACTGTGCTGCCTGCTCTCAGAGTGCTGGCCGCTCCCTGCAGGGTTGCTGGGCTGTCCTCAGCAGGAGGTTAGCTTCTCTGTGTCGTTCTGTGGGTGCTTGGGCTCCAGAAGTTGTTCAGAGTCCCCTTTTACACTGTTTGGAAGTGGTGTGGGGCAGAGTACCTTGGAAGTGCTGTTTCTACTCCGCCATCTTGGCTCTGCCCCCCTCTATCTCTTAAGAAGGCAACATTTAATTCCATCAAAAAATAAAGTACAAGCAAAGCTTAGAAAGATTCAATAAACTTGGGTTAGTAAGAAGGCAGATGCTATTCAGTTTTATGTTGATAGTAACAATCCAAAGCACTTTTATGATGCTTGGAAGGCTATTCATGGGCCATGGACCTATGGTGCATCTCCACTACTCAGTGCTGATGGAGCCACATTGATTAGTGATAAGGATTTGATCCTAGAAAGATCAAAGAAATACTTCCATAGAGTTCTCAGCAGACCATCATCAATCAATGCTGAGGCCATTGACCTCTGGTTGGGTTGAAGTCAGTCCCTACCTAGCTGAAGTTCCAACTGATGCAGTTTTGAATGCCATTAGTCTCCTTTCACTAGGCTAAGCACTTGGTGCTGATTCTATTCATTAGATAGTAAAGAGGGAGAAAAAAGGAAGTCCCCAGGGAAACCCTACTGTTAGTTGAGTGACTTAAAAAAAACAGTCTAAAGAAATTAAGAAAGGGCAGATAAGTAACCTTGAAAGGGGATTATGTAAGAGGAAGTGATACGCATTGTCAGATGCTATCTAGGTCTAAAAAGTTGAGGTTTGAGAAGAGGATATTAGAATTGATAGTTTAGTGTACTGGGAACAGGTTTTTGGTTAAATTATGAAGTCAAAAGATTGTATAGGGCTGAGAAAAACAGTTTACAAGAGAGACACTGGACTGTTTTTGAGTTTAGCTGTGAAGGGAGAGGAGAGAGTGCAATAGTTAGGATGGTAATATCAAATTGAAATGTTTTTTAAAGGATGGTCACAGTTTGTTTATATATAATGTGGATTTGTTTATATAGACCAAGAAAGGATCTGGTAAAGAGAGAGGGGAGAGATTGAAGATAATAGGTAATGATAATGGGGGCAGTTTTCTGTAAAAGAAAGAAGAGGATGTGAGATAGATAGATGAATATACACACAGACATATCTATCTATATGTCTGTATGGGGTTGGCCTTGACAAGGGGAAGAGTCGCCTTTCTGAGTGAGGAGTGGAAGAAGGAAAGCCGGGGAAGAAGTGTTGTGAGATGAGTAGAAAAAGAGAAACTCTTGAACAAATGCCTTCAGTTTTTTTCAATAAAATATAAATTAATATCCTCTGCTGGGAAGATGAGAAGAAAGATGTGCTATAAGAGCCTTAACCAGAGATGAGAAGATTTGAAACAGCCAGACTACAAATTCCCCGTTTTTACTTTTTAATTCTTTCAAATGGGAACAACAAATAATTTCATGGTTACTAATTGAAATTAGTATGAAGTATGAATACATAGATGCATTCCAATTGCTTAGATCTAATTGAATCACTAAGCTAAACATTTGAAAATTCAGTTACTCATCAAATGAAATCTTGTTTATAAAATGCAAATTTCATAAGCATAATTTGCTTAAGTGTCAACATATCAAGATATTACTACTTCTTAATAAGTCATAATCACCTCTCTTTTTCCTTACAAATTAATAACTTGTTAATGTGGCTGTCATTTCTTGAATGGAAGTATACCATTTTTTTAAAAGATATTTTCTATGGAAACTAAATAGCCATTAACAGTTTTAGAATCTAGCGTTACCTGGTTGATAGTGTTGCTAAGAAAGACTGACAATTGTGACATTGCTTAACACTCCAAAGCATATACACCAACTGGTATTGTTCACATTATAACATTTTAGCTAAGAAATAACTGTCTGTAATTTAATAAGGCATTCATTTGATTTTGTATGCCAATATGCTTTTTTTTAATTTGAAAGCAACTTCTATTTTGACTAATTTCACAGAGTCTGTTATTTTTAAATTATAACTATATATCTGTACCTATTTCCCTGCACCATTTCTTAAACATATAGGTAGCTCACTGAAGTCCTAAGAGAATTATGTATTTTCTTTGATAGTTACTAAAATACTTATAAATATTAGCTTATTCCAAAGCATTGGTTAAAATAGATTCTTATTAATTAGGCAATCTATTATTCTCTTCTCATTTGGTCATAGTATTTATTGGATTTTGATATTTTGAACTCTTGCCTATATTAAGGTGAACTATCTTGGACAGATTTTTATATAGTACCACTCTCACAGTTTATTTCTGTATTAAATTTGAATTTTTCTGTTTCAGGTTTTCCCCCTTGATTATCTTCTTATAACAACTATAATTATGTACTTTATTTTCACTTCAATGGCTGGGATTCGGAATATTGGCATATGGTTCTTTTGGATCAGAGTGAGTAATAAAAATATATACTACTGAAAAATCACTTTCCTTTTTTTTCTATATGTGCCACATCTGATACCCAGCTATATTACTTGTTTTGTGATGATAAAGGGAACAATTTCACCAAAGTTATCAAAAAAGGATTATTAATTTTAATTAGATATTTAAATTTATAGAATTTTTATTCTGCAAGTTGTAATTCTCTATAACATTGGCTTGATAGCATTCAGTATACACAGAAGTTTAAAGGATGGCATTTAATCTAAGAGCTTTGAAACTAAGTTATACAGTACACTAATGTATGTTTTTTGCAGCTAGAGAAAGGAAGTTATTCAGTTTTATTATGTTAAATATCCACCCAGATTAAATGTGATATTTAAGGTAAACCCATGAAGATGTTATTTGAACCTTGGGAATTCATTCAGTAAAAAGCCACCTCCTTGATGCCATTTTATATGTACAGACATAAAAATAGGTATAAAAAACTTGAAGAGTCAAACAATAATATAATGATGTTGGATTTGGTATCATATGTTGTGCCATATTTTAACAGTTCCAGTGACTTGAAAGATATCAGCTGATTCCCTTATGTTTCACTTGTTCTTAATATTTGAAATGAATGTAAATGTAATGAATGTGAAAATATCTATTTCAGAGGTTGTCACAAATCAATTTTATAGCAGTTTACCTAAAGGTTTCATAAATATATTTCATGAATATGGTAGTGTCACTCAGTTGACTTCATATGACTTCGTATTATAATTTAATAACTATATTATATGTAATGTAGTTATTATATAATATATAAAGTCAAATATAATATATAGTCAACTATAATATAAAGTCAAGTATTTAAGTCAACTATAATATTAAGTTAAATATTTAAAATTTTAAACTAAAATCACCCTAATGATTTCAGATAAAGCTAGAGGTGATTCTTATGGATTTAATACTTTATCAACTCATTTTCTTTATATAAACAAGTATGCTCCAGAACACTGGTTTCTTAGCATTTTTTGTGCCTTGTATCCCTTTGGTAGTCAGATAAAATCTATAAATCCCTTCTCAGAATAATGTTTTTAAATACACATAGCAAAGTACATAGGGTTATAAAGGAAACCAGGTATATTGAAATAGGTATAAAATTAAAAAAAAAAAAAGAAAAAGAGCTCATCAACACCGGATTTTTAACTCTTGCTCTACAAGTTAATACAAAAATATTGACTGTATTAAGTAATATTATAGCATCTATTTTGTTGATTTTAAAAAACTGATCATTTATAGGCCCTTTTTTGATTTAGCAGTGTTTTCAGTGACTGTCTTCTCTAAACAAAAGCTAGATTTTACCTAAAAGGGAAAAAAAAGCAATTTTAAAAATCACATTTATTACTACTAGCAACGATTAAGAGCTCTTAGACTTTATTTTGGGAAAGATTGATTATAAAAGCATAAAATAATTTATTTTAAGAGAATTTGCACTTAAGTAGAACACTACTTGAAGCAGTATTGCTGATGTATTAATGCTACACTTTTTTTTCCCTAGTTGTACAAGATCAGAAGAGGTAGAACCAGACCCCAAGCACTTTTATTTCTCTGCATGATACTTCTGCTGATTGTCCTTCACACTAGCTATATGATCTACAGTCTTGCCCCCCAGTATGTTATGTATGGAAGCCAAAAATACTTAATAGAGGTAAGCACTGTATGTTAAGATATTTTCATCTATGTTTTGCTTGGCTATAGAATCTTAGAGCTGGAACAGACCATAGAAGTCATCTAGTCCACATGGGAACCCTTAATATATTTTTAGAACTTTATCATGACCTCCCTCTTCCTATTTAAGTCCTCTTTTTCACCTAAACATTCCCAGTTTCTTCTGCTAATCTTTGTATGGCATAACTCTTTGTTCCTTTTGCTATCTTGGCTGTCCCCAGTTCTTAATGGTAACCTCTTTACAGTATGATAAACCCAGAACTAGACACAGTACCACATTTTTTCTGACCCCAGGGCATAATACAGTATTATGTTCTCTGAACATTATGCCTCTGTTGAGGCAGCCTAAAGCATTAGCATTTTTCTCTACTGTGTAACACTTCCTACAGTTTATAGTCCACCAAAATCCATATACCTTCATCACATGAATTTGCTATCTAACCAAGTATCACATCCTGTATTTGGATAACTGATGTTTTGATCCATGTTTAGGACCTGATTTTTATCCTCTTAATTTTCTACTTTTTTTATTACATCACCTTACTATTCCAACCTTTAAAGACTTTTTAACCCTAATTTACAAGTTAATGTTAATTATATTGAGAAAGTAGATGTAGTTTAAATGATGTATGACATGAGATTATCAGTTTCATCAGATTACTTCTTAAATTACTTTTTAATTTACATAACACCATGTTTATATTATTCATATTTAGTGTAAAATTCTCATCAAATATATACTGAATTTCATTATAAAGCTTTCTTAAATGGATCCCATGGTATTAAGCTAATGCATTTTAGCTCAGAACTTTATTAAAACTCCTAATATTCCTTCTTAATTGAATGACTACATGACCAATAATATGCATTCCCAAAAGGAAGTTGTTTAAGAGAGTGTTATGTCAGTCCCCACAGGTCCTGGCCCCAGAGGGAGCTCCTTTATTAATTCTGCTATTTTAGTTACATTTATTTTCTAGGAGCTTGGAAGAAGGCACTCTTCTAGTTCTGTTCTAACTAATGTGGGAAGAGAAGACAACTTAACATCCTTTGTCTCCTTTTTTCTAATCTTTTCCCTCTTCCAGTCTATCTTCTGTACTACTTCCAAAATAATCTTTCTAAATTAACAACTTCGTGTTTTTTCCTCACTCAGAAAACCCTGGCTGCCTTTTGCTATAGTACAAAGATTAACCTTTTGAGATGAGCCTTTAAAGCCTTCACTAATCTGGCCTTTTTCTGTCACATCAGCCTCCTTGCCTCTACAAATATATATATTTTTATACCTGAAAATCACTTGATTATTCCCTCTTCTGGCCTTTTTCTTCTCACTATTCAAATCAGATTTATTTGTCCTACTTCACAAAGCCTGAGATCACAGTACCCTCCATTGGTAGCTATCTTTTAACTGAATCTGTCAAGAATGAATATATGCCTACTGTGTGTGAGATACTGTGCTGAGTGTTAGAGATAAAAGTATAGTGCTCATTGTGGCATATCTTCATGTGTTGCCATGCATTGAATTGTATAGGTGTTTTGTGTTTGTACTGCTTTGTTTTCCAGTTAGATTATAAGCTGCCAGAAGACAGAGAATATATCTTATTCTTTTATCTCCTCTCTTCACACCCTTACTTGTTGAATGAAGAAATGATGCCATTATTTAGCAATGTTGCATCTATGTGTGCTAAATGTGTGTGGTAAACAATGATTTATACCCCTACTGTGGTATTCTTTGGCCCCTGTTTAATTCTTCACCAGAGACTAGGGTTTGTGAGCAGTTTGACTATTCTCTTAAATAGTTGTGCTCTGAAGGCTGCAACGCAAATGTGCAATAGGTAGGCATCTTATATCATTCATTTTAAATGATGCCCTCTCCAGTATATCTACACGTGGTTGCCAGAATAACTTTGCAAAGACATGAGCTTGACTGTGTCACTCCCGTGCCTCAGAGTATTTTCAGTGGCTCCCTCTTACCTCAAAGATATAATAGAAACTCCTCAGTTTGGCATTAAAAGCCCTTCAAAACCTGGCACAAACCTTAGAGCAGGGTGATATGGACTATCTTAATGCACTCTATATTCCAAAAGAACTGGCCCTCATTGTTTTCTAAAGACAGTTCTTTGTACTTGAACTCTACACATTTGCATAGGATTTCACTCAGACCAGACCGGAAGTGTACTTCACCTTCTTATCTCAGATTCTATATTTCCTTCAAAGCTTAGCTCATGGGCCGCTTCCAGAAGGAAGCCTTTCCTAAACCCTGTAATTGTTAAGACCTCAAGCTTTACTTAAATGATTAGGTATAAACATATCTATTTATACTTTGTTTCTTCCTCCCCAACCCCACAAGCAAAAGGTAAACTCGTGGAGAATAGAAACCTTTTTTTTTTTTTTAATCTTAAGTTCCAGGCATATACAGTGCTTTGTATGTAGTAGGAAATTAATAAATCTTTTGCATTACTAGAGACTTTAAAAAGCCCATAGTCCAGTATAGGATGCTTTTGTAGTGATCTCATCAGGGGAAAATGAGGACCTGAACTAGGATAATTGGTTGCGGTAATATGGAGATGGGGATGGATATGAGAGATGTTGAACCAATGTAACTGAGGAGGATTGGCAGCTGAAGGGATATGGAAAGTGAGGGAGCAGAAAGGATCGAGGATGACACCAAGATTGCCAGCCTGTCTGAAAGCATGAATGGTACCTTATAGTGCCAGTGCAATATTTACAGTGCCCATGATCACAGTATATATATCAACTGTGACAATAAATATTGCCATGTGGTGCTCCATCACAAAATATAGCAGAGTCACCATATAAAAGATAGAAACAAAACATTTATTCAGACACCAGAAAACCAAATCTCAAAACCAGTAAACCGATTCCATCATAGTAGCAAAGAAGTTAATAAGCCATAACAATATAGAGTTGCAGCACACTTGAGCCTTCTCACAAACCAATATAAGATCATTATCTACTCACAGACCTAACTCCTTGCCTGAGTGTCCTCTCTCTCCCACTGCCTTTCTTCCTCTGACTCCCAGCTTCATGGGGGTCCTGTTCTACCTTTCAGCAAACTCTTCCCACCACAGGCTCCATGTTACTACATTCAGCCTATTAGGGAGCAGAGTTTATTTTCAAAACAGGGATGGTCTTCAAACTCCCTTAGACTTATTAAGGGGCAGGGAAGATCTTCAAATTACCATTACCATTGCATACCTTTAACAGAAAAGAGGAAGTTAGGAAAAGGGATGCATTTGGGAGCACAAGATATCGGGTTCTGTTTTAGAAATGAAGAGTTTTCATATGCTTGTAAGACCTCTGCTTAGAAATATCTAGCAGATAATTAATGGTATGGTACCAGAACCCAGAAGAAAGATTGGGATTGGTTATGTAGTTCTAGAAGCTCTGTGAATGTGGGGACTATTTGATTTTTGTCTTGGTATCCCCAGCATCTACCACATGGTAGGAACTTTATAAATGCTTTTATAGATTGGTTTTCATAGAAACTGTAGATGAACTCAGGGGAGCAGATTATTGAGAAATGAATTAAAGAGTAAAGGGGAAACAAAGACAGACCCTTGATAGGAAATAATGATGATCTAGTAAAAGAGACTGACAATGAACAATCAAGTTGAAGGAGAATCAAGAGAAAGCAGTGTCACAAAAATTTAGGGAGGAGAGAATGTCAGAGGAAAAGGGAAGGTGGGGAGGTCAGCAGTGTTAGGTCCTGCAGAGAAGTCGAGAAGATCGAGAATGATCCATAGAATTTAACAGTGAAAAAAAAAAAGCTTTAAACTAAATGGCATGTTTAGAAATAGTACTTCAGGGGTTTGAGAAAAAAGTAGACATTTTTCTAGGAATTTGGCTGTTAAAGGGAAGAATAGCTTTAGGGCATAGCAAGGTCAAGTGAAAGTTTTCTAAGTTTGAGGATGACTTTGGAATGTTTTTAAGCAGCAGGGAAAGAGCTATAGATTGAGAGATACTGATGCTAAGAAAGAGAGAACATATGATTTGGGGAATAACCTACCAAAGAAGGGGATGATGGAATGAAAGTCTGCCTTTTGGTCAGAGACAGGATGTAAGAAAGAGAAATAGAATAATTTCTAAGATTTTGAAATGTCAACTAGGGGAAAAGTACCTTGTGATTGGTTTTGTTGCTTCCTGTGTTAAGAAGCAAAGTTCTTACCTTCTAGGGCAAGGAAAGGCTACTGTAGGCTTCAGGAGGGAGGGGAGAAAAGGTTTATGATTGCTGTGGGATTCACAGTAGTCCCTTAGGAAACAATAAAAAGCTAGCCATGCAGCAGTGAAAACCCAACTGAGATTATAACATGAATTTATACTTGACTCAGTCAGCTTGGTTTTCTAATTCCCTCCATGACCATTTAGCAGCAAAGGTAACAAAGTAGGTCAGTGGTGAGGGTAACCCAAAGTTTGGTTTGGGAAGGAGTAAATAACGTTATAGGAAAAGAAAGAAAAGAATTAGGGAATAAATATAGTTGAACTGATTAACTATAGCATAAAGGATTGTAAAAGGAGTCCAGTGTAGGACTGTTGGCCTGGGCAGCTGGAAAGAAATGGAGTGGCTAGAAGTTGAGGTAATAATGAATAGGTCTAGGAGAGAACACAGAAAATGGGAGGACAGGAGCTAAATAATCCAGTGATAGCTCAAGATAATACATTTTCCTCATTATTTCTATAAGCCTTCTTGTAAGGCCTGTTAACTTAAACTCTTACAAATACTGATCTGATCTTGAGTAATTTAATCTTTCTGAGATTTACGCAACTCTCTTAGACTTAGCTACATAAGTTGTAATCTTTATCAATGTAATAACAAATCTTCATCAATGAAATAACAAGTCTTTTATGTACTGATAGAATTGAATATTTTTGTGGATTTTTGATATCAGTGATGTAGGTATGTACCCCTTTCATTGAGATAAATTTCACCCCATCCATACCTTTTCATTCTGTGAAGTTATTGTGCATACTTAAATGTATCTCTGATCTCACTGGTTTTGTTCTTATTTCCAGTGATACATATTTGCTTTCCATCCATGCCTTTCTACCATGTGACTTTTTTTTTCCTGTGCCTTCCCATAAATTCACCATAGCAGTTTGTCAGAAATACATGACTGAAGGAAAAAGTTGGGAGGGCATTGATGTATAGCATATATATTTTAGTGGTATACATTCAAATATTAAGAGTTCTTCAAGAAGCACTTCCTTTTCCCTACTACTCCCCACCTTCAACCCCTACTCAACCAGCACATTTGGCAGGCCCCTGATTGTGAATTTACAAGGTGACAGAAGGAAGAATAACACAGTATAGGAAGACATGAATGAGGGCTATGTAGATCTGTGCTTTTATACTACTGACATGCCAGAAGTTATAAGTTCCTCAAAGCACTAAGAGAAAGATTTTTTTTTTTTTGAGGAACTGTGGAATCTGAGGCAGGAAGCATGGTAGTGGCATGTGGATAAGGATAATAGAAAGAGAAACTAGTGTTATTTTTTGTGGTAGTGTATACTACAGATAAACTAGACCAAGGTAGGAGATCAACTAGGAGTTCAGGACAGAGATCACAAGCCTGTCCTGGAGGCATGCTATAGAAGTGTTAAGACTATTTCAGATCTCAATCATCTGTTATATCTTCCCTTTGCCAAAAGCAGAGCAGCTAAATTCTTGACTTGCCTTTGTGGTGACTTGGTTCTTTCAGAGACAGAGAAAGTGACAAGCAGAACTGCTACCCTGTACCTATAGTGACCAAATAAAGAATAATTGGTGGCTGAACTAAAAATATTAAGAACTATAGAGTGGAAAAGACGTGACCATTCTATCTTAGAATTCATGAAAGAAGAGGAAAGCCAAGCACAGAGTGACATGCACTTTTGGTTTTTAGAGAATACATGTCAGAAAGATTCAGATAAAGAATAGCTAGGATCCCATACCCTATCATGGGATATTCTATCATGCTATAGGGAGAAATCTGCCCTTGAGGAATTAGAAATTCTTAAGGATGAGATTCTGAGGGTGGAAAGAGAGGAGCTATCTCAAAAGAATGATATGGATTTTCAGGGAACTCAGCCACTTAGATTAATATATGGAAGATGGAAGCAAGGACAGATAACATCATGAATACAAAATGAGTGTCACGGTCCAGTAAGGTGTCAGGAGCTCAAACGCTAAGAATAAACTGAAACTGACTAGGAAGACGATGGGGGGAAAAAAGCATATTTAATTATGTAAGAATCAAATATAAAAAGCAGTGGTTAGTATCATTGGATTTTTTTTTTAATCAACCAGTATTTATGTATGATGTGCCAGGCGCTAGAGATACAAGTGCAAAGAATAAAATAATCCTTACTCAGAAAGAATATTAGTATTCTAACAGGGAAGACAAAAATGACGCATGTAAATACATACAGAATAAAAAAAAATAAACAGCAAGTAGATAAAATACATGGAGTTTTGTGAGGAAATATACTAGAAGAAGTTGTCTTTTCCTTGATAATAAAGATGAAACAAAAAAATCCATTTTGTAACAGTTTCCTCCCAAAATTTGTGTTTGGTAGATGTTTTTAAAAATTACTCTAAATTAGTGTAAGGTTATAAAATTTGTACTCAGACCCAGAAAGGCATATTACATTAATGAAAATTATTATGATTACGTTTATGAATTAGAACTATAGCAAACGTTTACAGAATATGTTTTTATGTTTCCCAGTCTTAAAAATACCTGCCCTACAATTATGAGGAAAGTCAAAAAATTAAAGACTATTACTTAGGATTTTACTGCTCTAGAGATATGATTCTTTTTTATATAAAGACCTTGATATTTCTAAATATGAAAGATAACCCATTGTCCATGGACAAATATGTTACATTTGATCTTATTCCATGTGATCAGAAGTAGTAAGTGATAGTTCTAATTCAAAACAAGTGCTTGAACCTGAAAATCTTACTCACTTTTGGCTACTTGTAAAGGAATTCTTTGTTGAATTTCAAATAGAATGACAGCCAATATTACTACTGTTTGTAATATTTCTGTGGAACTGGAATTCTGGCAGTAGTGTCAGGAAGACAAAATATCTGACTCGGTTGTTGGGGGGACAAAAGGTTACAAATCACAGCATTATCCGTGGTACCACTTTTTCAGAAATTTTGTGGTGAAAAACAGACCTCCCCAGCACATATCATAACTTCTTAAGTGCAGGGAATTCTTAGTGAGGAAGTACCCCTGATGAATGCAGTATCTATCCAATTTTGTCTTAGAGAGTTGCCTAAAACATAAAGAATTTAAGGAACTTGGTCAGAGCCAGCATGTGTCAGAGGAGGGACTTGAACCCAGCTGTTCCTGGTTCTATAGTGGCTCTCTATCTACCCTACCATGATGCCTTTCAAGTTAAAGAACATCATATTAGACCAACTCTCCCTAGGATTATTGGAGTCTGAATTCCCTCTGGATCTCTACCACATGATTTTGGTAGCTCACTGTATACTAGACACTGGGATTCCTTGAAGCCTGAATGAGCTCCTAGGACCAATGGCTTCTGGCCAGCTACACATACTTGATAGTTATTTTATGTTATGTTATAAATATGAATATTGTAAAGGAATAAAATCTTTGATCTAGTTTATAATATGTTTAAAATCTATTATTTAAAATAATAATAAATTAGTAATTGAGCAAAGCTACCAGTTCACTTTAAGCTAAGTTATTTATACTACAAAAAGGAGAGAGGCCTAGCAGAGATTTTTACTAATTTTTTTAAGAGTAGTAGAATATATTATTACATAAAGTTTGGAGACCACTGATATAAGAAGTCACTTCCTAACAAACACAGCTATATCAAAGCAGGTTGCCTCAGGAGGTACAGTGTTCCCCATCACTGAAGGGTTTTAAAAAAAAACTTGTGACCTACACTAGAGATGGTGTAGAAAGGATAGGCTAGAATAGATGGCTTACCCTGGTGTGTCCTGAAGAAAAAATACAAGTTTAGATTAAATCTTGTTACTTGTTAGATTCGAGATTATTACTACTCAGAGACTATTAGATGTAATGTGTTTCTTGGACTTAGACATATAAGCAACAAGAGATTGTAGAAAGGGGAAAAGGATAGCTAAAACAAAAATTGACCTACTTTGTCATTTGTCCATGACTCTTGTGCTGTTGAATTGATTCATTGCTACTTTAGGACCTTCTCTCTTAGGTTTGCTGATGCCTGGCAGACTTTGTAAACTTGAAGTAGGTTACTATGTAAGTACTATTTATACTGAATTTATTATTTGTAATTCAGTATAACAATACATGAAACCAGTGATATCATTGTACAGTATGGTTATGTTACAATGACTTATTTATAGGAGTTCATAGTATATCTATTTCAGCTATTGTTGTTGGTCAGTTGGGTCCACTCTGTGACCCTGTGAACCATACTATGCCAATACTGTCCATGGAGTTTTCTTAGCAGTCTGCCAAGATACAGGAGTGGCTTGCCATTTCCTTCTCCAGTGGAGTAAGGCAAACAGAAGTTAACTGACTTGCCCAGGGTTACACAACTAGTAACTATATGAGGCCAGATTTGAACTCAGGTATTCCTGACTCCAGGCCCAGTGCTCTAAATCTACTGAGCCTCCTAGCTACCTTGCCTCTTCAACTATATTGTATCAGAACTCCTTTAGCTCCCTGTTCCATAAATAGTTCTTTTGTTTAAGATGCTTTGATGTTTTTCTCTCTTCTCTTTACTAAAGAAATCTGTGAATTTTGACATTCAGTTTAAAGCATTCCTACTAAAACACTTTAAAATAATTAGAAATATAATATTCCATTTAAAAAAAAGTTATATCCTAACTACTTTTCTTCTTCCAGGGCAATGCAACATATGTTGACCACAAACGGAACCATACACTATCTATGCCAAAGAAATGTGATGCAGATGCTCCAGAAGGTGAGAGACTTTTGTCAAGTATTTTAACATATTTAGGCATCACAAATCCATGCTAAATATATAGCAGTTTTTTTAAATCCTTACTATTGAATTAAAATCCAATATACACATCTTTTGTTTTTGAGGTTAACAAATACCTAATTTGTAGAATCAATATTTGTAGTCCTGTGTTTCATTTGGTCTGTTCATTTTTATTTTTCTCATTTGGAGGCAGCCTGATATAGTAGTTGGTGTTGGGTTTAGAGTGTGTAAGGCCTGAGTTTCCGGTCTTAGTTCTGGCCTTTACTAGCTATGTGAGATTGGCCAAGCCCCATAACAGTTATAGGTATCCTGACAGGTTAAGATATTAAGCCAAATTTAATATGATAAAACTTGATACGAATAAATGCAGAGTTGATGTGGAGGGGTGGGGGTGGAACATAACTATGCAAAATATATTGTCTAGAAAAGATCTAGAACTTTTAATAGATTGCAAGCTCTCTATGAGTCATCAATATAATTTGACAGCCACAAAAGCTAATGCAATCTAAACTAAACTTCATTAAAAGAGGGCTGACATTCAGAATTTGGAAGGCTATAATCTTGCTGTTCTCTGCCTTGAGTATTGAAGTATTGTGTTCAATAAGGGCACCAGATTTAAGCATTGACTTTTGTAAGTTGGAGAGTATCTAGAGGAATGTAACTAGGTGCATGGAGATCATAATAATAATAGCTCATATTTCTGTGATTTTTCATGGTTTGCATAATGCTTTTTATATATTGTCTTATTATCTGCTCCTCACAACCCTGTGAAGTTGCTAGGTAGATGCCATGATTATCCCTATTTCACAAATGAGGAAACTTTGGGTCTCAGAAATGAGTCACATGGCTAGGCAAGTATCTAAGGCAGAATTTAAATCCAGGTCTCCCTGACTCCAAGTCAAATAAGCAAAGTTTTTATTGCTCACTTGCTATGTGTCAGGCACCATGTTAAGTTCTGGGGATCAAAGAAAGTAAAACCATCTACTTATTCTCTACTTACAGTCTCTACTTATTCTCAAGGAGTTAGTTCACAGTTTTGTGGGGAAACAACATGAAAACAATTGTCTACAAACAATTTATAGGACAAATTGGAGAAAATTAATAGGGGAAAAGGCATTAGATTTATGGGGGATCTTGAAAGGCTTCTTGTGGAAAGTGGGTTTTAAGCTAGGGCTTAAAGCATCCAGGGAAACGAGGAGGCAGAGATGAGGAGGGACAGCATTCAAGGCATGGGAGAAAACCAGTGAAAATCCAGTCAGATGATGAAGTATCTTTTGAAAAGAACAGCAATGGGGGGGTGGGGGTGGAGGAGTACAGTGTCACTGGATTGCATTTTGTGTTCATGGTAGAAGAAAATCAGGAAGGTAGGAGGGATCCAGTTTATGAAGGGCTCTGAATGTGAACAGAAGATTTTATATTTGATCCTAGAGGTGGTAAGGTACCACTGGGGTTTATGGAACATGAGGGTGAGGAGCAAAATGGCCACAGGTCTAAATTTAATAACTGAGGGGAGGATGTACTATAGTGGGTAAAATCTGGAGTCAGGGAGACCAGCTTTCAAGCTGTTGCAGGAGTCCTGGTATCAGTTCACTAATGGGTACCCACAGTGTGCCAGGTGCTGTGTTATGATGACTTCCTGTACTAGGATGATGGTAGTGTCAGAGAAGAGAAAAGTAGGGTGGGAGATAGTATATAAGAGATGTTATGAAGGTAGGATAAACAGGACTTAGGAACTGATTAGATATTGTGGGAAGTGAGACCAGTGTGGTGTTGAAAATGATACCTAGGTTGCAAGCCTGGGTGGCTAGGAAGATGGTGGTACCTTGGTAGTAATCGAGTAGTTAGGAAGAGAGGGGGCTTAGGAGCACAGATAATGAGTTCAGTTTTGGACATGTTCATTTTATGATGTCTGAGAAGCATCCAGATTGAGCTACCTGATAAACAGTTTGAGGTGTGAGCCTGGAGGTCAACCTAGAGGTTAGAGCTGAATAAATAAATTTGCAATAATCATCAGCATAGAGATAACAATTGAATCCATGGGAGTTGATGAGCTCACTAAATGAAATTGTATAGATGGAAAAGACAAGAGGGCCCAGGACAGAGTCCTGTGGAACACAAGTAAGAAGGCATGACAGACAGGTAGGAGGAAAACCAGAAGAGAAGTGTCCTGAAAACAGAGAGAGAGGAGAATATCAAAGAGAAAAAGGTGAACAACACTGTCAGAGGCTTCATAGAAGTTAGGAATGATGCAGTTTGAGAAAGGTCATAGATTTGACAGTGAAGAGATCATTAGTGCTATTCTAGGGTGGTGAGGAGGGGGAAAATGGGGGAAAAAATTGTAACTCAAAATCTGGCGGAAATGATGTAAACCAGAAGTTAATAAAGCATTTATTTAAAAGGAAAAAAAGAGAGAGATCATTAGTACCTTTGGAGAATATTTCTGCTTGAATCATGAAGTCCAAAGCCAGACTGTAGAGAGTTAAGAAGGGGCAGCTAGGTGGCACAGTGGATAGACTGATCAGCCTGAAATAAAGTCAAAAGAAAACAACCCAAACATCTTTGTGAGTTCAAATCTAGCCTCAGACACTTACGAGCTGTGTGGTGCTGGACAAGTCACTAAACCCTGTTTGCCTCAGCTCTTCATCTGTGAAATGGCCTTGGCAAGAAGGGCCATAAAAGTCAGTCAGCATATATAAGTTGAGAACGTAGGGGGAGGAGAAGAGGAAGTTCTCAGCAAATGGCCTCAGTTTCTTCAGGAAAATGTGATTCAAAGTCCTTAGTCAAGAAGGTGGGGAGAGGGCAATCTCTGGGAGGTTTGATGAAGAATGAAAGACTGGAAAACGGGTGAGTGGGATAGTGAGTCATTTTGTGGTTATTGTGCCATTTCACTTGTGTCTGACTCTTTGTGAACTTGGGGTTTTCTTGACAAGCATACTGAATTTTGGTTTGCAATTTCCTTCTCCAGCTCATTTTATAGATGAGACACTGAGGTAAACAGAGTTAAATGACTTGCCCAGGGTCACACAGCTAAGTAAGTATCTGAGGCCAGATTTGAACTCATGGAGATGAGTCTTTCTGGTTCCAAGCCCACTGTTCTATCCACTGCACCATAAAAAAAAGTGTTGCTGCAATGATATCACAGTTGAGATTATCCAACAAATTTTTTTTTGTTTATTTTTAGTTTACAAGATTCAATTCCATAGCTCCTTGAGTTTCAAATTTCCCTTCCCTCCCTCTCCCCACCCCCACGATGGCATATAGTCCAGTATAGGATCTGCAAATACTTTCACATTAGACATTAGTCAAGTTACAAAGGCATATTGTACTAGATGGAATGAAAAATGGTAAAGAAGAAATAAAACCAAACAATGAAAAGAAAAAGATCAATTAGTTTTCTTCCATCAGGATTCAAGCTCAGTTCTTTCTAGTTATTTCTCTGGATGTAGGCATCTCTCTCCTTCATGAGTCTTTTGGGATTGACTTATATCACTGCATTGCTGAGAAGAGTCCAGTCTGTCATAGTTGGTCATCACACATATATTGTGTCTGTGATTGTATACAAATTTCTCCTGGTTCTACTCTTCTCACTCAGCATCTGTTTGTATAAGCCTCTCCAGGTAAATATGAAAACTGTCTCCTCCTCGTTTCTTATAGCACAATAGTATTCCATTACATGCATATACCACAACTTGTTTAGCCATTCCCCAATTGATGGGCACCCCTTTAATTGCCAATTCTTTGCAACCACGAAAAGAGCTGCTATAAATATTTTTGTACATACGGGTCTTCCTCCCACTTCTATGATCGCTTTGGGATATAACACTAGAAGTGGTATTACTGGATCAAAGGGTATGGGATTATTTCTAGCCCTTTGGGCATAATTCCAGATTGCTCTCCAGAGTGGTTGGATCAGTTCACAACTCCACCAGCAATGCATTAGTGTTCCAATTTGCCCACATCCCCTCCAGCATTTGACATTTTCCTGTTTTATCATCTTAGCCAATCTGACTGGAGAGATGTAGTACCTCATAGTTGTTTTGATTTGCATTTCTCTAATCAGTAGTGATCTGGAGTATTTTTTCATATGCTTATAGATACCTTTAATTTCTTCCTCTGAAAACTGCCTGTTCATATCCTTTGACCATTTATCAATTGGGGAATGACTTGTATTCTTATAGATTTGACTCAGTTCTCTGTATATATCCAACAAATTTCAATGGGTCTAATAGGCAAGGCTTACTGATTTTGTGGGAGTAAACTGGTACAAAATGAAGAAAGGAGGAAAAGTTAGGCAGGAGTAAGACCTGACATGTCATCGGATTGGAGGGTAAGATGATGATGAAAAATAGGATTTGAGGTTGTAAGGCAGAGGAGAAATGGAGTAACAACAGGTTGTGATCAGGCAAGGGAATTTGAGAGTTCGTAAATGTCAAAGTGGAATATTTGTGGGTGATGATAAGATCAAAGCATATAGCCATCTCTCTCTCCATGAGAATTGGTTGAATGATCATAGGATCATAAATTTTAAGATTTACAAATTAACAAGGTTGGAGAACAGTGTAGCTGAATTTAATTTTCAGCTTAATCACAGACTTTGAATACACACACACACACACACACACACACACACACACACACCTGCACACACTGCACACCCCTCCTCCCTTTAAAGAAAATGGACTAGCAGTTAAAATGATATCCTTTGAAATGCTAACTATTTTCTTTTGGTTCTTTTACATTTTCTGTTGAAATTATTTTTATTGCTATAACATTACCTTTTCACTGGGATCAGAAAATTAACTCAGAAAATTTCAGTCAAGTACATTGCTTTGCCATATTTTGTCTATTAATAATAGATTAAGGCTTTTCAGCTTTAACTCTAAAGAACACCTGTAAACGTAGGAATTGACCAAGACACACCTTTATGTTTCCAAATGACTTTAAACTGTTAATAGTACAGTGCTAAGAGTTGAGGGACAAGATAGCCTTTGAAAATAATGAATTCAAGGGGTGGCTGGGTGGCGCAGTGAGTGGAGCGTTGGCCCTGGAGTCAGGGGGACCTGGGTTTGGATCCGGCCTCAGACACTTGACGCACATACAAACAGGGGCCTAGCTGTGTGACCTTGGGCAAGTTGCTTAACCCCAATTGCCCTCCAAAAGGAAAAAAAAAGAAAATAATGAATTCAGTTAATGACTGTGGGGCTGAAGAAGAAAGGGGAGGTATGAAAAGAGACTCATTAGCTAACACAATATAAGACTCAGATTAAGTGCCACAGAGTGTCTGCACCATAGGAAAACTCTTGAGTTTATATTTATGAAGGAGAAATGTGGAAAATAACTGTAAGGACTGTTGTGTCAGCTTCTGCTGGGGAAGAAATACAACTATGGAGAGTCAATTAGGTTTCTGTTACATGGTAACTAGAAACATCAGAATAGATCATATAAATTGAATTATTCTGTTTTTTTTTTATTAAATTTTATATTTATTTTAGTTTACATCATTCATTTCCACAAGATTTTGAGTTACAAGTTTTCTTCCCATGTTTACCCTACCCACCACCCCAAAACAGCGATCCCACTGTATAACCCTCCCCAAATCTGCTCTCTCCTATATCCTTCCCCATTCCCCCTCCAATTTTCAGGTAGGGCAAGATGGATCTCAATACCCCAGTGCCTGTATATCTAATTTCCAAGTTGCATGAAAAAATAATTTTTTTAAAAAAACATTTGATTTTAAAACTTTGATTTCTAGATTCTTTCCCTTCCTCCCTTATCACCCACCCTTACTGGGAAGATAAGCAGTTCAGTATAGGTTGTACGTGTGTAGTTAGGCCAAACATTTCCATAGTGGATATATTGTGAAAGACTGATTATATTTCCCTCCATCCCATACCACCCCCCACTTTTTCTATTCTCTACTTTTACCCTGTCACTTTTCAAAAGTGTGTGCTTCTAACTTCCCTCCTTCCCAACCTGCCCTCTGCTCCATCATCCCCCCCTCCCATCATTCCCTTCCCCTTTACTCTCCTGTATGGCAAGATACCCAATTTAGTGTATATGTCATGCCCTCCCTAAGCCAAATTCAATGAGAGTAAGGTTGACTCATTCCTTGTTGCCTTCCTGTTCTTCCCCTCCGTTGTAACAATTATCCCTTGCCTCTTCTATATGAGGTAATTTATCCCCTTCTGCTCCCCTCACCTCCTCTCATTATATTGTTCTCTCACCTCTCAATTTCACCTTTTGAATATCATCCCTTCCTATTCAGTTGATGCTGTGTCCTCTATCTATTTATACCTGTACACATATATACACACACTCAAATATGTATTCAAATGCAAATATACCCTCCTATATAGACATATATATATATAGGGATGTATGTATACATTTATATTCCCTTCAACTATCTTTGTACTGAGAAAAGTTTCATAAGTTACAATTATTGTTTTTCTATGTAGGCATGTAAATAGTTCAACTTTGATAAGTTGCTTGTAATTTCTTTTCCCTCTTTACCTTCTCATGCTTCTCTTGTTTCTTGTATGTGAATGTCAGGTTTTCTATTCAGCTCTGATTTTTTCTCCAAGAATGCTTGAAAGTCCCCTATTCCATTGAATGACCATATTTTCCCCTGAAACATGATACTCAATTTTGCTGGGTAGGTGATTCTTGGTTTTAATCCCAATTCCTTTAACCTCCAGAATAACATATTCCTAGCCCTTCGATCCCTCAGTGTAGAAGTTGCCAGATCCTGTGTTATCCTGATTGTGTTTCCACAATATTCAAATTGTTTTTTCTTGGCTGTTTGTAATATTTTCTCCTTGATCTGGGAAATCTGGAACCTGGCTATAATATTCCTGGGAGTTTTCTTTGATCTTTTTCAAGAGGTGATTGGTGGATTCTTTCAACCTCTATTTTACCCTCTTGTTCTAAAACATCAGGGCCATTTTCCTTGAGAATTTCTTGAAGGACAATTTCTGGGTACTTTTTTTTTTATTTTGGCTTTCAGGTAGTCCAATAATTTTTAAATGATCTCTCCTGGATCTGTTTTCCAGGTCAGTGGTTTTCCCAATGAGGTATTTCACATTGCCTTCAATTTTTTTCATCTGTTTGGATCTGTTTTATAGTATCTTGATTTCTCATAAAGTCATTAGCTTTCATTTGCTCCAATCTAATTCTGAAGGATTATTCTCTTCAGTGAGCTTTTGAAATTCTTTTTCCATCTGACAAATTTAGCTTTTTAAGGCATTCTTCTCATTGGCTTTTTGGGCCTCTTTTGCCATTTGAGTTAATCTATTTTTAACGTATTATTTTCTTCAGTCAGGTTGTTGACTCTCTTCATGATTTTCTTGCATCATTCTCATTTCTCTTCCCAGTTTTTCCTCCCCTTCTCTTACTTGATTTTCAAAATCCTTCACGAGCTCTTCCATATCCTGTAAACAGTTCATATTTTTCTTGGAAGCTTTTGGTACAGGAGTTCTGATTTCGTTGTCTTCCTCCCATTCCATGCTTTGATCCCTTTTGTCCCCAAAAAGGACTCTAAAGTTGGATTGTTGTCCTTGCTCTGCTTCATAATATGACTTGCTCATGTTGCCCCACTCAGTTACTTGACTTTTGAGCTCTTTGCCATAAGTAGAACTCTGCTTCCAGAGAGGAGAGCTTTGTCCCAAATTGCTGGGGCTTTCACTGGTGCCAGAGCTATTAAGAGAGCACTGTCTCGGGGCGGCTAGGTGGCACAGTGAGTAGAGTGTCAGCCCTGGAGTCAGAAGGACCTGAGTTCGGATCCAGCCTCAGACAATGCACACACAAAACAAAAACCTAGCCATGTGACCTTGGGCAAGTTACTTAACCCCAATTGCCCTCCAAAAAGCAAAAGAAAAGAAAAAGAAAAAAAAAGAAAGTAAAGAGAGCACTGTCTCTACAGCCCCCATACTCTCTGGCTCACTGGTCACACACCTCAAGACTACCACCTAAGACTGGGATCCAGATACAGGCAGATTAAAGCAAGAGTGATTACCCTCTGAATGATTGCTTGGCCACCCCCCTGTGATCTGCAGGCCAGGAGCTCTGAAGCAACCATGTGCAGGCACCTGCGCGGTGTTGCGCCTCCGTCACTCCTCACTCTGGAGCCAGAGGCTGGACTGTGCCTCTGCCCCCCCCCCCCAATTCCAACAGAGTACCACACTGACTTTTTCTTTGGTATTTATGGATTTATATTTCTGGAAACCATCACAGCTTCTGGTGATCTATTCTCCAGAAGTTTGCTCTGGCTGCTGCTGGTCAGGCCCCTGAGGCTAAAAGCATGAGCTGACAGGAGGCTGCGCTGCCTTCAGTGGGAGATTTGTTTCTTTCTGTCACTTTGTGGGTTCTGTATCCCTAAAGTGTGTTTTGAGTCATATTTTATAGGTATTTGAGGTGCTTATGGGGAGAGTTCATGGAGTTTTCCTACTATTCTGCCATCTTGGCTCTGCCAAAATTATTCAGTTATTCAGTTTTTAATGGTTTAAATATGCGTGTGATATTATTTATATATATATATAATATATGTGTATATATAGTAAGTTACAATATATTAATATATAGTAACTTTTTATTGTTTTAATTTCATAATTATAGGAAATAGGTAGTTATAGGAAATGACTGTTCTCCAGAAAACTGAAATTCATAAATGCTTCAATTGAAGTTAACTATATTAATGAATAATCCTCCACTAGAAAGATGTTGTTATAGCAACAAAATTTCTAAAAATAGTTAAAACTGTTGTTTTCTTTAATGTGAAGTGAATTTTAGACATATTCATAAATGATAATATGTTTACTTCAGAAGTTTGCCTTTAACTGGTAGAAATGGAAAAGATTAGTGAAATTATTGTTAACTGTAAGATATTTGTGATGATTCAAGTTCCAAAATAATAATTCTTTTTTTTTTTTTGAGGGTAGAGGGCAGGGCAATTGGGGTTAAGTGATTTGCCCAAGGTCACAGGGCTAGTAAGTGTGTCAGGTGTCTGAGGCCAGATTTGAACTCAGGTCCTCCTGATTCCAGAGCTGTTGCTCTGTTCACTGTGCCACCTAGCCGCCCACCAAAATAATAATTCTAAAGTATTCTAATAGAGAAGTTAATTTAAATCACTGCACATTAAAATTAGTAATTGTAATTTAATTGCTTTACCCCCTTTTGAATTAGATTTAATGTTTTCTTCTTATTAAGCAGCAGTTACCTTTTTAAAATCAGCATTATCTATATTATATATCTCTACATAAGCATTCTCCTAGTGTGTTCATATTTGCTTATTTTTGTTTGTTTTTTGTTTTGTGTTTTTGCCTTTTGGAGGTGGGAGGGCATGGCAGTTGGGGTTAAATGACTTGCCCAAGGTCACACGGCTAGTAAGTGTTAAGTGTCTGAGGCCAGATTTGAACTCAGGTCCTCCTAACTCCAGGGCCAGGGCTCTATTCACTGTGCCACCTAGCTGCCCCTGCTCTTTTTTTTTTTTTTTTTTTTTAGAAAAAAGCATTATTTAATTAATATATCCCTTCTCCTATCTCCCTCTCCTTTTAAACAAATTTTGAAAAACCAAAGAAATTTCAAAAAACGAATCTCTCAGTACATAGCTATATATTCCAGCAAAACAAATTCCCACATTAACCATGTCCAGAAATGTTTGTCTTTGCATCATAAGTTCACTCAATCAGGAAATGAGTGGCATGTTTCATCTTCATTCTTTTGGACTCATGGTCTATTGTTGCCTTGATCATAATTCTAGAGTCTTTCAAAGCTATTTTTTCGTCTATAATGTTATCATTGTATAAATTGTTCTCCTAGTTCTTTTCTCTTCACCTAGTATCAGTTCATAAAAGTCTTCCCAGTTTCCTGTGAAAAAAATTGCCCATTAAATTCATGTACTATATATGTTTAGTCATTCTACATTAGGAGGAGAGCGTTTTAGTTTATGGTTTTTGACTGCCTCAAGAGGGACGCTAAAAATGTTTTTGTACATGTAGGTACTTTTCCTCATTTAAAAACAATGTCTTTGGGTTATAATAGGTCTAATATCAGTATAGCTAAGTTTAAAAGTATTAACAGTTTGATAACTTTATAGGCACAGTTTCAAATTGCTTTTTAGGTGGCTGGAACAGTTCACAGTTCTACCAGCAGGACATTATTATTCCTATTTTTCATAGCCCCTCTATCATTTTTCATTTTCCTCCTTTGTCATATGGTAGGTGTGGGGTGGAGCCTCAGAGTTGTCTTTATTTGCATTTCTCTAATTTAGTGACTTAAAGCATTTTTATATGATTGTTGATAGCTTAGATTTCTTCCTTTAAAAATTTCTTCATCGGGGCGGCTAGGTGGCGCAGTGAATAGAGCGCCGGCCCTGGAATCAGAAGGACCTGAGTTCGGAGCCGGCCTCCGACACTTAATCCACACAAACAAAAACCTAGCCGTGTAACCTTGGGCAAGTTACTTAACCCCAATTGCCCTAAAGGGCGGCTAGGTGGCGCAGTGAGTAAGAGCGCCGGCCTCGGAGTTTGGATGACCCGAGATCAGATCCGGCCTCAGAAAATGAGCACCCACGCATAAATAATGACTAGCCGTGTAACCTTGAGCAAGTTACTTAACCCCAATTGCTTAAAAAAAAAAAAATTTCTTCATCGTATTTTTAAGCATTTATCTATTGGGCAATGGCTCTTAGACCTATAAATTTTAATCTATTTCTTATGTATATTAGAAACAAAATCTTTATCAGAGATGCTTGTGATGAAGATTTTTCCTCCAGTTACCTGCTTCTCTTCTAATTTTTATTAAATTTGATTTGTTTGTACAAGAATCTTTAAATTTTGCCTAATCAGAATTATCTATTTTATCTTGTGTGATCCTATCATTCATTTAGTCATAGAATCTTTCTATCTCCATAGATTCAAATGGTAATATTTTCCCTGCTCCTCAAATTTGTTTATATAATTTTATTTTTTGAGGGGGGAAACACAGGGAAATTGGGGTTAAGTGACTTGCCTCAGGTCACACGGTTTATAAGTGTTAAGTATCTGAGGCCAAATTTGAACTCAGGTCCTCCTGACTCCAGGGCTATTGCTCTATTCACTATTCACTATCTAAATAATGTCTACATTCAGAGCTTATCTTGGTATATAGTGTAAAATCTTGATCCAAACCTAATTTCTGCCAAACTGCTGTCCCGTTTTGCTAGAAATTTTTGTCAACTGGTTTTAAACAAATAATTGGAGAAACTTTTGGGGCCTATCAGATTTATACTATTGTTTCATTGATTGACACCTCTGTCTCTGATCCTCCCCCTGCCCCCTGCCTTGCCATCTTCCACTGTCAAATCATTTCTAAGAGCTCTGATACTAAAGACTACTTTCCTTCCTTCCATTCTCACCCATTATTACTCCTAATATTTATTACTTTTTGTTCCTCCAGATGAATGAATGTTGTCGTTTTTTTTTCTAGATTTATAAAATATTCTTCTGGAAATTTGGTATACAAAACTGAATAAATAAATTAATTTCGATGGTATTATCATTTTCATTATATTTACCCAACCTGCCCAGTTATTTAGATCGGTCTTTATTTCTATAAAGTCTTATAGTTAGATCCTGTATATCCTGGGTGAACCTTGGAAGAAACTTACTCTTAAGTATTTTATAGCTTCTGTAGTTATTTTTAAGTGGAATTTCCCTTTCTGGCTGTTCTTAATAGATTTTGTTCTTTATATATAGGAATAGTGATGATTTATGTAGATGTATGTTACATCCTAAAATTTTGCTGGAATTCTATTTAACTTTTAGTTGACTCTCTAAGGAATGTACAACATCAAGAATCTGCAGAAAAAAATTATTTTCTCTTTACTTGTACTTTATTCTCTTAATTTCTTTTACTCATCTTTTAGCTAGAGCTAATTAGCATTTGTTATACTATGCTGAAGAGTCGTAGTGTTAATTGACATCCTTGCTTTACCCCCTTTTGAATTACATTTAATGTTTTCTCTTAGATTTGTTTTATTAGACTGAAACAAGTGTGGACCCCTCCCCTCCAGCTTCTCTTATCTCCTTCCCCTTCTTTCCTGTTGGATAAGATTGATTTCTATACCCAGCTGAGTGTGTATATCTGTTTTCCCCTCTTTGAACCAGTTTCAACGACAGTGAAGTTTAGCCCTTGCCCATCATCTCATGCCTCCCCCCCGCCATTTCCTTCACCACTGTAAAAGATTTTTCTTGAGTGCCTCTTTTATGTGATGTAATTTTTGCTATTCTTCTCCCTTCCCCCTTCTCCTAGTACATCCCTCTTTCTCACCCTTTCATTTTTCCTTTTTGCTTTTTGGAGGGCAATTGGGGTTAAGTGACTTGCCCAAGGTCACATGGCTAGGTTTTGTGTTAAGTGTCTGAGGCTAGATTTGAACTCAGGTCCTCCTGACTCCAGGGCCAGTGCTCTATTCACTTTGCCACCTAGCTGCCCCTCCTTTCATTTCTTTTAAACATAATTCATTCACACTCTTACTCTACTCCTAACTGCCATAATAATTATAAACTTCTTAGCAGTTATATATATCTTCCCACATGGGAATATAAACAGTTTAGTTCCCTTCTATTTCATGTTTACCTTTTTATACTTCTCTTGAGTCTTGTATTTGAAAGTCAGACTTTCTTTTCAGCTATGGACTTTTCATCAGAAATACTTGAAAGTCCTCAATTTCACTAAATGTGCATTTTTCCCTTGAAATATTATACTCAGTTTTGCTGGATAGTTTGTTCTTGGTTGTAATCCTAGCTCCTTTGTCTTCTGGAATCTCATACTTAAAGCTCTTCACTCCTTTAATGTGGAAGGTGCAAAATCTTGTGTGAGCATGACTATGGCTCCATGGTATCTGAATATTTTGTTTTTCCCCCTGGGAACCTGAAATATTTGCTCTTTGACCTGGAAGCTCTGGTATTTGGGGATAATTTTTCTGGGGGTTTTCATTTGGGGATTTCTTTCACAAGGGAATCAGTGATTCTTTCAGTTTCTATTTTACTCTTGGGTTCTAAGATATCATGGCAGTTTTCCCTAATAATATAATACCTAGGCTCTTTCTTTGATCATGGCTTTTAGGTAGTCCAATCATTCTTAAGTTATCTCTCCTCAATATGATTTCCAGGTCAGTTGTTTTTAGGATGAGATATTTTAAATGGTATTCTGGTTTGCTTTTTTTTTTACTTTGTTTTATTTTTTCTTGATGTCTCATGGAGTCATTAGCTTCACTTGCCCAGTTCCAGTTTTTAAGAAATTAATTTTCCTCAGTGAGATTTTGTATCTCTTTCCACTTGACCAGTTCTGCTTTCTAAGAGTTTTTTTATTTAATGAATTTTTGTGCCTCTATTACCATTTGGCTAATTCTGGGGGTTTTTGTAACATTTTCTTAAGTATTTTTTGCATCTCTTTTACCAAGCTTCTAGTTCTCTTTTCACAATTTTCTTGTGTCCCTCTCAATTCCTTCTCCCACCCCATTTTTCCTCTGCCATTCTTTTTTTTGCTTTTTGGAGGGGGGAAGGCAGGGCAATTGGAGTTAAATGACTTGCTCAAAGTCACACAGCTAGTAAGTGTTAAGTGTCTGAGGCCATTCTTATATATTTCGTTAGCTCTTCCAGGGAGTCTTGGGCTTGTGTCCAGTTTGCGATTTTTTTTTTTTTGAGGCTTTGTTTGTAGTAGTGTTATGTTGTTATCTTTTTCTGAAAATGTATCTTGATCTTCCCTGTCACCATAGTGGTTTTTAATGGTTAAGTTCTTTCTTGTTGTTTGCTCATTTTTCCAGACTGTTTTTTTACTTTAAACTTTATGTCAAAGTTGGTCTCTTCCTAGGGTTTGGGGAGCCCTATCCCAAGCTTCAAGCTCTTTCATGCAGCTGATAGCTCTGAGGATCTATTAAGTTTTTGGTGCTTCCAAGGGTGGTGTGATCTGAGGAGTGGTTTGATCACTGCTCTCTTGATCTCAGCAACTGGTTTTTTGGTGGGTTTTTTTGTTTGTTTGTTTGGTTTGGTTTGTTTTACCAAGGAAGGCCTTCTCACCCAACTAGCCACAAGCTCTGGTGCTCTTCTCTGCCCTGGAACTGTGACCAGAACTGCATATGGACAATTCAGCAGTGTCATTTGCCCAGTTCTAACTTACTGTCCCCTGTACTCTCTTTCTAATTAGTTGTCTGACCCCCTTAACTATCTTTGTACTGCTGTTGCTGTCACAACCACCCCCAAGACCCATGGCTATCACATCATATGGGCTCCAGGCTGACCCTATCCCATGCCCAAGACCTCTCCTGGGGATATTCTGAGTTGTCTAGGACTGGAAAAATGTCTCATCCTGACCTTTTGTTCAATTCAATTTGACATATTATTTGAAAGTTGTATGAAGGGGAATGTTGGGCAAGTTTTGCAGGGTTGCTGCCTCTACTCTACCATCTTCTGCTCTTAGATTTAAATAAATACTATTTACTATTTTAGAGAAAAGCCTATTTATTTCTCTGATATCTAGTTTTTAGTAAAAATAAATTTTGGATTTTATCAAAGCCTTTTTGGCATCTATTAAAATAGTCGTCATTTTTATTATTTATGTTATTAGTGTGGTTTGTTATATTTATGCTCTTCTTCCATATGTTGAACCAAACCTGCATTCATGATATTAAATCCATTGTAGTCATAGTGTGCACTCTTTCTAGTATTTACTTGCTTTGAAATGGCAGGTGGTGCCATATTTGGCCTAAAGGAGGTAAATCACAAAATAACATTTTTAGCTTTTTTACTTGGAGCCAAAAAAGGGCCAGAACTAAAATGCATATTGGAATGTCACAAATGCAAAGGGACCAGTGTTCATAAAGTCAAAGTTCTAGAGCTAGAAAAAACTTTAAAAACCGTGTAATCCAATTCTCATTTTAGAGAAGAGAAAATTGAGACTAAGATCATTTAAGCTCCTTGCCCAGTGTCACACAGATAGCAAGCTTCAGATGAATGTTTTGGACACAGGTCATCTGATTCCAGAGCCAGTGTTCTTCCCTCTGTACTAAACTATACTACCTCTTTGTGGTGTGAAGGTATCCCTGACCAGCAGAGTATAAGCTCTAATAGATCCAACCAAGCTGGAAAAGATTCGCTATAGGCCTAGTGACAGGGTGGTAGATATGCCTGTTACCCTTGGACCAACATAAATAAATTGAAAGAAACTCAGCACCTCAAAGTGAGCTCCAGGGCAATTATTTTTCAACCTCAGGAACTTTCACTAACAATTTAAAGCAAAGAAGAAGCAATAGCTTCATCAGTGAAGAGAGTATCCATGCTGATAAAAGTGAAACCCCTGAACAAAATTACAAAACACTTTTCACACAAATAAAGTCTGATCTAAATAATGAGGAAAATATCAGTTGCTCATGAATGACTATATATTAGGCTGAACTAATGTAATAAAAATGACAATTCTACCTAAATTAATTTACTTATTCAGTGCTATTCCAATCAAACTACCAAAAAGATATTTTATGGAACTAGAAAAAATAATAACAAAATTCGTCTGGAAGGACAAAAGGTCCAGAATATCAAGGGAATTAATGAAAAGAAATGCACAAGAACATGGCCTAGCTTTGCCAGATCTTTATAAAGCAGCAGTCATCAAAACTACTTGGTACTGGCTAAGAAATAGAGTGGTGGATCAGTGGAATAGGTTAGGTCATTCACAGTCGTGAATGACCATAGTAATCTATACTTACTATAGGAAGTATAGTATAGTTGTAGTAGTAAATGACTATAGTAAAGTAATGGGTTTGATAAACCCAAAGAGTCCAGCTCCTGGGATAAGAACTCAGTATTTAACAAAAACTGCTGGGAAAATTGGAAAATAGTATGGCAGAAGCCAGGCATAGACCAGTATCTTAAACCGTACACCAAGATAAAGTCAAAATAGGTACATGATTTAGGTATAAAGGCTGATACGTTAAGCAAACTGGGAAAGCAAGGAATAGTTTACCTGTCATATTTATGGAGAACAGAAGAATTTATGACCAAAGAAGAGATAGGGAACATTATGAAATGCAAAATAGATAATTTTGATTACATTAAATTGAAAAGGTTTTGCACAAAGCCATTGCAACCAAATTTAGAAGGGAAGCAAAAAATTGGGAAAAGATTTTTATAACCAGTGTCTCATAAAGGCCTCAATTCTAATCACTCCCTAATTGATAAGTGGTTAAAGGATATGAACAGGCAGTTTTCAGATGAAGAAGTTAAAGCTACTATAGACACATGAAAAAATGCTCTAAATCACTATTGATTAGAGTAATGCAAATCAAAACAAATCTGAAGTACCACATCACACCTTTCAGATTAACCAACATGGCAAAACAGGGAAATGATAAATGTTGAAGAGGGTGTGGGAATGGTAGAACACTAATTCATTGTTGATGGACCTGTGAACTGATCCAGACTTTATGGAGAGCAATTTGGAACTGTGCCCAAAGGACTAGTTGATGTAGTAATTCCATTTCTAAGGCTGTATCCCAAAGAAATCATAACAGTGGGGAAAGGACTCACATGTACAAGAATATTTATAGCAGCCTTTTTTGTGGTGGCTAAGAGTTGGAAATTGAGGGGATGCCCATCAATTGGGGAATGACTAAACAAGCTATGTATATGATTGTAATGGAATAGTATTGTGCTATAAGAAATGATGAGCAGGTGGACTTCAGAAAAACCTGGAAAGACTTACATGAACTAATGCTAAGTGAAGTAAGCAGAACCAGGAGAACATTGTGCACAGTAACAGCAACACTGTACAATGATTAACTTTGGTAGACTGAACTCTTTGCAGTAATGCAAGGATCTAAGTCACCTCCAAAAGACTCATGATGGAAAATGCTGTCTACATCCAGAGAAAGAACTATGAACCCTGAATGCAGATTGAAGCATACTATATGCGATCTCAATCTCTCTCTCTCTCTCTCTCTCTCTCTCTCTCTCTCTCTCTCTCTCTCTCTCATGGTTTCTCTCATTGGTTCTAATTAGCCTTTACAACAAGACTAGTATTAAAATATGTTTAATATGAGTGGATATATAGAGCCTACATCAGATTGTATGCCTTCTTGGTGGGGGGAGAGAAAATTTAGAACTAAAAATCTTATGGAAGTGAATGCTGAAAGCTAAAAATAAATAAAAAAAAGTTTTAAAACCACAAGAAAACAAAACCCCTCAGAATATTGGAATAAAATCAGGGCTAAATGACCCTGATTGTTTAATTCAGTCATCTTCTAAGTGCCTGCTATGTGCAAGGCACTATACTTGCTGGGTGGTCTTTTCTTTTGACGTGACAGTATCTTAGTAAGACTTTTTTTTTTCTACTTTGGATCTCCAATTTCAACAGTAAGCAAAAGGGGTAGGTCATTTTTAAAAATATTGTCTTTAATTCCTATTAAAAATCTACTTTGAAATCTGTTAGACAGAGAGAGAGAGAGAGAGAGAGAGAGAGAGAGAGAGAGAGAGAAAGAGAGAAAGAGAGAGAGATCAGTACAGCTGCAGCTGTGTTTTAGGACCTTATAATGTAATGGGCTGCCAGCCTTTGTTTTAAGTCAACTTCTCCCTTCTCGGGACTTTTTATATGGATCATCATCGATCTTGATGGCTTTGAATACTGATCCTAGTTACCTTATAATTTCTACTTTGAGGAAGAAAAAAAACCTTTTGACCCTAAATACAACACTGATCTCTTTTCCCTCTCCTACTTTGAATTCTCCTGGTACTTCCTGTCTATTACACTTATTTGTTAATAATGTATTTCCTTATTATAACATTTTGGTGTGTATTTCCCATTTAAAATGCCTTCTTCATTTCCACTCCAGACTTTAATTCTTGCTTATCTTTCTAGACTTTCTCTTTGAAGCCTTCTCTGATTTCTCTGCTATCACCTGGAAGTAATCCCTCACTTCCAAACTAAAATGGTACTTTATTTTATAGTATTTTCATATATTCTTTATGTCTTATTTCTACTACTAGGTGCTAAATTCCATGAGGGGATGGATTGTCTTATACTTTGTATTATCCTGGGATATTGAAAAGTTGGAAGAAAGCCTCCATAGCAGAAACCACAACTATTGCCACAAAGATTTTCTTATATAATTTTCATTCTCTCTCTACTACCAATTTAACCATAATACCTAGAAAATTTTGGTCCATTTTTTTCTGTTTTTTTTTTTTCAAATCCCAATTTATTAAATTATTTATTTTTAGTTTTCAACATTGACTCCCTTAAGTTTATAAATTTTCTCCCCCTCCCTTTCTTCTCCCTCTCCAAGAAAACTTGCAATGTGATATGGGCTGTACACATAAATTCCTATTAAACGTATTTTCATGTCAGTCACGTTGCATAGAAGAATGATAACGAATGGGGAAAACCATGAGAAAGACAAAAAAAACCCAACAAAATAAAACAAAAAAGAAAATAGTCTGCTTCAGTCTGTGTTTCAACTCAGTAGTTCTTTCTCTGGATGTAGCTAGCATTTTCCATCATGTGTCCTTTGGAATTGTTTTAGGTCCTTGCATTGCTAAGAAGGTCTAAGTCTATCAAAATCAGTCCTTATACACTGTGGCTGTTACTGTGTACAGTGTTCTGCTAGGTCTGCTCCCCCCACTCAGCATCAGTTCATGTAAGTCTTTCCAGGTTTCTCTGAAGTTTACCTGTTCATCATTTCTTATAGTACAATAGTATTCCATTACATTCATATACCACAACTTGCTTAGCTATTCCCCAGTTGACGGGCATCCCCTCAATTTCCAGTTCTTGGCCACCACAAAAAAGGACTGCTATAAATATTCTTGTACATGTGAGTCCTTTCCCCATTGTTATGATTTCTTTGGGATACAGCCCTAGAAGTGGTATTAGTGGGTCAACTAGCCCTTTGGGCATAGTTTCAAATTGCTCTCCATAAAGGCTGGATCAGTTCACAGCTCCATCAACAATGAATTAGTGTTCTAACATTCCCATATCCTCTCCAACACTTATCATTTTCCTGTTTTGCCATGTTAGTCAGTCTGATAGGTATGATGTGGTGTCTCAGAGTTGTTTTGATTTGCCTCTTTTATCAGTGATTTAGAGAATTTTTTATGATTATGGATTGCTTTAATTTATTCCTATAAAAACTACTTGTTCATATCCTTTGACCATCTATCAGTTGGAGAATGACTTGTATTCTTGTAAATTTGACTCAGTTCTCTATATTTTAGAAATTAGGCCTTTATCTGAGACACTGGTTGTAAAAATCTTTCCCAGTTTTCTGCTTCCCTCCTAATCTTGATTGCATTGACTTTTGTGCAAAAACTTTTCAATTTAATGTAGTCAAAATTATCCATTTTGCATTTCATAATATTCCCTCTCTTCTTTGGTCATAAATTCTTATGTTCTCCATAAATCTGACAGATAAACCATTTCTTGCTCCCCTAATTTGTTTATAATATCAACCTTTATACCATTGTTCCGTCTTTTTCTCCAAGCATATTTCCTGCAAGAAAACAGTCTGATTTGGGGATTAAAATTAAAGTTAAAAATATCTATTTATTCTAGTATGATCTTATCTCTAGTGATTACTCTAGTTCCTAGTTCCTATCTTGGCCAGAACTTCAGCATTTTTCTTAGGTAAAACTAATTTGTTTGTTTTATAAGTGAAGTTCAGATCCCTCACCTCTAATCGTAGCTCAGGCTGCCAGAGGGTTATGTAGCTTTAAAAAAGCCGTTTCTGTTTGGTGTAATCTGATAGATCCTACACTTCTTTGGTACAACTTTTGATTACCTAGGTTCACCTCTTGTGCTGCAGTTAGTTGGTCATCACCTTCTGATGGAATGAATATTAGGTATTCAATTGGTGGAAATGTCTTAGAAGAAACTCTTATCACAAAACAAGCATAAGACTTTTTATTGTTTGTCTTTTATCACCTTGTCTGCTTGATTTTTGCCACATTTTTCTTGTTAGATAACTTGTGTTATCCCTTTTGGGCACTGAAAAATCTGGTTTATATAAGGAAGCTATTTTATTTCTTAACTTGATTGTTACAGATCCGTTTTTGATTAAGTACATCCTCCAATTGAGGAAACTTGTCCAGACTTTTTTTTTTAAAGGAAGGGTGAGGGAAAGTCTTAATTGTCTTTAAACACAGGCTTACCTTGAAAATATTTCTGTAAAATTATATCACTAGAAAAGGGGGCTAAAATATCATGTTAGTCTGATTCTAAAAGTAACGGATGCGTTAAACTTCAGGAATTAAAAAAAAAATCTAACTAGGGTGTGATGTTAGCAATTATGCTGGAAAGAGAAATGAAAATTTGGCTTGTGAATTACCGGAACAGACTTAACAACTAAGGCAGTCGGGCTCAGAATCATATATCTTTATGGGAGTTATAATGGGAAAAGGTCTTAGAATTGTTTTTGGAAAAAATACCTAGATCCTATCTAGAAAGTTAAATGGATATAAATTAATAGAATAATATCATTGGTGATTGCTTGTTTTCTAAGAATTTAAAAATATATTTTTAGAAAATAAACAAGTTGTCTACAAAAAAAAAATAACATAAACTCAGGTAGGATTTTTTTTTAAGTCTTCTGACATATAAAAAGCACATCAATTAAAAAACATTTTATAATGAAGAATAAAATAAATTTAGAAGTACTTGGTACTTTAGATGCCATCTAGTCCAATCTTGTGTTGTTCTCACGAGGAAGATATAGAAGAGGGAATTCTGAATTGTCCATGATCTAACTACCTAGTGGCAAAATCAGGCCTAGAACTCAGTTCTTCTAATGCCTCACTAATGATCTTTCTGTTGCATTGACTTTTGAATTTTATCTCTCAGATAATAAGGAAATGATTGAAGGTGTAGAAGGAAAACAATATGTTATCATGAAAAGAAAATTGGATTTGGGGTACAGGAATTTTTTTGTCATTGTTCTTTCACTAATTATGCCACCTGGGGAGATTTTCTTCCCTTTTGTGTCCATTAGTTTCTTCATATTTAAAATGGGCATAATCCTTACATTACCCACCTTGTTAGATTATGATGAAAATCAAGGGAGAATAAATATAAAGTGGTTTTTAACTAAATATGCTATATAAATGTAAGGTAGTGGTAATTGTTAAGAGTGCAAAGAAAAGATAAATCCAAGCATCCAGACCTTGGGGGGGAGGGGAACATAGACACCAGTAGGGAAGAGGGGAGAAGGCCAGCCAGGACTGACATGAAAGAGTACTTTCTGTCTAAGGGCTCTAGTCTTGGTATATGGGTTAAGCAAGTAATTGCACAGAGGCTGGAAATAAAATGCTAAATGTATGAAAGAGATGATTGAGTTTTGTTAGAAGGTGGTACAAAGGTAGTAGTGTGAGCTAAGGATAAAAAGGGAGTTACTAAAAAAAAAATTTAAAAGAAAAAAAAAGGGAGTTACTAGAAGGATTTGTTTGTTTTTTTATCCTAGAGGCAATAGGAGGCCACTGAAGGGTTTTGAGCCTAGTATTATCATATTAGACTTGTGCCTTAAAGAGATTATTTTAGCAGCTATGAGAATTGAAAGTAGAGGAGAAATGCTAGAGGCAGTGAGACCAATTTAGAGATTATTTCAGTAGTTTAGGTAGGAGGTGATATAGGCCTGAATTAGCTTTACCACCTGTGAATGACTAAAATGAATAGATAGAATGAATGAATTGAAGTTTGGTTAAAGTAAAAGACAGAGGTAGAACTGACCAAATTTGCAAGAATGGAGAAATAAGAATCAAGGAGGATTTGGAGTTCTAAGTTTAAAAATCTAGGTAATTGGGGCGGCTAGGTGGCACAGTGAATAGCTCGTCAGCCCTGGAGTCAGAAGGACCTGATTTCGGATCCGACCTCAGACACTTAACGCACACACAAATAAAAACCTAGCCGTGTGACCTTGGGCAAGTTACTTAACCCCAATTGCCCTCCAAAAAGCAAAAAAAAAAAAAAATCTAGGTAATTTAGGAATATAGTGATGCCCTCAAGAAATGTAGATGTTGGGGCGGCTAGGTGGCGCAGTGAGTAGAGCGCCGGCCCTGGAGTCAGAAGGGCCTGAGTTCGGATCCGGCCTCAGACACTTAATCCACACAAATAAAAACCTAGCCATGTGACCTTGGGCAAGTTATTTAACCCCAATTGCCCTAAAAAAAAGGGGGGGCGGCTAGGTGGCGCAGTGAGTAAGAGTGCTGGCCTCGGAGTTGGGATGACCCGAGATCGAATCCGGCCTCAGAAAATGAGCACCCACACACAAATAATGACTAGCCATGTAACCTTGAGCAAGTTACTTAACCCCAATTGCTTATTAAAAAAAAAATGTAGATGTTTAAAAGAAGAGCAGGTTTAGAGATCTTTTTGTACACATTGACTTTGAAATTCTTATTAATATCCATGTGAATGTGTATAGCATACAGTTTGTGATATGAGGTTGTTAGAGGAATTAGAACTAAACATGTATAAATGTAGTAGTCATCTTTTTGTAAAACTGAATCTATGAACCATTAAGGGAGAGAGTTTAGATATAAAACGACCCAGAACAAAGCGTTAGGGCATAGTCCCTCCCACTCCCACCATGTAAAGATTAAAAATTGAAGAGGAGGGGAGAATATGTGTGTGTGTGTGTGTGTGTGTGTGTGTGTGTGTGTGTGTGTGTATGTGAAAGTGTATAAAACATGTATGTATGTAAGGAATATAGGGAATAGGAACTGTGGAAAGGTAAAACTGAGTTGCATAGTTTTCATTTTGGCAAATGGCAACTCCAAATCACAAGGACTGGGAGACTTGGAGGTAGGCATTTGTTAGAAGAACAGGTAAAATGCTAGTTGTGTGGAATACTCTCAGTTGATCAGGGCAGGGTACCAGAGGGTTAATTGTAATGTTGATGGGAAAAGCTGTGTAGTAAAGGTCACCACTAAACCTGTATAACAAATAATTGAGCTGTTGTTTCACTCTTCTTCGCCATCATAATCCATGAAAAGAGTTGATACTACGCAAGAGTATTAATGATAATGATGATTGTGAGAGTTATATTGAAGACCTTGTCCTCAGCAGCATAAAACCAGAGTCATGATTAAGGCAGGGTGACTGGTGCTTTGCCCCAGGAACCAACTTCCTTGTGTAAGGAATGCTACTTTTCCTTAGAGTTCTGGAGACTGCTATTTCTGCATTTTGTAGTCCACTGGTCTTTTCTTTCACTTGGCCCATAGCTTCCCAAAAAGTATAATACCAGCCCCTGGGGAATTCTGGAATAATCCAGGGGGGTGTTGAATCAAAATAAGGAGGTGGTGAAAACATAAGGAAAGAAATGAAGAGAATTTTGAAAAACTTTTCATATGTGTTTCATCTGTTTGTGTAACGGTTAAAGTCATAGTGATTACATTATTTTCCAAATAAACACACAAAATTCGAGTTATAACCAGTCAGTTGTCAAGTTGGGAAGCCAAGCGTGCATCGGCTGGAATATATGCGTGTATTAACTTTGTGATGAAAAGTCTTCAAAATTTAATCAAGAACACTGATATCTCTTAAGAACAATTTATTCTCTTCCCTGGGAGAAGAGGAAAGTCTTTCCCAAGACTGATCTTGAGGAAGAGGCATGTTACAAAAGGAATTTACAACAAGAATTTATACCCTGGGGCGGCTAGGTGGCGCAGTGAATAGAGCGCCAGCCCTGGAGTCAGAAGGACCTGAGTTCGGATCCGGCCTCAGACACTTAACGCACACACATACAAAAACCCAGCTGTGTGACCTTGGGCTAGTTACTTAACCCCAACTGCCCTCCAAAAAGCAAAAAAAAAAAAAAAAAAAAGAATTTATACCCTAAGGCAGTCAAACCCCTTCCCCCTGGGCTATCCCTTTTCCCATTGGCTGAGAGGTTGGCTCAAGTCTCACTATCCTTCAATGAGAGACAAGTTTACGAAGAATGAAGATGCTGATTGACCTCAAGGGAAAGGGGAAGGTTGCCAAAGCAATAGGGGCGGAGTGAGCTCAGGCTGTCCCTGACTCCCACTGGCTAGGAGGAGGGGCCCAATCGGAAAGCCTCCTGAAAGGGCTTGCTGCTGATTGACAGCAGAAGTGAAGGAGTCGGGGAGGGAGAGAAGTTCTTAAAAGTCCCTCAGAACTTTCCCCCAGACAACTTCTTTACAATATGAAACTCTGTGGCTACATGACATACTATTGCATTATCAAAATTTCTGAGCAGGAAAAAAAGCACAAGTTACAATAAATTATTAAATTTAAGATGCATCATTTTTTTTCAAAGCCTATTTTATATTTTTTTTAATGATACAAATTAAAAAAAAACACCAAAGGGTTAAAGAAAGTAGATGTCTAGAGGGGTGCTGAGCACATTTTAAAAATTGTTTTATCTTTATTTTTAGTTTACATCATTTATTTCCACAAGATTTTGAGTTACAAATTTTCTCCCCGTCTTTCCCCTACCCACCACCCCAAAACAGTGATTTTTCTTTAAGGGGGCAGTAGGCCAAATAAGTTTGGAAACCTCTGACAAGCCCTACTACTAGGATACCATAACCGTGGCACCCCTCTCCTTAGGCCAGTCTTCCCACTAACCAAGTTGGTCTTTGTGGTAAGGAGATTTCCAGTTTCCAAGATGGTCGAGGACTCTCTAGAGCTCTTAATTCCCTAGGTCATATGATGAGTCTGAGGAACATCCTAGCTTTATGTGTTCTCAATATGGAATTTCAGCAGCTTACCTCTAATTTATTGTCATGTTACATGGACTTTAATTATGTAGACGTTCCTAGTTGCAGTTACTGAATCACTGGCTATAAATAAATTGAATTGTTGTGTATTTATTGAGAAGATCTCTATTGAAATCAATCATATTGTAAAATGAAGGTAACCTTTTGTGAAACCAGTTATTTTGTGTAAATTCAGTTTAGCACATTTCAGCATTGTTTAAAGTAGAATTCAGTTTATTGCACGTTTTTGAACTCACAGGCTATGTTTTATCTAGTGCAAAGGTAATTAATATTGGGGAAAGTGCCTATTATAGTGCAAAGAGAACTGGTCTCAGAGCCAAGAAGACCTTGATTCTTGTGGCCCTGGGACCATGGACAAATCACTTAACCTATTATTGCCCTAGGCAGTGAAATCATAGGTCTAGGCAAAAATAAAAGGAATAGCTCTCTCTCTTTCTCTGTCTCTCTGTCTCTGTCTCTGTCTCTGTCTCTCTCTCTGTCTCTCTCTCTCTCTCTGTTGTACAACTTAGGCTTTCCACAGTCCCTATGCCCTATATAAATATAAAACAGAATCTGTCAGCTAAAAAATAAAATTAATACCTTCATTCCTTGGCCTGTTTCTTCTATAATTTTTGCATGTAATAAGTTTATTATGGCATATGTTATTTGAATAACATTAGCTTAACTGACATTTTTATTTCTCTTTAAGGTTTCCAGAGCACTTAATGTACATTATTTTAAGTTTCACAGTAACCCAGTGAGGTAGGTGCTATTTATCCCCAATTTACAAATGAGAAACTATGATACAGGGATGTTAATTGGCTTATGTCAGAATTATAAAGTTAGTGATTGGCAGAGTTGGGATTTAAACAGCTAATCTTTCAAGGATTTTCCCCCTTAACCAGTTAATAAAGATCTTAGTAAAATGCAGCTCTATTTTAGGCTTTCAAAAATTATTCACCCTCTCTACCTCCATTTAATATTGAAAGGAAACTACAAAATTGGCTTAATTTAGTAAATGTGGAGAGGTAGACTTCATTTATATAAATCTAAAACATAGGAAAATTAGACTTTTAAAGATGTCTTTATTATCAGGAAATTTAAAAAGCCAAAATACTAGAAGTAGCTATCAATAGACCTGATGGCACATGTCTGCCCTCCCCTACTACTGGAGAGGCTGAGGCTGGTAGATTACTTGAATTTTGAAAGTTGTGAATTGCAGTAGGCCTAAAGTAGATAGGATGTACACATTAAGCCCAGCACATTTATGGTAAGATCCCAAAAGCAAGGGGTTGGGGATGAGTTACAAAGCCGCCTACAGAAGTTGAACTGGCTCAACTGAGAAACAGAATAGATTAAACTTCTATGCTGATCAGCAATGAATTCAGTCCTCTGAGTAATAACTACTACTCTTCAACCTTGGGCAAGGTAGACAGATCCAGTCAGTCCTCATCCTTCATCTCACCCCACCAAAAAAAGAGATCAATTAGAAACAAAGAGGGATTCCTAAAGTAAGACTATAAATCTAAGAGAAAATATTTAAATATACCAAAAAATTTTTTTTCACATACTTTTATGGAAACACACACTTTCTCTTCTCTGTGTATGTATGTGTGTGTGTAGACATGTACATATACATATATACATGTATGCATATACATATAGATATGTGTGCATATAGTTCATATATACATGATACACATATGGTACATATCAAAACATTATGCTAATATTCAAAGCATTATAATAAATGCAGGATGTTGCTAATGATTTATTGTGACGTGTATTATGTATAGGGCTTTTTTCCCCTTTACTGTTTAAAGGACATCCACATTTCTACAGAATTCTTTCTATACTTGCCTATCTAGAACGTTTTCTAATTGAGAATTCAAGCCAATTTGGGTAGGTCTTGACTATATCATCATTTTTTTGATTAGGGCCTCCCTCTACTTGTCATCTTAGCTACATCTCTTGATCTCTTTTGATCTTTCCATTACTTTGTGGGTGTGGAAAAAAGCAAAGTGAAAAAGCCATACCTACAAGTATGCTAACAGTGTGCTACATACAGCAAGAAGGGAAAAATAACCTGTGTAAACTCAACATTTAGTAACAGATCTGGAGCCCAAATCTGGGAGCTTCTGATCCCCAGGTTCAAGGTTCGTTCTTGTTCCCAGTCTGCTATCATACACTATCCCATCAAGCTGTTTGTAAGCCTCAAACCAAGTTTGGAGGGTGGGGGGAGGAAACAAAGCGAAAAAGCCATAACCACAAGGAATTTAACAATGTGCTAGAATTAGTGTCTGCCAAATAAAATGCATACTCCTTAAGCCTAGAAATAAAGGACTCCCACCAAAAACTACTTATTTATAACTGCTTATCATTTGAGAAATGGCTCTTGTTATAAATTTCAGTTAGTTTCCTATATATTTTGGCAGTGAAATTCTTTGATAGAGAAATTTGCTGAAAAGATATTTTTCTTTCCAGCTACCTGATTTCCTTTTAATTTTAGCTGTACTGATTTAGTTTCAACAAAATCTTTTTCATTTTAATCAAAATTGGCCAGTTTATCTTCTGCAAATCTCTCTATCTTTTATTTGGTCATGAACTCTTTTTCTATCCAGAGATCTGAAAGGTTATGATGACACCCTTGATATCGAAGTCATGTACCTGGTGGTGGCACATGTCTGACCTCCCCTACTATTGGAGAGGCCGAGGCTGGTAGATTGCTTGAATTTTGAAAGTTGTGAACTGCAGTAGGCCTAAAGTAGATAGGATGTACACATTAAGCCCAGCACATTTATGATGAGATCATGTCCCCATTTGGAGATTACCTTGGTATGTGATGTAAGATACTGGTTTATACCTAGTTACTCTAAGACTCTTTTCTAGTTTCCCCAGTTTTTGTGTGAAATAATAAGTTCTCCCTCCATTTTAAAAAGTTTTTCAATTTATCAAACTTATATGCTCATTTGTTTCTATATAAAAAGTAACTAATCTGTTCCACTGATCAACCTCTCCTCATTAATCTCTCCATTTCTTAATCAGTTCCACATCATTTTAAAAAAATATTTTATTTTTTCCAATTACATGTAAAAATAATTTTTAATATTTGTTTTTTGTTGAATTTTAAGCTCCAAATTCTCTTCCTCTCTTCCCCCTCCCTGAGATGGCAAGCAATTATAGGTTATACATGTACAGTCATATAAAAACTTATTTCTATCTTGATCATATTGTTAGAGAAAACACAGGAAAAAAAGGAAACAGAAAGTGAAAAATAGTGTGTTTCAATCTGCATTGAGATTCCATCATTTCTTTCTCTGGAGACGGATAGCATTTTTCATCATGAATCTTTTGGAATTGTCTCGGATCTTTGTATTCCTGAGAATGGCTTACATCGTTCACAGTTGATACAGTATTGCTGTTACTGTGTACGTTGTTCTCCTGGTCTGCTCACTTGACTCTGAATCAGTTCATGTAAGTCTTTCTTGCTTTTTCTAAAAACATCCTGTGCATCATTTCTTATAGCATAATAATAATTCTGTCAAAACCAGATACCACAGCATCTTCAGCCATTCCCCAGTTGATGGGCATCCCTTCAATGTCCAGTTCTTTGCTACAACGAAAGAGGCTGCTATAAATACATACATACATACATACATATATATATATATATATATATATATATATATATATATATTTTTTTTTTTTGCAAATTGTTCCTCTCCTCCCCTCCCCTCCCTTCCCTTCTCTTCCCCTCCCCTCCCTGCAATACAGACCTAGTACTGGTATTGCTGAATCCAAGGATGTACCATTTTATAACCTGGTTCCAAATTGCTCTCCAGAATGGTTGGATTACTTCACAGTAACAAATCATTTTCATGATTACTGCTTCATAGTTTAGCTTAAGATCTTGTATTTTTATGCCTCCTTCTTTTCCACTTTTCATTCTTTTCTTTGAGTTTCTTTACCTTTTGTTCCTCCAGAATTTCCATAGTCTTATTTTCTTTCCTTTGGCAATTTGGTTGATAGGACACTGAATAAACAATGTCATTTTTATGATGCTTCCTTTGCCCCTGAAAAATTACTATCCAGTTATTTAGATGTCTTCCTTTATGTAAAAAGTATTTTTAGTTGTATTCATATAATTCCTATTTGTATCTTAGTAGATAGACTCCCAAATATTTTAGATATTCTGCATATTCTGCAATTATTTTAAATGGAGTATCTTTTCCCTATCATTTTCTAGCTAGTTTTGCATATGTTGTATTTTAAGAATATTTATCAATAGTTTATTAAATAAAATGTTTCCATATTACTTATTAGGTAGATTTTAAAAATAAACATGTATATGTGTTTCTTCTTCCTTCTGAGCAATTTAAGATTCTTCTCCTAAAATACTTGGCTCCTTTTACTCTCTTTTAAAGATGAACAATAGTAAAATTGCTGAATTCTTAGGGAAAGTTTGCCATGAAGAACTAAGATTCTAGTTTTTTCCTCTAAATATTCATTAGCACATGTTTTACAGTACCTCCAAACTTGGTTTGAAGCTTACAAACAGCTTGATGAATGGGATAGCATGTGATAGTCAGAATGGAAAACCGAAAGAACCATGAACCTGGGGATCAGAAGATCCCAGATTTAGGTTCCACATCTGTTACTAAATGTTGAATTTACTCAGGTTGTTTTTCCTTCTTGCTGTATGTAGCACATTGTTAAATTCCTTGTGGATATGGCTTTTTCACTTGGCTGTTTTCCCCCCACAAAGAATTAGCATAGTGCCTTGACAGTAGGAAGTGTTTAGTAAGTACTTGCTGAATTTAATTGAGCCTCAATTTACTTATTGATAAGGTAGAGATTATAATGATATTTTTACGACCTATCTCACAGGATCATTGTCAGGAAGGGTTTCACAAGTTATAAAGAACTATATAAAATGTAATTAATTAATTAATCTAGTCTTCTCATTTGGAGATGAAAAATTGAAAAGTACAATAAATTTGCAAAACAGAATGCAGTCCATTTCAGAGTACCTAAATTAATTATTTGGAACACCATTGATCCATAATCCAGAATATTTTCAATATAAGGATTGGTCATAAAGTTTTAGAGCTAGAAAGGGACCTTATGAATTAATGACATTCCACCGGCTCTCAGAAAGCAGAATTCCAGAGAAATTGACTGACTTACACAGAGTCACACAGAGTTCATTAGTGACAGAGCCAGGAACTATAGCTCTCATCTTCTAACACCTCATCCAGTGCTCTTTACACTGTGCTACTTTCCAAAGAAGCAAAAACTGTGTAGGTAGGATAATGAATAATCCATCTAGTTGGTTCCCTTTGGGGGCTCATTAAAGGAAGCTGTTAAGTTTTTATGGTACCTACTTTTTTCCAAAAAAAAAAAAAGTGCTTTTTTTTTACTTTTGTTCCACATGTGCAAACCAAAAGCCTCTTACACTTCTTATAATTTCTAGTATGAATTCTAGCTACCCTAACAATAGTAAAACATAATTATGCTATGTGAGTCATTATTTGTCCACGTCAGACTGTTTGGTCCCTTACCCATCCTCTGGTACCAACAAAGGATTAGGGGTAGGATTTCCTAGGCTCCAAGTCCGTGCCCCTCTTCTTGGAACCTTATTATTATGCTTTACCTCTAAACACATAATGGAATCTGAACTTCTTGTTTCTGCTGTGCAGGCTTCTTGGTTTCAAAACAAAACAAAAAACACTGTCAGAATGCAAATTTACCGGGGCGGCTAGGTGGCGCAGTGAATAGAGTACCGGCCCTGGAGTCAGAAGGACCTGAGTTTGGAGCCGGCCTCCGACACTTAATCTACACAAACAAAAAACCTAGCCGTGTAACCTTGGGCAAGTTACTTAACCCCAATTGCTTTAAAAAAAAATGCAAATTTACTTGTGGTTATTTTAACTGTAGCCTAATGGGATTCATATGGGAATGCCCTGTTGAAGGAGAGATGTAAATAAGATACAAGGTAAATACCTAGATAAAGGTAGTATCTTTAAGTGGTACTTTAGGGAAAGGTGATGTTGCTAAATATTTTCAAATATTATGCTCTTCATTAATGTGTAATTTTAGTATCCTGTTAGATAATTTAATTTTATTCATCTCCTTTTTAATTAGAAAGTACTTTTTTTCTTAACTCATCTGACAGTGTCCTCACTTTTAATAATATCTATAATGATTGTTCATTTTTTATTTATAAATCATTTTCAGGGCTTTGACAAGTACATTAGGATTTTCACATTAAAACCTACTGTACTGTAATATCATGTATTTTGTAGCTCCCATTCTGGTTCTTAATATTTTATGAGAATTATGTAATGATGGTCAGGCTAATGCAACATAGCAGATAGAAAGCTAGCCTTATAGTTAGGAATACCTAGTTTCAAGACCCACATCCTACACATAAAGACTGTGTTATTCTAGGCAAGTCACTTTACCTCTTGTAATGGTAATGTAATTTGAATTTGAAGATCCCTTTGTGTTGGCAAAGGTAGCAGGTACTTAGCACTTAGGAACTGATCAAGGCTCTTGTTGGGGAGACAGAAGGTATGAACTCCTGTCTCCTGTTACTTATGTAACAGGAAGGCATTGGCTGAAACAGGAGGCTAATGCTGTGTATATAAGAGAGGCACAGTCAGAATTTCTTGGGACCAGCCAGCATCTGGTGGCAGAGCAGCTACAGAAGAGAGAATGGAGAACTGAGCCAGAATTTCCTGAGAACTTGTGGTGGTGGAGCTTCTTCTGAACAGGAGCCCAGGTGATAGAGGAGCCCAGGAACCAGGAGCCCAGGTGACTGAGGAAGCATGACTGGGATGCTGAGATTTTGTCTGTTTGTGGCTTGGTTGAGCCTTGAATTCCCTGGAGCAGAAATTGTGAAGGATATGACATGGATCAGACCCTGTGAACTTCAGTGTGGAATTCACTGGAGCTGTCTGCCAGTGAACCCCAGGTGACAGTCTGGTGATTTCAGGTAGAATCTGGGCCCATGGAAGGGGATCCAGGGAATCTGAGAACAGGCCCCAAGTCAGGATGAAAAGACCTCTCCCTGGATTCTGAGTAAAGATGAAATTGTAGTTTACTAGTGACCTAGGGGTGGAGGGTCTGTATTTTCTGTTGTATTTATTGATTAATGATATTTAGTAATTGATTGCTGAATAAGTGACAGAGTTAAGACTTTGCCCCGTGAGTGTGGAAGACTTTGACTATTGTACTTCTAGGTGATTGTTTGTTCTAAATATTGTGACCATTTTAATAACCTGTTGTACTGTGATAAGTTGTAATATTGTGAATGCTGTACCTTGATTTTCTGTGAATGTTTTGCTTTGATTTGTTACAGAATAGAGTGTTCACTATACTGTGTAATCAGGATTTTAAAAGCTGTTCACAGTAGCATTCTTCTGGAAAGCTGCTTGTGCATGGCATTACATCTCTCTCTCAGTGCCCTAAACATTTCTTTAGGATTATAAATTATAGAATAACTGGCAGAAAATTGCCAGTCTTCTTTGATGGGGAGAATTTTCTCCCTGGGCTTCCTTTCAATTAAATCACAGGACTATAGCCATAAATATCTAATTATGTCATCTCAGTATAAAATTCAACACAGTGCAACTGATCATATTTTTTTTTAACCTAACAAAACCAGTTTGTTGTTTTTATCAAAACCTGACTGATGAATGAGATGTGCCTATATAGCAGTATACACTATCTACCTCAACTGCTGACATTTTTAAGCTCAAGTTTGGAGGATGGCTCTTTCTAGGATGAAGGGCCTAGAATACCACCAGTTAGTCAGTAAGCAGTATCATCATGGAATACTATGCTATGTATGCCTCCCTCACAGTGGTGTTATTGAAAAAGTCTAGAAAGATACAAAGGGAAAATGCTGTAGGCCTTAGAACAGGAGAACAAAGGTGGATAAGTACATCATGCCACAAATTCAAGATGGCCTACAACTATCTATTATTAGGTAGCCTGTAATTTTCAGTATTGGAAGATAAGCAAAAGGTAGCTTTCATCAACTTAATAGATTTCTGCTAGTTTGACTGCATGCCCTTGGAATTTTCTGGGTACTTCCAACTTTCTAGCGACTCATAGAAAAGGTAGTTGGAGGGGTGGCTAGGTGGCGCAGTGAATAGAGCACCGGCCCTGGAGTCAGAAGGACCTGAGTTTGGAGCCGGCCTCCGACACTAATCCACACAAACAAAAACCTAGCCGTGTAACCTTGGGCAAGTTACTTAACCCCAATTGCCCTAAAGGGGCGGTTAGGTGGCGCAGTGAGTAAGAATGCGGGCCTTGGAGTTGGGATGACCCGAGATCAGATCCGGCCTCAGAAAATGAGCACCCACACATAAATCATGACTAGCCGTGTAACCTTGAGCAAGTTACTTAACCCCAATTGCTTTAAAAAACAAACAAAAAAAAAAAGAAAAGGTAGTTGGTGATCTCAACTACTAAGAAGTAACATTGTTATATCTGGACAGTCTTACCAGGTTTAAAAAGATTGATAAAAGAATATGAAGAAAAAGCCAGTTAGAAAACCTTGGAAGAGCATGGCCTGAAGTTGTCAGGTAATAAGTCCAAGTTCTTGTAGAGGCTGTAGCAAATACTTGAATTGTGTAGTGTTTTATCAGAGAGTAAAAACTGACTCCCAAAAAATTGGATATACTCTTCATTTGTTTGTATGTAAAGACTTTTCAAGAGCTAATGACTTTATTAGTATTTCATGGTGCTGCTATCACAAATTGATACAGAATTATGACATTATTCATCATTAAACTTTTCCGTGATTTCATTCATGGGCATATAGTGAAGTACCAGAAACACAGAGGCTAAAGGAGTACACTAGTCTGAACCCTCTAGCATCATTATAAAAAGATTGAGATGAGGAATGTAAGCAGACCTTCAACAACTTGATCAGCTGCCTCATGTTTGCACCCGTGTTTACATTTGCAAATCCAAGCAAGCTTTTTTTTATTTCACATAGACGTTGGCCTGCAAGGCCTAGAAATGAATTTCTATCCAGAGAGTAAGGACCATCTGAAGCCTTTTTCATTCTCTCATAGAAAAATTACCTACAATAGACTTTCAGTATTTTATACACAAATTGAAATTTGTGGCTTTGAAGTAGGCCTTTGCTGGTAAGCTCTGTACACAAAATCTCAGAACTTGACTTTAAGTTTGGCTGTGTAGCAATTCAGTTATGTAGATGTGTGTTTGTGCCCACAGTCATTATCAGGTGCTGCTTTCCTGAAGTGAATAGCAGCACTAGCCAGGTCAGTGTAATTACCCTCTGGTGAACCATCCAGGATATAGCTTCCTTATCCCATAGGCCCACTATTTCTGAAACCATGACTATACCTAGAGAAAGAGTAAAAGCGACCTGTGACATGTAGAGAGGTGGGCCATCAAAGCATGAAAGTGCAGCTGAAAGTTTGGAACTTTTAGCAAATAATTTGCTATCAGTAGGTATAAAATTTATAGCATTAGACTGATCCTTCTTTCTCCTAATCTGATATTGTCATCTACTGGGCAGATATGTCTTATTAATTGCTGCTGCTAGTCAGCCTTTTCCCAATGGTCACAAATTTTTTGTGAGCTAACCTATATCCCAGGATTTTATTCTTTTGTGAAACAGACCCAGAGTTGTACCCAAGACAATATGGTAAAAATGCATCAGGTCGGAGGCCGCTAAGTAGCGCAAGTCAGGAGGACCTGAGTTCAAATCTGGCCTCAGACACTTAATACAAAAACTAGCCATGTGACCTTGGGCAAGTCACAACCCCAATTGCCCTCCAAAAAGCAAAAAAAAAAAAAAAAAAAAGCATCAGGTCAAATCTACCTTCTGACTTCACTTCCCCATCAGGGGCAACTTCCCCAAGGCCATCTGATAGTTGGGTTGGAAGTAAATTCCTTTTACTGCCCTTCATGCCCCTGGCTACTTGTACTTACTGTCAAGTAGTTTACTTTTAGTTACAAGGGAATAGAACTACAAATCATTCTCTTACATATTTTCACCAAATTGCTGGTCTCACCACATGTAATGGGAATAGGAATTTGAAGACCTTCCTGCTTTGAAAATATCCTCTGCCCCCATATAGGCTGAATGTAGTCACATGGAGCCTGTGGTGGGAGGAGTTTGCAGAAGTGTAGAGCAGAACCTACAGGAAGCTTAGAGTCAGAGCTAGATTAGATACTTGGGAAGAGAGCATGCTTCCCAAGGAGACAAATAGACTTCTGAGTAAATATTGGTCTTATGTTGGTTTGTGGGAAGGCTAAAGGATACTGTGGCTTTCTGTGCTGATTTGGCTTATTAATTTCTTTGCTACTATGATGGAATTGGCTTACTGATTTTGAGATTTGGTTTCCTGGTGTTTGAATAAATGTTTTGCTTCTGTCTTATATATGGAGAGTGTTATATTTTGTGATCGAGCACCATGCAGGTATATTTGTAGTGACTGTGGATGCTGTGAATATTGCATTGGCGCTACACCACACACACCATTATAAATTTCTGAACATTTGAAAACATAAAAATTCAATGCTTAAATTTGTGCCCCTAAGCTGAAGTGCACCCAAGTTGTTGCTCTAGGGTATAAGAAACTTGTTGAAATGATATTATTTTTTTTTAATTTTATGTTTACTTTTAGTTTACAACATTCATTTCCAGAAGATTTTGAGTTGCAAATTTTTTCCTCATCTTTCCCCTACCCACCACCCCAGAGCAGCTATCCCACTCAATACCCCCTCCCCTAATCTGTTCTTTCCTATATCTTCCTCCATTCCCCCACCAACTTTCTAGTAGGAAAAGATGGATCTCCATACCCCAGTGCCTGTATATCTTATTTCCCACTGCATGTAAAAATAATAATAATAGTAATAATAATTTTTTTAAACATTTGATTCAAAACTTTGAATTCCAGAAGCTTTTCCCTTCTTCCCTTGTCACCCACCTTTACTGGGAAGATAAGCAATTCAATCCAGGTTGTACACGTGTAGTTACACAAAACATTTCCAGAGTGGATATATTGTGAAAGACTGACTATATTTCCCCCCATCCATCCCACCCCCCACTTGTTCTGTTTTCTACTTTGACCCTGTCCCTTTTCAAAAGTGTATGCTTTTAACAACCCTCCCCCCAGTTGGCCTTCCCTTCTATCATCCTTCTCTTATCCCCTTTCTCCCTACTTTCCTGTAGGGTAATATATACCCAATTGAGTGTGTATGTTATTCCCTCCTTAAGCCAAATTCAATGAGAGTAAGGTTGACCCATTCCCTTTTCCCTTCCTGTTCTTCCCCTCCATTATAACAGTTTTTCCTTGCCTCTTTTATATGAGATAATTTACCCTATTCTGTCTCTCCCTGTCACATCTCATTATATTCTTTTCTCGCCCCTTAATTTTATTTTTTAAATATCATCCCTTCCTATTCAATTGATCCTGTGCCCTCTGTCTGTGTATACCTGTACACATATATACACATACATATGTATTCATGTGCACATATACTGGCCTAAATAGACATATGTGTGTATGCATGCATGTATATGTATGTGTGTGTGTGTATATATATATATATACACACACACACACACACACATATTTATATTCCCTTCAGTTATCCTCATACTGAGAAAAGTTTCATAAGTTACAGTTATCATTTTTCCATGTAGGAATGTAAATACTTTATCTTTGATAAGTTCCTTATAATTTCTTTTCCCTGTTTACCTTCTCAAGCTTCTCTTCTTGTATTTCAAATTTTCTGTTCAGCTCTGGTTTTTTCATCAAGAATGCATGAAAGTCCTCTATTTCATTGAATGACCATATTTTCCCCTGAAACATTATATTCAGTTTTGCTGTGTAGGTGATTCTTTGTGTTAATCCTAGCTCCTTAGACCTCCGGAATATCATATTCCGAGCCCTATGATCCCTTAATGTCAAATCTGCTAGATCTTGTGTTATTGTGATTGTGTTTCCACAATATTCAAATTGTTTCTTCTTGGCTGCTCATAATATTTTCTCCTTGATCTGGGAACTCCAGAACCTGGCTATAATATTCCTAGGAGCTTTCTTTTGGGGATCTTTTATAAGAGGTGATCAGTGAATTCTTTTAGTTTCTATTTTGCCCTCTGGTTCTAAAATATCGGTGTAGTTTTTCTTGAGAATTTCTTGAAGGATGATTTCTAGGAACTTTTTTTGATCATGGCTTTCAGGTAGTCCAGTAATTTTTAAATTATCTCTCCTGGATCTATTTTCCAGGTCAGTGGTTATTCCGATGAGATATTTCACATTGCCTTCAATTTTTTCATTTTTTTGGAGCTGTTTAATAGTATCTTGATTTCTCATAAAGTCATTAGCTTCCATTTGCTCCAGTCTAATTCTGAAGGAATTATTCTCTTCAGGGAGCTTTTGAAATTCTTTTTTTACATCTGGCAAATTCAGCTTTTTAAGGCATTCTTCTCATTGGCTTTTTGGGCCTCTTTTGCCATTTGAGTTAGTCTATTTTTAAAATGATGTTTTCTTCAGTCAGGTTGTTGACTCTCTTTTCCTGATTTTCTTGCATCATTCTCACTTCTCTTACTTGGTTTTCAGAATTCTTCTTAATTTCCTCTGTTCATATTTTTCTTGGAAGCTTTTGTTGCAGGAGTTCTGATTTTATTGTCTTCCTCCTGTTCCATGCTTTGATCCTTTTTATCCCCCCCCCCCCCCAAAAGGAATCCAATGTCAGATTGCTGTGTTTGCTTTGCTTCCTTTGCTTGGTCATGTTGCCACTCAATTACTTGACTTTTGAGCTTTTTGCCATAGTAGAACCCTGCTTCCAGAGAGGAGAGCTTTGTTCCAAATCACTGGGGTTTTTACAGCTGCCAGAGCTATTAATTGGCTGCCCTCTCTGAAGCCTCCACAAGCTCTGGCACCTGGTCACATACCCCAGGACCTCCACCCAAGACAGGAATACAGACCCAAGCAGGTTAAAGCGAGTGATTACCCTTCTGAATGGTTGCTTGGTCCACTTACAATCTGCAGGCCAGGAACTCTGAAACAGCCACACTGTGGCAGCTGTATGGTCACAGCTTCCGTAGTGTTTTTGCCTTCTTGCCCCGGGGGCAGATGCCTGACCACACTCTCATTCCCCCTGTTCCCGCAAAGTCCACAGTGACCTTTTACTTTTCCTTTGGCATTTATGGGTTGATAATTCTGGAAACCTATAGCTGCTAGTGATCCACTCTTCTGAAGTCCCTCCAGCTGCTAGTCCCTGGGGCTAAAACCACCGGCTCACCAGGGGCTGGGCTTTGCTCCCAGCGTGCTGCAATGGACCCTTCCTGTAGGCCTCCTGGGATGCCTACAGTGGGAGATTTGTTTCTCTCTATGACTTTGTGGGTTCTGTAGCTCTAAAGTTTGTTTAGAGTCATATTTTATAGGTTATGGGGGGAGCTCACAGGGTTTACTGCTTCTATTTCCCCATCTTGGCTCCACCCCTCCTGAAATCATTCTTAATTGTTAAATTAAGCAAGGCAATATATGTCAAGAACTTTTTAAAACTTGAAGTGCTGTGCACTTAGTTATTACAGGTTTATCCAATGTTCCATAGGTGTCCTAACCCAACTATGAAACCATATTTTTAGAGCTTTGAATGTGAACTTGAGCCTTGAAAATGCAGCATTCGCTTCAAAATGGTAACTTATAATCATGGATTTTAGAGAATTTTTGAGTTGAAGTGAACTTAGATATCACCTAGTCCAGCTCCTTCATGTTAAGGATGAGGAAATTAAGGTCCAATAAATGCCTTCAAAGATGGGAGGGTTTCATTTTTGTCTTTGTATCCCCATGCTATTCTAATAGTAGGTCCTTAATTAGTGTTTACTAAATGATTGGTGCCTCTGTATTTCAGTGTAGTTTAGGTCTGTGAACCGTTAGTATTTATTTTGTGTACCTGAGAACATTTTGAACGTTTTAGAATACTTTTTGAAATTGACTAAGAAAGGTATGATGCCTATCAGAAAATATCAAATTCAGAAGCCTTTGAGATACAGTGCTAATAGTTACAATTAAGACTTCTGTATCTCATATCTCCCTTGCTTTAACCTCAAAATTGAAAGCAAAACCTAGTATGTTTCATTGTGTAGCCAATGCGTTACTCTTTGTATAGGTCACCTTTTAATTTTTTTGTCAGCTTTACTACAAAATTCTACTTACTTTTGAATTCCTTTTTATTTTTTTTTTGGAAACTACACAAACTCCATAAAGACCTTAAAACAAAATTATTTTATAGAATGCTCAGTGACAATGATATAGCTTTTTAGCTAAGGTTTTCTTATAGCTAAAGGTTGGACATAAGTTTAAATCTACCATAAATGAGCACTTTTAAGTATATTGTCAAATCAAGACAAGCATTTTTTAAGCACCTGCTATGTATCAAGAATCATGCTGAGTGCTGGGGATAACAAAGAATAGCAAAAATAGGTCCTTTCCTGAAAGAAAAGGTAGTGTTTTCCAGTGTGTCTTAAAATTACAGAGATTTCCTCTAGAAATTGACCTTGAAAAATTTAGTGCATATTTGAAAAGCATTATCCAGTCAACTATAATATAATTAACGAATTAAAGAATGCTGGCAGACCTTCACTTGGATTAATTGATTTCTTAAAAGCATGACTTTGGGTCAAAAAAAGTTTAGGAGGTGGTTTATGCCACATGAATAACATCTGTGTACATATAATATATAGTGTGAGTTAAGCAGAGTTTAGTGCAAGAAGTTCTCAAAAAATAGCTAAGACCATTGTTGAATTCAGTTTTCATCTTGAGTGATCAGCAGAATGACTTTATAGCAGAGTTTCGACATTATGATGGGATTGACTTTTAATTGTTTATTGATAATGTCATAATTGGTCAGAGGGGTGTTATATAGGGTTTATTTATTGACCTTTATATTTCATGTATTGACTTGTCAGGTCAATGTCTGAACTCTTGTGTGAAGAATAAAGACTCCAGTGATTTCTTGTAAGATCAAATTTACTATATAATGTGTATATGGACTTAGAGGAGATGAAAGAATGGTACTGAGAGAAAGACAGAGACATTTCCTGTTCCTGTAGTCTGCTTCTGGAAGTAAACCTTTTAGAATATCATTTTATTTTTCTGAACTTTACTGTACTTCTTCAACAGATCTATCCATCAGAATAGTCATTCATATCCTTAACAGTCTTCATTGTTGACTTCATCCCTATAGTTTAATGAGAACATCCCTACACCATTTTAACTAACTATGATTTGATCAGAAATATACTATAAAATTATTGTAGTATTCTAAATTATTTCAGGGCTTTTAAACTTAGCTTTGGTGATTCTGTGATTTTAGAATATAGATATTCATTTTACCTATACAGATCATAACCTTATCATCCTTCTCCTTTGCAATCCAGTAACTAAATTTCTGCAGTTTAATTTAAATGTATCTTGAAGGTGAATCAAGTTCAAAATGCTTACCATAATTTGTTTAGTCAGGTAACTGTAAAGAGCCATCTGTAGATCTCTCAGCTACAGTATCTGTAATTCAAGTGAGCAGCTGGAAGGCTACAGTTGATGATACTGGCCTCTTGACTTCTCCATGGGAAAAATATAAATTTAGAAGATGATGCTTTTATTTTCACAACCATTATCATCAGGTTTTTTTTTAATAGTAATTGACCTAATCTGTTTTCAAATAAGACATGAAAACTGAGAGGGAATTCTCTAAATACATTAATATTTAACCAATTATATTGTTGCTGAATGTTATAACTACTTAATCATTACAAAGAAACCCATTTGAGACTTGTATAAGGAACTAAAAGATGAGGAAAACTTTAAGAAATAGAATAAATTTAGAAGTGTAATTGTGCTGGACATTAATACTAAATCATCTGTGATTATTATCGTTGCTTTAAAAGGAGCTCAAAGTTCATATTAAAGATTTCTTCTTTGGAATTATATTTTCTTACTCGTATTCGTCTTGAATTCTTTATAAGATCATAGAACCATTTTTCTAGAGATAGAAGAGGATCTGGAGAACGCAGAGGTGATTTAGTCCAAACTCTTCTCCTTTCCTTCACTCCCCCCTCCCTTTTTTTTTTTACAGATAGGAAAACTAAGGCTTAGGGAGTTAAGTGACTTGCTCAAGGTGACTCAGGTAATAATTGTAAGAAATTAAATTTGAATTCAGTTTATCTGATATCAGAGCCCCTGATGAATGCCTTAGGCCTTTTTTTTTTTTTAGTATCCCTTTAGACTTTATCTTTCTTGGCAAGAGGTCTTTTTTTTAAAGTTCATTTTTAGTGAAATTATTGGAATATTGCCAGTTTTAAAACTTGTAATTTTTTTTTCTGTATCTCAAGCATAGATGAACAAAAGGTAAAAAGTTCTTTGGTACAGTAGTGAAATGATGCTGTTTAAAAAGAACAGCAGTGAATATGAAGAGTACTTTGCTGGGGTGATTGGTTTTGTAGTCCTTTTTAGCTAAAGGTAAAAAAGTTTCTTAGCTATAGAACTATGTAATATCCTCTAAGAATTTACAATTAGTGTAATAAAATTTGAAGTCTGGAAGGGACCTTAGCCTCTTCAAAAATTCCCTCAGTGACCCTACTTTGTTGGAAACTTAATGCAAGAACAGATATTGAAGTCCAAGTATGAAGTGTAGAGTACCTTAGTCTTAAATTATACTGTTAATAATGAGGTCTACTTATAATATGTGTCCATTTAGGGGGCAGGCACAGCCAAAATCCTGCTGAAATTATTTTCCATTAAGGAGTCTTCACTTAACAAAATCAGCAAACATTTCTTAAACACCTACCTTGTGTTAGGTGCTGGGGGTACAAAATAGCACAGCCTCCAGACTCAAGGACCTTACATGGTCTTATGGGTGGAGAGATAAGACATGTATACAGATATGTATGATACATGGTCTATCATACTTGTGCTAGGGAAGAGAAACAAAGGAAAATTATAGGTGTTGGGGTAAGAACAAGAACATTTTAATTCTTAAATTTCTTCTTTGACCTGTTGGTTTTTATTGATACAGGTGCTGTTTCCACTAATGCAGATTGCATCCCTTCTGTATCTTCCAGTTTTAGGCAGTTTTCTTTCCCCCATATCTTTCCATAAATTTTCTCTCCAGTATATAGGAGACTTCCTATGAGTGCAGCACTCAGGTTTTATTTGGTGTGTCACATTCTTGATACATGACCAGCTCACCTCCTTTTCAGTCATATATAATCATTTTTGTACTACTTTTATGTAAGTGATCATTAATAATATTATTGTAGCATTTAGTCCCCACTGTGGCCCTTTCCATTGTGCTTGGGGTTACTTATCATCTTACTTCTTCTAGGATCATAGTGATCATATAACATTAACATATATGTAGACCTTTGGCAGATGAATAGTTTGGAATAATCAAGTGTGTATGTATAAAGTTACTGGAAGGTTTTTTTTTTAGTTACCTGCACAGATGAAATCACAGATCTAGACCAAAAATATGTATAATACTGTATATAAAATCTAGGAGAGGTACTGCTTGTAGGTGAAGAGTGAGTTAAATGGTTAAGAAGAGATGTTCCAAGTAAGATATCAAGATGTTTCTTTTTTAGTAAATTGTATAGTGTTTTTTATGACATCAAAATCTTAGACTCTAAAAAACAGATAAATTTCAAACAGTACTACTTCATATTGTGCTTTGAGAAAAATAATTTGTATATTGAAGCTTACAGTAGACAATGTAAACAAAAAATGAATAGTATGGTTTCTTTTGGGGAATATGGAATGGTATTGATCTTTTATAAATGTATTTGCATGTAGATAGTATAAAAACATCTGTTTTAAATCATAGAACTGAGAGTTTGTAAGAGTCTGACCTTCTTGTTTTTCATTTGAGGGTATGAAGGCCCAGAGGGTTGTGACTTGCCCATGGTCAGACAGCTAGTAAGTAGCAGAGAAATGATTTGAACCTGTTAATCACATTCAGTACTCTCTCTTGTTTTGCATGACATATCCAAAATGTTTTCTGTCTCACATATATTTAATCTTGAAAAACAATTAAGAACATATTGTAAGATTTATTTCCAGTCTCTGAGACTTCAGATACCTGATTAGTCTGTTAGGTTATAGACATGTCTGAGTAGTCCTATTTAATACCATTGCTCACTTAAAATATCTGCTAAACACATCATAATATAAGCAGATAAATAGTTAAGATAATGGAAGCAGCTGGATGACATAGTGGATAATGCTTAGTATTGTAGAGTCAGGAAGACCTGAATTAAAATTCTTCCTTATATAATTCTTAGCTGTGTGACTCTGGGCAAGTCATTTAACCTCTCTGTGTCTCTGTTTCCTCATTTTTTAAATGAGAGGGAGTGGACTCACTACCTCTAAGGTTTCTTTCAGCAGTAAATATATGACCCTATGAAACATTTAGATAAATCAAGATTGCAATTTTATGGAAGCAAAGTGACCTTAGTTGAAGAGAAAAAAAGTTGTTCGTCATATGTTTCAGTTATATGTTCTCTGTTGTCATGATCGAATTTTAACAAAAAGGGAAACCAAGGCAGGTCTCCACACAAGATAACATTAGCAGGGGCATGCCACCTGTCAATAAATGGGTCAGTGGCTTGACTCCATTAATGACAAAGACATCAAGCAAGAAGAGAGTTCCCCATATATAGGGTTTGGAAAGGACAGAACAAAGAATAGAATGAATAGATGACATCATGGAATTAAGGGGAACATCACTGATTACAGAGCTAAGGTGCAGGAAACGATTTATTTGGTTGAAAGTTTGGTAATGGGAGCTAGCAACGACCCTTCCCTCACCCCACTCCCCCCTTTTCTTCTCAAGAGACTAAGAATAAGAAGTACTCTTTGTTTGAGTCCAGGTGCGAAATAGTGACTTAGACTTTTGAATAGCAAATCAGATATGTTTGAAGGATAGCTTGGTAGAGGAAAGACATCAGTCCCAAACTCCCTTTCTGTTCACACACTTTCTCCAACGTTAATTAAATTCTTTAAGGCTGGAGAGCTGGGTTTTTTAGCTGGGTTTTTAAACTTAACTCATTGCCCACAACTGACCTCTGAACTAAGTTCAGAGACAAAGAACAACGACAGGACAAAATCAATTCATTGTAAATAGGATCAATAAGAAAATGATATTTTTTCAGAAATTCCCTTAAATTTTAAGCTGCCCTGGGAAATGAGTCTTTGACAAAGTGTAACATAGTAATAATTATATTGCAATTGTTTTCTCATTCATTTCTGATTGATTTGTACCAAGAACATTTTTTATTTCAGCTGTAATTTTATTTCATTAGAAAGATTCAGTATATTACAAACACATTTAACTAGCAAATACTTCAATTTTCAATAAAAGGCATCATTTTATCTGTATTATTTATTTTTTAAAAGTGCATGTTTACTTAGTAGCTAATGAAATTCTTGACATCGTAAGTAGCCAAGCTCACAGCTGCTCTCTGATAATTCTCTTTTCAATTTTGCTTTGTAGATCAGTGCATCGTAACAAGAACATACCTGTTCCTTCACAAGTTCTGGTTCTTTAGTGCCGTTTATTATTTCGGCAACTGGGCCTTCATTGTAGTAAGTCTTATCAGTAATTATTCTGCCTCTAACAGTATTTTTAAACTTTTCTTTTTTTCCTCTAATTTGTAGAACAATAATGTGTTTGAACTTTAATGCATTGTTTTCATCCTCTTTTTTTAATAAAGCAATTTTTTTTAAATTCACAGGTCTTCTTAATTGGATTAGTAGTATCATGTTGTAAAGGGAAGAAATCAGTCATTGAAGGAGAAGTGGATGAAGATGATTCAGATTTAAGTGATGATGAACCATCTATGTATTCTTCTTGACAGCCTTTCTCAAAGGTTAATAATTGTCCATTTAAAATTGATTGAATATAACATTCATATAAATCATTTGCCTGAATAGGTTGGACCAACTCATTTCCATCAAAGTGAGAGCATGGACTTATAAAAAAGTATGTATTTTGTTGTTTTATAAAAGAATATTACTGTACCATAGCATATTAATGTTGAAAATAATTATAATAATATGTAAATATACATCCATTGATTCAACAAGGGAATGTTTTCAGGAAGTTTGTTTTTTTTCTCTGATATACAGTAGTGTTGAAATTGATTAAAAATCTTCTGAAATTAATACTCCCTTTTGTTGCTATTTTAAGGTGTAATATATCACTGGTTCTTGTGCCTTTAGCTCTCTGCAGTCATGGAATTATAAAATGTCTTTTACTAATTGTTTGGTACCTAATATTCATATAGTCACAGGTGGTAAATAAATATTGCTTCCAATATTTCCAAATATTGCTTCTGTTTTTCACTTACTATGTAAAGTTACAGCTAAAATAAAAAGTGTATGTAGTTATTAAACTATTCAAATGCAGTTTACATATAAGGATTTTCACTATTTTCAAATTGTAAATAGTAACATGCATGTTATTGTAAATGCAACAGTAAATCTGTTTATGCTTGAAACTATGGCTCCCTAAAATGCATATGCTACATTTTTCAAGTTTGGTGTAATATAAATCTCTAGATTTCAAGTTCTTGTATTAAATGGGGCCGTATTTATCATTGCCAATAATACTTGCTTCTGAAAAGTGGTTAAAGCTGTGGATCAGGGCTTTTTAATATAGCACCTATGAAACAAAACTGTTTTGTTTTATTATTTAATTGAAAGTGTCTCATTCTAAGCATCTGAATAAGTATATTAAACTCTTATTATATGGTGTGGCTGAACTGTGGGGGTGGAGTACAGTTAATCTTCACTTTTGATTAAATAAATACTGATAAAAACTGATAAAACCTAGGTAATTTGATGGCCTCATTATTATGAGATTATTAACAATACAATAATTTGAGGATCTATCATTTCATCAGTGTGAGCATTTTCTTCATCAGTGAAGCATCACAACCACTTTTAAGTGCCTTAGTAACTCTGGAAAAATTCATTGCCTCAAGGTCATCCCCAGCTGAGGCTCTGCCCCATTGGGCTAGGCTGGTCCTCAGCTGGGACTGTACTCTGATCCTTTTAGCTTGCACTTCCCTGGCAAAGCCTTCAGGAAGACAGCAACCTCTCATTCTGTATCAGTGTAATACAAACTGACATTTTTTGTCTTACATTTATATCCACAGCTTGAATGGGTAGTTTTTACCATTTCCAAGTGAGAAAGCCAAGGCAGAGAAAGATTGAGAAACATTAACCAGAATTATAATATGTATTTGGCATTATTTCCTAATGACACTAATAAATTTGCTCTGCAAAGATCAAAGCTGAATCTGTTGCTTGGTGAATGATTACTGTGTTGTTCTTAATAACTTTAATTTTAAATGACTTTCTTAACAGCCTAGCAGTTTATCCATTCTTGGTTGTAAGTTAAAAAATTGTGTGGGATGTAAAAAAGAATTAACACTAATGAATAGCAATGTAGACTGCTGAACATAATCACAAGTTGTTCATACAACTATATGTTCTAGTTGCTTTATAAACACCGTATGTGTGTGTTTGTATGTATAAATACATGTTTATACACACACACATATTTTTAAAATGTACCAGTCATTGGGATTTACAGGTTGCTACCAGTGGAAAGTCAGAGGTTCTCAGTTCAGATTCTGGTTCTCCCTATGTGTCCTTAAGCAAAATTGGAAGGCTTTAATTTTCATGTCTTCATGAAGGGTTAGAATGGATATTTTTAAGGTCCCCCCCAGCTCTTAGTCTCTTAGTCCCCTGATCTATTACTAAACATTAGGGGGACCCAAGGTGCTACAGTAGCTTACATTTATATAATACATAATAAAAATTCAACTATATGTACACATTGGGTATGTTATCTTAAATCCATTTGATGATACTCAGTTTTATAAGTGAATAAATTAATTTTTTCATAAAGAATTCCTTGTACATAATTATTAATGTTATATTTTTCTGATGGTTCTTAGTTTTCTAGTCATAAGGAGTTCTCAGCAGTCCTTAAACATTTGTGCCTATGGTCAACACCATCCCCTCAAAAAAAATGCACTATAAATTACCTGTTAACAATGACTAAATGTGAAAAAGAAAAAATTGAATCAAACCTTCCATTAATGATAAAAAGATTGTAGTTATAATAATTTATTGTGCCATACAAATTAGGTCTTTTCTTTTTTTAACAAAATGGTTAGTGTGACCATCATAGGCTTTTAAATTAGTAAGTTTGGTTGCCAGTTTTTTTTTCTTATAAATGATATCATAAAATCTTTTGAATTTGGACTAAACTGAGATAGAGTAAAAGGAGGGGGAAAAAATCTCTCCCAGATTTCTGAAGTCTACAGTAGAGTATCTCCAAGTGCAATTTAAGGTCAAAACTTCAATATACTCCTACACTAAGATATGGTACTGTTAAGAAGGAATGTGTCCCCAAACCTTAATCTGACTTCTGGGTTAGAACCAGGGTTTCTGCTGAAGTTTCTTCATATACCCAAATGATACCAAAGGAGCTAAACTTCTAGGGTACTACTGACATTTCAAATTGGCAGAGTATGAATACACCCCATATTTTGAATTTTGTGCTTAGTCTATCAATTGCCAAAGGAAAAGGAACTGGTTCCCCACCTGCAAAATTTAAATCCTTGACCATTTTTGGGTTGCTTGAAAGAATCCATTAGTCTGAGGCTGTACCTTGGAGCCTACATGGCTTTAACCTTTCATTTGCTCCTTTCTCTACTTCCTCATATTTATGTGCCCTTGTGGGCCACAAGTTGGAATCAGGTGAGGAGATAATTTTTGGCATATTATCCAGTACTAGGGAAATAATTCCATGAAATAACATTAGATGTTCTCATGTTGATAACTAGTTACCCACTGGTTGTTTTGTTAATTTACATTTATAGGATATCCCAAAAATCTTAGTGCAGTTTTAAGCTATAGGATTATGGCTTTGGAGTTAGAAGGCATCTTATAAACTTTTAAGTCCAAACTTTATATTTTTTAAATATAATTTTCTCTCCTTCCCATCTTTTCTTCCCCAGTTTTTAAAAAAAAGGAAAGAAAAATTATTTTAACTAATATGCTTGGTATGCTATACCAATTAAACCATCAAAGAATTGTTTTTTGAACTAGAAGAAATAAGAACATTTTTCTGGAGGAACAAAAGGTCAAAAATAGCTAGAGAATCAGTGAAAAAAAAAAGGAAGGTGGCAGTATCAGATCTCAGACTATAACTGCAAAGCAGTAATCATCAGAACAATCTGTTACTAGGTAAGGAAATAGAGTGGTTTATCAATAAAATAGATTAGACACACAGCATACAGGAGTTAATGACCACAACCTAGGATAATCATCCCCATCTCTTCATGTTTTACTCTCCAAAGATGGAGTTTGTCTTTCCCTCACTGAATTTACCATCTCTTAATCCTTTTTATTATTTCCCTATCCCTACCTGATTCTCTTTGGAATTTAATTTCTATGCCAGATTCTATGCATGTGTGTGTGTGTGTGTGTGTGTGTGTGTGTGTGTGTGTGTGTGCAACCTTCATTTGTCCAGATCAAAGCGATGAGGTTCAAGTGCATCCTGGTTTCATCCATTTCATGTTTGTATAGACTTGTGGTTATTTGAAATCCATTCTAGCTTCTTTTCCCCTCCATTTCCTAGTGTGTTCTAAACTCCTTTCATTTTAAGATCAAAATATAACAAAACTGCCTTCCTATTCCCTCAATGGCCTTTGAAGACAAATATGCTTCTGAGGTTATATTTGTTTCTTTTCTCACCGTTATAAATATTTCATCATGATATAGTTTCTTCCATTTCTGTCTACTCAGCTGTGGTCTATTAATAAGGAATATTTAGAAGTCCTCTGTTTCATTGAAGGTCCATTTTCCCACCCATATGATTATACTCAGTTTTATTCCTACGTTATTGTTGCCATTTGTCTCTCTTTAGTATTCCAAGCATTTCTCTCCTATATAATGGTAATTTGACAACTGTGGCTCTTGGGTACTTCTGCTCTTTCTTTCTAGGGTAATAAAGGAAAAGCATCCTGGAATCAGTATGGGATATGACCATGACAGCCTGCAGACCATTTTCTTAGACCAAGTTCTATATTTTGGGAGGACTTCTCATCCCAGATGAGTACTCAAGACTATATGGCATTAATTAGCATTTATATGCAATGTTAAAGTTGTGTCCTTTTTTTTTCTATTTTTTTTATTTATTTTTTTTAAACAAATGTTTTATTAACTTCTGTTTTACATCATTCATTTCCGCCAGATTTTGAGTTACAATCATTTTCCCCCCATTATTCCCCTACCCAACCTCCCAGAATAGCAGTCCCACAAGATATCGCTTCCTCCAATCTGCTCTCTCCCATACCTTCTCCCATACCCCCATCGACTTTTCCATTAGAGGAAGATGAATCTTTGTGTCCCAATGCCTGCACATCTTATCTCCCAATTATAGGCAAAAGAGTATTAATAATAGTATTTATATATATTTGAAACATCTAATGTTACGACCTCAAATTTCAGATCCATTTCCTTCCTCCCTTGTCACCCATTCCTTCTTGGGAGATAAGTAATTCAGTATATGTTGTACATGTCTAGCTATGCAAAACATTATCATAGTAGATATATTGTACAAGGCTGCTTATAATTTCCTCCCACTCATCCCACCCCCCACCTGGTCCATTCCCTACATGATCCTGTCCCTCTTCTATAGTGGGTACTTCCAACCTCCCCTCACCCCAAGGATGCCCTCCCATCCATCATCCCTCCTCTCATCCCCCTTCCCCCTATCCTGCTGCAGGTTGAGATATCCCATTTAGTATGTATGTCATTTTCTCCCTGAACCAAATTCAATGTGAATGTGGTTTTGCCTTTTTAGCCTTCCTTATTCTCCCCCTCCTTTGCAACCACTTCCCCTACATGAGATAGTTTACCCTACCATGTCTCTCCCCGTCTCCTCTTGCCACTTTCCTCTCTCACCTCATAATTTCATCCCTTGAGTATTCTCCCTTCCCAACAAATTCAACCTATGCCCTCTATCCATATAGAACTGTAACCATATACACACACATTCACATATGTATTCATATGACCACACCCCCTTCTACCATTATTTTCATAGTGAGAAAGATATCATCAGTCACAGATAGTACTTTTCCATATAGGAATGTAAATAGTTCAACTTTGATAAGTTCCTTTTGATTTCTTTTCCCTGATTACCTTCTCAGGCATCTCTTCCTTCTTGCGTCTGGATGTCAAATTTTCTATTCAACTCTGGTTTTTTCCTCAAGAATGCTTGAAAGTCCTCTATTCCACTGAATGACCATATTTTCCCCTGAAACAAAATACTCAGTTTTGCTGGGTAGGTGACCCTTGGGTTCATTCCCAGTTCTTTTGCCCTCTGGAATATCATATTCCATGCCCTTCGATCCCTCAGTGTAGAAGCTGCCAGGTCCTGGGCTATTCTGATTGTGTTTCCACAATATTGAAATTGTTTCTTCCTGGCTGCTTGTAGTATTTTCTCCTTGATCTGGGGATTCTGGAACCTGTCTATAATATTTCTGGGAGTTTTCTTTTTGGGATCTTTTTCAGGAGGTGATCGGTGGATTCTTTCAACCTCTATTTTGCCCTCTGGATCTAAAACATCAGGGCAGTTTTCCTTGAGAATTTCTTGAAGGGTGATTTCTAGGTTCTTTCCTTGATCATGGCTTTCAGGTAGTCCAATAATTTTTAAATTGTCTCTCCTGGATCTATTCTCCAGGTCAGTGGTTTTTCCCATGAGATATTTCACATTGCCTTCTAATCTTTCGTTTGTTTGGATCTGCTTAACAGCATCTTGATTTCTCATAAAGTCATTAGCTTCCATTTGCTCCAGTCTAACTCTGAAGGAATGAATCTCCTCAGTGAACTTTTGAGATTCTTTTTCCATCTGGCAAATTCGACTTTTTAAGGCATTCTTCTCCTCATTGCCCTTTTGGGCCTCCTTTGCCATTTGAGTTAGTCTATTTTTTAAGGTGTTGTTTTCCTCAGTCAGGCTGTTGACCCTCATTTCATACTTTTCCTGCATCCTTCTCATTTCTCTTTCTAATTTTTCCTCCACTTCTCTTATTTGATTTTTAAAGTCCTTCTTAAGGTCCTCTATGGCCTGCAACCCGCTCATGTTTTCCCCTGGGGCTTTTGGAGCAGGACTTCTGACCTCACAGTCCTTTTCCCGCTCTATGCCCCCAAAATAGGAGTCTAGGGTTGCATTTTTCTGTTTCCTTTGCCTTGGCATGTTGCCACTTAATTGCTTGACTTTTGGGCTTGTTGCCACACTATGGCTTTAAGGCCAGCTAGAGGAATTTTCGTCCCGAACGTGTGGGGGGCAACTTCCGTTTCTGGCAAGCTATAAACCCACCCACAACTTCCACCCTAGATCACAATCCAGATCCAGGGAGGTTAAAGCAAGAGCGATTACCCCCCAAGACTGATCGCTGGATCTCCCCACGATTTGTAGGCTGGGAGCCGGAAATGCCTCTGAAAACTACAAAATGGCGTGTCTCCTCAGCAGCTTCTAGCCCCCAGGGGAGGGAGCTGACGCATTCCCCAAATACAGGTCCCAAAGTCCATAGGACACTAACCTCTTACTTTGTCCTAGGCATGTCTATGTTGATAATTCTTGAGTCGCCACAGCTCCTGGTGTTCTGGGGTTCCTCCAGCTGGCTGCTGGCCCTGCTGCCCTGGGGCTAAAACCTCGGCTCACCCGGACATGGGCTGGGCTAGGCTCGGCTCCTGCGCTCTGGGCTCTGCGCGCGCTGCGTGCTGCCGGCTCCCAGACCGCTGCGCTGGTCCTTCCTGCAGGGCTGCTGGGCTGTCCTCAGCGGGAGGTTAGCTTCTCTGTGTCATTCTGTGGGTGCTGGGGCTCCAGAAGTTGTTCAGATTCCTTTTTTACATAGTTTGTGGGGAATCTGGGGGCAGAGAGGCTTGGACAAGCTGTTTCTACTCCGCCATCTTGGCTCCGCCCCCCGTGTCCTTTTTATACATAAGATATCAGTAGCACTCATAGGAATATGACAGTACCAAAAGTCAGGCATATACTAAGATTGCATAGAAATGGGATATATAATTTAATATAGTATTATAGTCCTAGCTAACAGAAGAGGGAGGAGAGGGCTCAGGACTGAACTGTGATATTAGCCATGAGTTCTTATGCAAATAGAGACCCATAACACTCCTGAATGTGCAGATTGTCCCAAAGAAACAACTGAAATCATCACTGACTTTTGGGAGACTATGAATTATTTCAGGGAGGAAAGAATGTGTGTAATGGAAAAGAGAAACAATCACTATTACACAAATTAATTCTTTTAGATTGCTTCTGTGACTACTGGTTCTAGAATTCCTACTGGATAGATGTTGCAACTGACCTTTTCTCAAAAGTCCTTGAATCTGGTGGTTTCATTTTCAGCTGTTGTGAATTTTCCCCAATAATCAGTTAACGTTTAAATTCCTACACTTGGGGTTGAAATAATTTTTAAAACCCTACATATAATTCCCATGACACAGAATTTTTATCTTAGTTAAATCACATGGAGAAATAGTATGAAATGAAAATAGAAAGGTAGCTTGGAGTTAAATGTAGAAGGTATTGACAGGATCAGTGGTTTAAAGTATGACTCTTTTCCTTTACTAATAGAATGGAAGTATTAATTTCTCCCTTGTTTTCAGCGTGTGTTGAGGCATAGCCAGGTGCACTTTAAATTGGAGATGGCTCCTTCTGAAGCCCTGTGCACACTAGGGCAGGTTTAGCCAAGCTCCCTGACTCACTCTACTGTTCTCTCTCTATTTCCATCCCTTTTTCCTTTTCTCCCCTTCCCTGTCTCCATGGTTCTCTCTTCCCCTTTCAAGCCCAGTGAGGAGTACAACCCAAATGAGTCCATAGGGCCATCTCAGCTGTGAAGGGATTCAGCAGTCAAGATACCGTGTCTTAAAAACAAATGAGAAACTAAAAAACAAATGGCTATCAGTTCAAGACAATGTTTTGTACATCTGTGATTACTATATCTTTTGAGTAAATGTACCTTCATAATGTTACCTAGTTGAGAACGGAGTGCTAAGTAATGTTATCAGTAGTATTGAGGAGAAACCAACTGGCACTGGGAGATTGATATTAAAGGAAGGTCAAGCCCCCTTGGATAGGTACTTGAGAATATTACATTAAAAGTATTTCACCGGGGGCGGAGCCAAGATGGCTGAGTAGAAACAGCTCATCCAAGCCACTCTGCCCCCAGATTCCCCCCAAACAATGTAAAAGGGGACTCTGAACAACTTCTGGAGCCCCAGCACCCACAGAATGACACAGAGAAGCTAACCTCCCGCTGAGGACAGCCCAGCAGCCCTGCAGGAAGGACCAGCGCAGTGGTCTGGGACCTGGCAGCGCGCAGAGCGCAGGAGCCGAGCCGAGCCCAGGTCCACGTGAGCCGAGGTTTTAGCCCCAGGGCGGCAGGGCCAGCAGCCGGCTGGAGGAACCCCAGAACACCAGGAGCTGTGGGGACTCCAGAATTATCAACATAGACTTGCCTGGGACAAAGTAAGAGGTTAGTGTCCTATGGACTTTGGGACTGGTATTAGGGAATGCGTCGGCTCCCTCCCCTGGGGGCTAGAAGCCGCTGAGGACAAACGCCATTTTGTAGTTTTCAGAGGCAGCTCCCGCTCCCAGCCTGCAAATTTGTAGGGAGATCCAGCGATCAGTCTTGGGGGGTAATCGCTCTTGCTTTAACCTCCCTGGATCTGGATTGGGATCTAGGGTGGAAGTTGTGGGTGGGTTTACAGCTTGCCAGAAACGGAAGTTGCCCCCCACACGTTCGGGACGAAAATTCCTCTAGCTGGCCTTAAAGCCATAGTGTGGCAACAAGCCCAAAAGTCAAGCAATTAAGTGGCAACATGCCAAGGCAAAGGAAACAGAAAAATGCAACCCTAGACTCCTATTTTGGGGGCATAGAGCAGGAAAAGGACTGTGAGGTCAGAAGTCCTGCTCCAAAAGCCCCAGGGGAAAACATGAGCGGGTTGCAGGCCATAGAGGACCTTAAGAAGGACTTTAAAAATCAAATAAGAGAAGTGGAGGAAAAATTGGAAGAGAAATGAGAAGGATGCAGGAAAAGTATGAAATGAGGGTCAACAGCCTGACTGAGGAAAACAACACCTTAAAAAATAGACTAGCTCAGGGGCGGCTAGGTGGCGCAGTGAATAGAGCGCCGGCCCTGGAATCAGAAGGCCCTGAGTTCGGAGCCGGCCTCTGACACTTAACCATCCGAACAAAAAAACCTAGCCGTGTGACCTTGGGCAAGTTACTTAACCCCAATTGCCCTAAAGGGGCGGCTAGGTGGCGCAGTGAGTAAGAGTGTCGGCCTCGGAGTTTGGATGACCCGAGATCAGATCCGGCCTCAGAAAATGAGCACCCACGAATAAATAACGACTAGCCGTGTAACCTTGAGCAAGTTACTTAACCCCAATTGCTTAAAAAAAAAATATATATATATAAAAAAAAAAAAATAGACTAGCTCAAATGGCAAAGGAGGCCCAAAAGGGCAATGAGGAGAAGAATGCTTTAAAAAGTCGAATTTGCCAGATGGAAAAAGAATCTCAGAATTTCACTGAGGAGATTCATTCCTTCAGAGTTAGACTGGAGCAAATGGAAGCTAATGCCTTTATGAGAAATCAAGATGCTGTTAAGCAGATCCAAACAAATGAAAGATTAGAAGGCAATGTGAAATATCTCATGGGAAAAACTACTGACCTGGAAAATAGATCCAGGAGAGACAATTTAAAAATTATTGGACTACCTGAAAGCCATGATCAAGGAAGGAACCTAGAAATCACCCTTCAAGAAATTCTCAAGGAAAATTGCCCTGATGTTTTAGATCCAGAGGGCAAATAGAGGTTGAAAGAATCCACAGATCACCTCCTGAAAAAGATCCCAAAAAGAAAACTCCCAGGAATATTATAGCCAGGTTCCAGAATCCCCAGATCAAGGAGAAAATACTCCAAGCAGCCAGGAAGAAACAATTTCAATATTGTGGAAACACAATCAGAATAGCACAGGACCTGGCAGCTTCTACACTGAGGGATAGAAGGGCATGGAATATGATATTCCAGAGGGCAAAAGAACTGGGAATGAACCCAAGGGTCACCTACCCAGCAAAACTGAGCATTTTGTTTCAGGGGAAAATATGGTCATTCAGTGGAATAGAGGACTTTCAAGCATTCTTGAGAAAAAACCAGAATTGAATAGAAAATTTGACATCCAGACACAAGAAGGAAGAGATGCCTGAGAAGGTAATCAGGGAAAAGAAATCAAAAGGAACTTATCAAAGTTGAACTATTTACATTCCTATATGGAAAAGCAATAACTGACTGATGATATCTTTCTCACTATGAAAATAATGGAAGAAGGGGGTGTGGTCATATTAAAAAAAAAAAAAGACTACCACCAGTAATAACAGCAGCACCATTTGCAAGCTCTTTAAGTTTTGCACAGTGCTTTTGTAAATAACTCATTATCTCATCACAATATTGTGTGAGGTAGGTGCTATTATCCCCATTCTACAGGTAAGAAAATTATGAGACAGAGAAGTTGTATTACACAAGATTGCACAGCTAGTAAGCTTCTGAGGCTAGATTTGAACCCACAACACCCCATCTAACCTCCATAACTTTGCACTGGCTATTTCTATCCTTGGTGTGATCTTCCTCAATCTTTACTTCATGAAATCCTTTGCTGACCTCAAAAATTAGCTCAAAACCTCTTTCTGCCTGAGATTTTTTTCAATACTAGTACTAGTAACAGATACTAGTACAGTACTAGTATTTGGTATTTGCCTATATATTTATATGTTGTGGTCCCTTTTAGAATATAATTATAACTATATTTTTCTTCACTTTTATACTGGTATCTCTAGACCCCCTAGCATAAAGTAGGTGCTTAATAAATATTTGCATCACTTGAAAAAAAAAAAAGTATTTCACCAACCCTAGAGGCCTGAGAGGAAATGGAGTGATAGCTCATTACTTGGTTCCTTCTTATGGTTCCAGCCTTGTTACACTTTACTCCCTTCCAGCCATTCTGAATTACTTGCAAGTTCCTCAAATATAACTCTGTCTTCCAGCTCTATGCCTTTTCACTGTCTGTACTCCATTCCTAGAATATTCTTCCATCTCATCTCCATCTCCACCTCAATTTTCCTGGCTTCCTTCAAAATTCATCTCAAGTCCTACTTTCTGTAGACCTTTCCTGGTTCATTCCAGCTGACAGTCCCTTCCCTTTTCAGATTGCCTCCCATCTACTCCGCATATATCTTGAATGTAACTAGTTGTTTACATATTGTCTCCCTAGTTGTTAGAATATATGCTCCTTGAGGGCAGGGATCATCTTTTTGTCTCTCTTTGTATATCTTTAGTGTATACACAGTGCCCAGTACGTAGTGGTGCTTAATAAATGCTTACTGACTAATGGACAGGAGAAAGGTCCTTATTGTTCTCTAGCTTAAGCCAAGTTACACAATTATAGATCCATAACCCATCCAGTCCAAAGGTATCACTTGTAGGAAGTATCAAGGATGGGATTGAACCAGGCCCTCTGACTTAAGAGCTAATTTTCTTTCCAGCATAGAATGATACCCTTTTTAGTACCTCTAAATTCAAATATAGATATTCCAGATCTTGAGTGACTTTCCCTCTCAAGGGCCTATTTCAACAATACTCCATACCTTTCCAGGACTAAGTGCCCCAATTTTCCCTAATTGATTCATTTTAGCTACTGATGTAAACCCACCAATACTCTCAATATTTTCCTCTAATCCTTAGATAAGGTAGAAAAGGAAGAAAAGCTTATAGAGATGAGTGGGAGTGGGTGAGAACTGTGCTCCAATTGCTTAGCCTTTTTATGAACTCAGACAAACATTTATGTTGGGAAAGAGGAAAGGCAGAAGATGCCAGTTGCTTGTTTTTCAGTCATTCATTCATGTCCAACTCTTTGTGACTTATCCGGTGGGTTTTGGTTTTTTGTTTTTACAAAGATACTAAAGTAGTTTGCCATTTCTTTCTCCATTGTGTTCCCATTTTACGGATGAGGAATTGAGGTAAACAGAGGTTAAGTGACTTGCCCATAGTCACACAGCTAGTAAGTGTCTAAGGCCAGAACTCAGGAAGTCAGATCTTTATGATTTCAGGTCCAGTGTTCTATCCACTGCACCACCTAGCTACCCATACCATTGCTACTAAGTAGTATTTGTATTTTCATGCCCAATTACAGTAATGGTTGTTATAAATATTTAATCATATACTTCTCATTACTTTTTTTAAACAGGAGACTAATTAAACAGTGAATATAAAGAATTCAGAGAAGCATGGGAAAACTTACATGATCTAATACACAAAAGCCAAGTAAACAAAATCAGAACAAAAGAAATACAGTGTAACTGGGAAGAATAAACAAGACAAAACTAAACACTTCTTAATTTTAATGGCCAAATTTGGCTCTAAAAATAAGAGAAAAGAACAAGGTATCTTTTTCCTATGTATGAAGAATTGGGAGAGACTATGGGGTGGGGAACATCCCACATACTGTCAAACTTTAGTTAGTATGATGGTTAGTTTTAGTGAACTGCTGTTGTTTATGTGTCTTTGTCTCTTCTATCTCTGTCTTTCTGTCTCTCTGTTTCTTCCCTTCCCCCTATTCTAAGGAATAACATAATGAGTAGGGTTGGAGGAAGGATATATTTGGAAATGAAGATGATGTGAAAACAAAAAAATGCATAAAACCATTTTGAAAGTATGAGACAAGAAAGAATGTGATTTAATTGGCTGATGTTCACTTTACAACTTTTCAGGAGTACTTCTGTCCAAGGGGTACATCTGTGGTTTGTGATGTCAGTTTTATGCCATGAACTGAGGGGAAAAAATTAGAATCTTGCCAGTTTCATGTCAAACTACTGGCTGTTTCCTCACAGTACAATTGTCAAGGTTGCTTGACATTCCAAATTTTATATTTCTGAAACTTTCCACTTAAAAAATCTTTTGAGATTTTACTTTATATTTCTGGGTTGTATTGTGAAATTTCAGTAATAAAAGTTAAGCTATATTTGTGAAGTAAAAGAATAAAAGTTTAGTTTCCAAGTCTTAAGATTTTGATGCCATTTTTAAAAAGCAGCATCATTTACAGTTGGTTCCTGATTATGGCTTCTCCAAATTACACATACTCAGATCAGTAAGCCTCCAGAAGCAAATCAACTCTTAGTCCCCAAGCATTCTGTTCTCTACCTGTTGAATAGTTGAGTGGTTGGACAGAGAGGATTCACAGATATATAGCATCACAGATTTAGAAATGAATGAGACGTTAGAAGACACCTCATCCAACTCACTTTATAGATGGGGAAACTAAGGCCGAGTGAGATGAGGTGATTTGCTCAAAGTCACCCAGGATCTATGACTCCAAGTCCAGCACTCCTTATGCTAAACCAGGAGTGGAGAAACTGCCAGCCTTGAGGCCACATGTAACCTTCTAGATACTTGGGTGTGGCTTTTTGACTGAGTCCAAGTTTTACTCAACAAATCCTTTTATTTTAAATGAAATTTTATGTTTATTTTTAGTTTACATCATTCATTTCCACAAGATTTTGAGTTACAAATTTTCTCCCTGTCTTTCCCCTACCCACCACCCCAAAACAGCGATCCCACTGTATACCCTCTCCCCCGATCTTCTCTCCTATATCCTTCCCCTTTCCCCCTCTGACTTTCCAGTAGGGCAAGATGGATCTCTATATCCCAGTGCCTGTATATCCTATTTCCTAGTTACATGTAATAAAAAATGATAATAATATATTTTTTAAATATTTGATTTTAAAACTTTGAATTCTAGATTCTTTTGCTTCCTCCCTCATCACCCACTCTTACTGGGAAGATAAGCAATTAGTAGGTTGCAAAATGTGTAGCTATGCAAAACATTTCCATAGTGGATATATTGTGAAAGATTGACTATATTTCCCTCCATCCTATCCTGCCCCCCACTTATTCTATTCTCTTCTTTGACCTTGTCCCTTTTCAAAATTATGTGCTTCCAACTTCCCTCCCCACTACCTGCCCACCCCTCCATCATCCCCTATCTCATCCTCTTCCCCCCTACTCTCCTGTAAGGAGAGATACCCTATATAGTGTATAGTCATTCCCTGAGAATTCAATGAGAGTAAGGTTGACCCATTCCCTTTTGCCTTCGTGTTCTTCCCCTCCATTGTACCAGTTTTCCCTTACCTCTCCTGTATGAGATAATTTACCCCCATTCTGTCTCCCTTCATCTCTCATTATATTCCCCTCTCATCTATCAATTTCACCTTTTAAGTATCATCCCTTCCTATTCAACTGGTTCTGTGCCCTCTATGTATACCTGTACACATATATACATACTCAAATATGTATTCATATGCCCATATACTCTCCTATATACACATATGTATGTATGCATACACATATATATACACACATTTATATTCCCTTCAACTATTCCCATACTGAGAAAAATTTTATAAGTTATAATTATCATTTTTCCATGTAGGAATGTAAATAGTTTGACTTTGATAAGTTCCTTATGATTTCTTTTCTCTGTTTACCTTCTCATGCTTCTCTTGTTTCTTGTATGTGAATGTCAGATTTTCTATTCAGCTCTGATTTTTTCATCAAGAATGCTTGAAAATCCCCTATTCCATTGAATGACCATATTTTCCCCTGAAACATGATACTCAATTTTGCTGGGTAGGTGATTCTTGGTTTTAATCCCAGTTCCTTTAACCTCCAGAATAACATATTCCTAGCCCTTCGATCCCTCAGTGTAGAAGTTGCCAGATCCTGTGTTATCCTTATTGTGTTTCCACAATATTGAAATTGTTTCTTCCTGGCTGCTTGTAGACTTTTGAGCTTTTTGCCATAATAGAACTCTGCTTCCAGAGAGGAGAGCTTTGTCCCAAATCACTGGGTTTTTTACAGATGCCAGAGCTATTAGTTGGCTGCCCTCTCTGAAGCCTCCATAAGCTTTGACACCTGGTCACATACCCCAGGACCTCCACCCAAGACAGGAATACAGACCCAAGCAGGTTAAAGCAAGAGTGATTACCCCTCTGAATGGTTGCTTGGTCCACTTACAATCTGCAGGCCAGGAGCTCTGAAGCAGCCACAATATGGCAGCTGCATGGCCGTCGCACCTCAGCCACTTCTCCCTTGGTGGGGTAGAGGCTGGACTGTACTCCCAGATCCCCTGTTCCCAAAGTCCACTGACCTCTCACTTTATCTTTGGCCTTTATGGATTGACAATTCTGGAAAGTGCCACAGCTGCTGGCGATCCACTCTTCCAAAGTCCCTCCAGCCTTGGCTGGTTGGGCACCCTGGGTCTAAAACCACAGACTCATGCAGGGCTGTGTTCTACTCCCAGTATGCTGCAAAGGACCCTTCCTGCTGGCCTGCTGGTCTGTCTTCAGCGGAAGGTTTGTTTCTCTCTGTCACTTTGTAGGTTCTGTAGCCCTAAAGTTTGTTTAGAGTAATTTTTATAGGTATTTGAGGTGGTTATGGGTAGGGGTGCACAGGGAGTTCTCCTGCTTCTATGCCGCCATCTTGGCTCTTCCCCCTCAACAAATCCTTTTATTAAAGGGATTTGTTCTGTGAAGTTTGAATTCAGTCAAAGGGCTGCACTTGAGAACCTAGACGGCCACATGTGACCTGGAAGCTACAGATTCCCCACCCTTGCACTAAACTATGATGCCTCTCAATGAGTACCTACTATGTGCATAGCACCCTGCTGAGGACTGTGAAGTATGAAAACTGGAATAAGAGACAGCTTCTTCCCTTGGGGCACTTACAATCAAGGAGAACAGCAAGGATAGGAATAAATGGAAGTACAGTGGAAATAGAATTTGATAACTACCACAAAAGAAGAATAAACAAAATGGTATGGGAGTTTAGGGAAGGAAGCAAAGATTACCTTTGGCTGAGGGAAAAGAACATGGGACTTGAAGGTTTTGTGGTGATGTCTTTGAATGATAAATAAAATTAGGATGAGCAGTAATGGGAAAGGGTTTTCAGAAGAGAAAGAACATAGGAAATCATTTTTTTAAATGTCAGTTGAATGTCTCTTTGACTATACTTGATGTATTGTGTTATTGAAAGAGTATTAGGATAATAGGATTCTTGAAAAAGTACTAGTTTGGGAGAAGCCAAGGATAATTTGGCCCCATATTACAGAGGATTTTGAAAGCAAGATTGTCAAAGGTGAGTCATTACAAATTTTGAGCAAGGATGGATAGTATACTTGTTTACAGAGAAGCACAGAATCAAACGTGTGAGGTAGAAAGGAACATAAAGATAACCTACTACCTTTCCAGCTGAGAAAGCAGACAGAGGTGAAGCAACTTATTTACAGTCATACAAGAGGTAAGTGATTGAGCCAAGATTTGAACACAGATCATCTGATTCTGAATCTAGTGCTGTTTCCACAATTTCACAAGCAGCAATTTTTAATTGATTTGCTAATTTGTCCCACCCCTCTGTAAAGCCATGCACAAGCAGCTTTCCATTGGACTGCCGCTTTGAAAAGCTTTCAAGGTTCTATATGTAATCACATAGTATAGTGAACACTCTTATTTATTCAGTAACAAATCAGAGCAAAACATTCACAGAAAATCAAGGTACAGCATTCAGAATGTTACAACTTATCACAGAAAATCAAAATACAGCATTTACCATGTCACAACTCAGCAACGTATCACTAAAATGGCCACATAGTTTTCACCAAAGTGATCACATAGTTTTAAACAAAGTATAATCATTTAATTAATTATTCAATTGTAACTCAATCATTGGTAACTCAATTATTCAATCATAAAGTACAAAAGGTCAAAATCCTCCACTCATGAGGCACACTAAGTTACAAATCAGTCACTATTCAGTAATCAGTCACTATTCAATCATCAATCACTACTCAGTCATCAGTCACTACTCAGACATCAGTCACCCTCTTAAGGGGTAGTGGAAAATACACAGGCCATCCACCCCTCAGTCAAAAGTTAATCACAATTTCATCACTACTCAGTACCCACAGAGAGGTCTTTTCATCTTGGCTTTCAGCTTCCATGGCTCTTCTTCCATGGCCCCAGCTCCCTCCTGAATCTAACCAACCGCTACCTGAGTTCAAAGGGAGACAGCTCCCAGTTCCTTGTCCAGCTCTCTGTGCAGTTCCTGCTCAGCATTGGAGCTCACAGTGTCCAGTCCATCTCAAATCCTTCACAGTGTCTGTTCCTGGCAAAATAAGGCTTAACAAAGCCACAACAACAATCATGCACATTAACAAAGCCACAGCAACATTACTACAGAATACCAGCACCACAGTCATGCTTCTTCAGCCTTCTGCAGCTCCAGATGGCTCTCAGAAATCTTCAGCAGCTCTATTCTCAAAATCAAAATCACTTTCTCCATGGAAGTTCCAGTCCAGCAGCAGCAGCCCAGCCTTCAGGTGCTCATCCCAATAAGTTCTGACTGTCCAGCTTGTGCTCTTCCTTTAATTACAGTATAGTTCCTCCATGTTCAGCCCCTTCCTCTTATGTCAGCAATAGGAGTTCATGCCTTCTCTTTAACAGAGGCTTAATTTGAAACTAGGTGCTAAGTACCTCTTCTTTTTCCAATACAAAGGGATCTTCAAATTTCATTACCATTCCACCCCACCAAAGAGTATAAGTAGTTATGTAGTTTCCTTAGGTAAGTCCTTATTTCTTCAGAAAGCAACTGCTCCAGATAATTCACCATTTTGCCTTCCAGAAGTAATCTGTTCTGTTGCCCCCACCTTTCACCCCTGGACAGATGGAACCATTCTTCTACACTAACTTGTATCTTGTTATTCTCATTTAGTTAATTATGTTATTATATCTATAAGTGCTTATTTCCCTCCAGAAAAATTACCTCAAGTAAATAGTGTAGTATACTAGTTTAATAGATATAGCAGTGGACTTATAGTCTAGAAAACCTGAATTCAAATCCTACCTTTGACATTAGTTATGTGATCATGGATAAATCACTTAACCTCTCAGAGCCTCAGTTTCCTCATGTATAAAATGAAAGGGATTGACCAGATGGCCTTTAAAGGTCCCTTCTAGTTCTGAATCTGTGAATTCAGATTTATATAACACTTAAGCGTTTGCAAAGTCTACCCCACCCCCCATAACCTAATTGTGAGATAACTAAGGTATCATTATCCTTTTGCAAATGAGGCAACTGAGTTTCAAAGGTAACCTATCCTTAGTTACATATCAGCTTAAGTATCTGAGGCACTTCCACTAGTAGCTTTTCCTAGTCGTTCCAGAAAAGAGCTATACGTATCTGGGAAATTCCGTGATTTACAACAGACTTTTCCAAAAGTGTCATGAATTAATGATGTTTTAGTTGATTTCAGAAAAATGACCACCCTAAGTCTTCAGAAAGACATAGACATTCATTTCCCTGACACTTTTTTAAAAGGTAGAGGACTATTCGTTTTTTTCAATGTCCACCTTATGTCTGATATACCAGAGAAATTGTCTCCTGTTTCATTGTAACTGCTTTGCTTTAAATTGTTTGGCTTTGGGAGGGAAAAACTCATCAGAGTTATATTTCCTGGGTGGTGACTGATGTGAAATGAAAATGACTTCCCCCTTTCTACTGTACAGGTATAACTCAGAATAGATGAACTCAATCTATAAAATTCAGGGAATTTTAGAGTGAGAAGTGACCTTACAATTCAGCTACTTCAAAGCATTAACCAAAGACTAAGCCACAGATAAGTGGCCATCCAGCATTTGCTGGATGAAGAATTCACCATCTCAGGAAAATTCATTCCATTTTCCAGAAAATCCTAAATTCTAGACAATTCTTCCTTATGTTGTGTGGGAAAGGAAGTATGGGGCACTGGAAAGAGTAAGTGCTGGATATATAGAATCAGAGGGCCTGAGTTCATATCCTGACCCTGCTACTTGAATGAATGAAAAAGAATTTTATTAAATGTTGACTGTGTGCAAAGCACTGTTTTAGAACAGAGAATACATACAAATACAAAAATGGGATAGTCTCTGCCCTCTAGGAACTTACATTCTAATAGTAGTAAACAACACAGAATCACAGAATATACCTGGAAGAGACCTCACCTCCACTTTTCCTTGCATCCCTAACCACCCCTACACTGGCTATATTTTCCTCCCTTCTCTCATCTAGACCCTTTGGTGAGCCATTGAATGACCCCTCTTAAGCCTTTGACAGTATTGATCATCCCCTTCTCCTTGATACTCTCTTCTCTCTAGATTTTAATGACATTGCTCTTTCTTGGTTCTCTTCCTATCTGTATGACAGCATCTCAATCATCTTTGCTGGATCTTCTTCCAGGACATTCCAATTAGCGGTGGGTATCCTCCAAGCCTCTATTTAAGGCCTTCTTCTCTTCTCTCTCTATACTATTTCACTTGGTAATCTTAACTCATATGGATTCAATCATGAGCACTATGCAAATTCTCAGATCTCTCCAGATCTAACCTCTCACCTGACGTCCAGTATTGCCTAACTGCCTCTTAGATATCTTTAATTAGGTGTCTTGTAGACATTTGTAGACATCTTAAAACTCAACACATCCAGAATCAAACTCATCTTTCCCCTCAAAACTCTCCCCTCTTCCTATCTTCCCTATTTTGTTGAGAGTATAACATCCTCTCAGTCAATCTAGCGTTGCAGCAGAGGTATCATCCTGGACTCCTGTTTTTCACCTCCAATTTCCAGTCAGTTGTCAAGACATGCCATTTCTACCTATATTTCTTGATGCATCCATCGTTTTCTTTCCTCTGACACTAACTCCAGTGTAGGCCCGCATCACCTCAAACTTGGACTATTGCAGTAACCTTCTTTTTTGTCTCCCTGCCTCAAGTCTCTCCACACTCTAGTCCAATGTCTGCTCAGTTATCAAAGTGATCTTCCTAAAGCTCAAGTCTGAAATTACTCCCCTGTTGAACAAATTTCAATGGCTCCTATTACCAGAGGTGCGCTTGAGCCATCTCCAACCTGACTGTTGTAAAGCCAACTGTTAAATTTTTAGTGTGAGCCTTTACAATTCAGAAATTGTACAAATGACTACAAATTAGGGCTTGATTTAATATTTCATTGATTGTTTAGCCATAGGAAGACGTTAATAATGCATATTAAATTTAAAAGTATGTGTGCATATGTGTGTATACTTCCCCCCCCCACCCCCCAAAGCTGATTGTTAAGCATTTACTAGTGTACCTTTATATTGCTTTATAAATATTGCTTGAATTCAGCAGTTCAGTAGAAGCTCAGGGAATGAAGTTATCACTAGACTGGAGGCCTAGTAACTATAGGCTAATAATAATGATAACAGGAATTTACACTGCACTTAAAGATTTGCAAAGTGCTCTATAGTTACTATCCATTATCTCACTTGAGCTTCGTAATACCCCTACCTTTTATCTCCAGGATCAAATATATATATATTTTTTAATTTGGCATTCAAACCCCTTCATAACCTGGCCTATTCCAGTCTTTTTATACATTACTTCTTTCCACACACTCTGAAATCCAGTGACCCTGGCCTATTTACAGTTTCTTGCATAAGACATTTCGTACCCCCAAATCTGCATTTTTCCTGACTGTCCTTCATGACTGAAGCTCTTTCCTTCCCATATCTGTCTGCTTCCTGGCTTTTCTGGCTTCATTCAAGTCCCAGCTAATGACCTAGCTTCTTCAAGAAAACTTTTTTAGTCCCCTTTAATCTTTAGTGTCTTCCCTGAAATTATCTCCAATCTATGTAGTATATATCTTGTTTGTTCATAGTTATTTGCATGTTGTCTCCCCCATTAGACTCCTTGAGTACAGAGACTGTTTGTTTTTTTCTTTGAATCCCCAGAATTTAGTACAGTGCCTGGCACATAGAGCTTAAAATATGTTTGTTTTTACTTGAAAGGTATTTCCACTGTAACATATTGGAAAGGTGACCATCTAGAGTCTTCTAGAAGGTCTCCAAAAAGGGAGAATCTGCCATCTCTCTAGGCAGCCCATTGGGTATATAGGAGAGTATGTGTTAGGACAGAAAACTTTGGTCTAGGGCAGGGCTTCCTTAAACTTTTTCCACTCATGACCCCTTTTTGTTAAATAAATTTTTAATCAACCATAAGAACATAGTTATATAAAATCAATATATAAATCAAACATTTACTGATAATAACTCATAAAAGAAATTTATTTTTAAGCAATATTTTGGTATATATATATATATTCAATTTTACCATTTCTTAAAGATGAAGGCAAATTTGCATACTAATTAGATGGATGTGCTTGTTTATTTTTGCATAAAGATTTAAATCTTAGTGGAATATTTGATACTGTAGGACATAGAGCATCTTCAATGTTTTTCAGAGTTGATCAATATTTTGATTTTATAATCATCAATGCTTTGTTCAGAACTAGGTCTGCAGTGAAGTTGTGTGATGCAACACTGGCAAGCACTGCCAGAAACACTTCTAATTCATTATGTGTTTGATTTTGAATTAATTTTTGGTGATTGTGTGTTCAGAAAACTTTTACTATTGCCAAATTTTTTGAGACTCCCACATACAGTGACAGGACTGTATGGTGTCATGACCACTGTTCAAGAATCTAGAGAATGAAAGGAATCAAGAATAAAATAAGTAGAAAGGTGGGGCCTTCCAAAGACAATGGTAGTATTGATCTTTTTACTGTTTTCAAGCAAGGGTTGTAAGGAGGAGGGGTCAAGGCAGGTGGTAGGATCTCAGAATTATAAGATAGATTTAGAGTTGAAAAGGACCTTAGAAGTTGAAAGTCTGACCACTTTACTTTATAGACTAAGCAAGCTGTGACTTATCCAGGGTCTGAGACAGGATTAAAACTCAGTTTCTCCTAACTCCATGGCAACATTTCCATGTTTAGGGTGAATGGATGTGAAACATAGTTTGAGGTCAGCTATTTTATTAGGTTAGGTGAATTTGCATGTGATCACACATAAATCAGACAGTTTAGTCTCAGACTAGAATTCCAAAACTAAATGTGTTCACTCTCCTTTGGAGGGAGCCATGGTTCCTGAAGAGGTTACCCATAAAGAGGGTTAGGGTTGCTCTGGAGACCCCAAAATGCCAACATGCTGGGTCCTCCTGAATGAATTTGACTCAAATCTTCTCAGCCAAAGAAAAGTAAAGTTTATTAAAAGTTCCCTTGTATTAGACACAGAGTAAGCCTGTGCTAAGAATGCTATGGCATTCTTACAGACATGGAGACAAAATGGTGTCTTATATACAGAAGGTTGTGGGAGTAATCTAGGGGTGGTCTAGAGGAGAAGTTTGGGGAAGGTCTTCAGGAGGAGTTAATGAGGTCAATGAGTGATTAAGGGTGGGAAGTTGCTGGAGGCTACCTGGAGACTACAGACAATGGTGGGCTAGGCCAGTTCAAGAGTAAATTGATATTTTGATAGGGTGGGAAGTCTAATAACAGAAGTTTGGGCCCAGCCATAATTTAAGGCTTATTGCCTCATGCAAATGCCTCATCAAATGAGATGATTTAATCAGAGTTCAAGAGGGGTTCCCAGAGCCTGTACCTCAAGGACTCAAGGAGAGCTTCAGGGGGCTCCCAGAGCCCATACCTCATCATTCCCCCTCAAACAAATGGAACCCAAATTCCTTTGGGGTAAAGGGCAAAGGTCTCAGCTTCTGAAAGTGATTTCTGCTGGCAAAGGGCGTAGAGCTGTTCTTGCCTCTCTGGATCCCATTCAAGGGGTCAGACTTCACATTCAAGGGGTCAGACTCTGGAACGTGGATGATGCCAGGTCCAGTGGGCTGGAGAACTTGGATTCAGTGGGAGATTTGCATAGCCTTACTGGTCATTCAGAAGTTGATGGCTTGAACCCTGGAGGAGACAAACCTGGCAAAGAGGTTAAGCAAATGAAGACCAAACAGGCACGAAAAAAATAGAGAAAAGACAAATTTCCTTGTATAAAGGACAATTTTCCTGGATGGAATTAAAGATGACTATGTCAAGGCCAAAAGGAAAAGGGCAGTTATAATTTCACCTCTTTTTATCCTTTTTGCTGGAGGGGGCTAGGGCCTTTCTAGACATTATCTTGAGTCTACTTCCTTCAACTGTTCTTCATTTACTATGGTATCAAATTCCTCTACTATCTTATTCACCATCTTCTGGACACTCTTAATGTCACAATGTAGGGGCGGCTAGGTGGCTGAGTGAATAGAGCACTGGCCCTGGAGTCAGGAGGACCTGAGTTCAAATCTGACCTCAGACACTTAACATAAAAACTAGCCATGTGACCTTGGGCAAGTCACTCAACTCCAATTGCCCTCCAAAAAGCAAAAAAAAAAAAAAAAGCCAAAATGTCACAATTTAATAAGAAAGAAATTGCATATATGTATATATATATATATATATATATATAGGATGTCCCATTCAAAGCTTAAAACTGCACTACAACTTTTGGGATACCCTGAATGTAAGCAATTTGTTTCCTACTTTATAAGTTTCAATAGCTTAAAACTACATTGCGACTTTTGAGATATGAGGTGACACAGTGGATAGAATGTTGGGCCTTGAGTCAGGAAGACCTGAGTTTGAATTCAGACTCAGACACTAGCTGTGTGAACCTGAGCAAGTCATTTAACTATTTGCCTCAGTTTCCTCATCTGTAAAATGATCTGGAGAAGTAAATAGCAAACCCCAAATGGGGTCACAAAGAGTTGGACATAACTGAAATGACCTAACAACAACAATAACAAATATAACTCAAAACCATGAGGCTTTTTGTATTTCCCTAAAACATTCCTATCCCTCTATCAGTTCTGGTTCTACTGAAAATGGCATATTCAAAATGTTAGGTTATTATCTTTAATTATGATAATCTGTTAGATGTGTGTCACAATCTTTAAAATAAAAGGTTAGACTTAACAAGATCATTTCAACAGACTGTTTCAGATGTATTTTTTTTCCAATGTGGCCTGCATTTTATACCTCTATTTTCCATATTCCTTTATCTTCCACCCTCCAACCTATGTCTGTGTGCTCTATTCAAGGGAAATGATTGAGTGTAGACTTTTGTTTATCAGTCTGAAACAAGGTCATGGACAAGTTCCAGCTGTTGGTGGAGGTGGGGAGGGGACGTTTCTTCCCTTCTCCCAGGAAGCAGTGAAATAACACAAATGCAATTAGCATTCTTTGTTATTCTTCTAGAACATGTTTTAGTTTGTCCTTGGTGAGTAGATAGCTATTCCCAAGACCCAAGGCCATGTTAGTTGCTACATCTAAAATATGTTTTCCTTCATTAAAAATAGAGCAAGTAATGAACCAAAAATCAATCAATCAATATTTATTAAGTGCTAAGTATGTATTTGTCACTGGGGATAAAAATAAAAAAGTGAAAAGTCCTTCCCTATAGGAGCTTACATTTTAAAGGTGGAGACAATACATGTATGCAGTTCTGTGTGTGTGTGTGTGTGTGTGTGTGTGTGTGTGTGTGTGTGTGTACACACTAGGTATGTACAAGATACATACAAAGCAAATACAAGGTAATTTTAGAGAAAAAGACATTGGCAGGGGGAAGGATTTGGAATTAAATCTTAAAGGAATCCAGGAATTCAAAGAGATGGAAATGAGGAGGGAGAGAATCCCAGGCATGGAAAATAAGTGCAAAGGCATGAAAAGGTAGAGGAAGAATTGTGCTGAAAAACAACAAATAGACCCATATGACAACCATAGAGCAAATAAAAACAATGTATAAGGATACTGGAAAGACAAAGAAGGGTAAGGTTGTGAAGACTTTTAAATGCCATCCAGAGGAGTTTACATTCAATCCTGGATGTAATAGGGAGCCACTAGAGTTTATTGAATAAGGATGAGAGGGAGGTAATAGGGGCAGATCTATTTTAGAAAAATCCTATTAGCAGCACTGTGGAGAATAGATGAAAGTGAGGAGGCACTTGAGGGAGGAATGCTAATTAGGAAGCCATTACAATCATCTTAGAAAAGGGTGACAGGAGCCTAAACTTAGGGCTCTGTGACTTTGTAATTGGAGAGGAGGGAATGTAGATGCAACACTTTATGGAAATAGAAACTACAAGATTTGTCATCTGATTAGATATGTGGTGAGAAATTGAGGTAGACTGAATATGTGGGAAGGAGTTGAGGATGACATCATGGCTTCCAACCTGGCTGACTGGAAGGATGATGGTACCACTGGTTGACCATTGATAAGGGAGTTCAATAGAGAGATGAGTTTTGGGGAAAACAGACTTCTGTATTAAACATGACAAGTTTGAGATGTCTATAGATCATACAGTTCATGATATCAAATAGACCACTGGTATATTAGCTCTGTAGCTTGGGTGAGGGACTGGGGATGAATATATATCCACATAGAGGTGATCATTGAAATCACAGATGTGATAAGATCATCAAGTGAAAAAGTATAAATCGGAAAAAGAAGAAGGTCTAGTTCAGGGTGCCCACTGTGTATGATACGGATAAGGAAACAGTTTGTAAAAGTACAAGGACCCAAGAAATAATAAAATGTTAGCAGGGGCAACAAGCAGACTAAGAACCGTCATTCCTTATAAAAAACATAAGGTGAGTTATGAGCACTAAACTGAGAGCCATAGAGGTGGAGACTGGATATGTTCTGTACTTTAGCAGAGGAAATGTCCTCATTATTGTAAAACTTTGGAAGTGATCAGTAATATTTGATATAGGCATCTATCATTACAATCGTAGTCTTTTAAAGTCCTGTGGAAAGGTCACTATCTGGTGATTTGCCAAGGCCAGACACAGCTTCTGGGTACTAACTCAGGTGCATTTGGTGGATGGTAAATTGCTCTGGAAATCGGTGCTTAATCCAGGGTTATTTGTCATTTTCACCAATGGCATAGATGGCATGCTGACCAAATTTGCAGATCACATCATGCTAGGAAGGATAATTAACACACTGAATGACAGGCAGACTTCAAAAAGGCTTTAATACGGTAGAGAGGTTAGCAAACTATGGCCCACAGGCCAAATCCATAATACTACTTGTTTTCATCACTTGCTTATATTTTAGGCATACTTATGAACATCTAAAAGAATAAAATGTAATAGGGTTATAAATGTAAATGAGATAAGTGTAAATTCTTATGTTTGAGTTGAAAATCAGCTGCACAGAACTAAGATTGGGAAGGTGTGGCTAGACAGAAGTTTGCCTGATAAAGACATGAATGTTTTAGGGGCTACAGGCTCAATATGAGTCATCAGGGTGATAAAGGAACAGAGTTTCAGTGTACCTTAACAGGGGCACAGTCTCCAGGGCCAGGGAGGCAATAGTCCTATTATACTCTGTCAGTGATCTGGGTGCCGTTCTTCAAGAAGGACACTGATAAATTGTAGAGGAAGGAAACCAGGGTGGTGAAAGGAGTGGATGTGGATGAATTAAAATAGAGAGGTAGCCTAGAGAAAAGAAGGCTTCAAGTGGCCATGATAGATAGCTGCCACCAAATATTTGAAGAATTGTCATATCAAAATGGGATTAAACCTCATATATTTAGAACTGGAAGGAATGCTAGAGGCCATTTAGTCCTATCAGGGGTGATGAACCCATGATTTTGAGGCCATATATGGCCCTCTCAGTCCTCAAGTACCTCCCTTTGACCAAATCCAAACTTCACAGAACAAATCTTTTTAAAAAAAAAAAGATTTTGTGAAGTTTGGATTCAGTCGAAAGCCCTTACTGGAAGACCAAGAGGGCTACATGTGGCCTCAAGGCCATGGGTTCCCTACCCCTGGTCCAATTCCTTTCCATAGTGAGGACACTAAGACCCAGGGAGATTTTTTGGCTTGCCCAAGGTCACAGAAACACTAAGCAGAAGAGACAGAGTTTAAGCCTAGGTCATCTGCCTCCAGAGCTGGCACATATTCCATCATGCCCTGCTTTTTCTCCTTAACCACTTGCATTGGCCACAGAGGGCAGAACCAGGGGCAATGAGTAAAAGTTAACTTTCTAATCATTAGAATTATTCAAAAGTGGGCTGGGCTACTTTGGGGTCAAGGATTAGGAGGGGGAAAATACAGTATAGTGGTCTTCAACTAAAGACTAGATAACTGAGTGTCAGATACATTTCATAGAAGGGATTCGCACTCCTTTCTGGGTTATTCTAGACCCTAGATGAGGGGCCCATGAATAGAAATTCAAGGGATCTGTGAACTTAGATGGTGAAAAGTTGCATCTTTATTTCATAATAATTGGTTTCTTTTGTAATAATATGGATTTTATTTTATTCATTTTAAAACATTATTCTGAAAAAGGCATTCTTAACCTCCGCCAGATTACTAAAGGTGTCTACGACACAAAAAAATGTTTAAGTATCCCAACTCTAGATGCTGTCTGAGATATTTTTCAACCCGGATTCTGGGAGATGGGCCTGAAGGATTAGAATTGCTACCGTACTCCCAGTAGTGTTGGAATCAGTTCTTCTTTCACCCTGTTCTGTGAGTTCTATATGTGTTTTGATTTCTCCATTCAGGAATAAATAAGTTCTATTCTGTGATCTCTGGAAGAATAGCACAGAAGCTTTTCTGGTGTGTGTGTAACCCTGCCATCATGTAAAGAAACCAATAACTCTATCCAGGTCTGAATAATCACCATGGGAATTTATCTGTAAGAATTATATTTCTCTGATAACTGACACACCTCAAAAAGGTCCCATCTAAGAAGGTTCTCACAATCCCAGACCCCAGTAGGGAGATCTTACAAGAGCTCTAACATAGATGCTGACACAAAATGATGAAATTTCAGAATATAGATAATATACAGAGGGCCTAAACTTAGTTCTTTAACAGTTGACATAAACAGTATGTAGCAGGGACAGCACTTTATTTGAAGCTTAGGTGGAGTGGGGTAACTTATGCTGTACAATATAGTAATCCACCACCACACTAACCATTGCCTCTCTCTCTAACTGCTATTGACTTATTTCCTTATTCATTCCCATCCCAGGTTCTTGGGTAAAGGGTATATTATCATATTTCCTCATAAATTAGTAGAAATTACAGTTTTTCTTATTAATCAATTTGTTTTGAGACCCCACCATGATTTAGAAAAACCTATTCCCAAGACCTTTCTCTTTTTTAAGTATCAAACTTCATTTCATAAAATTAGACAAACATCAGTGTTTCTGATAATGTAATTTATTAATAATAAGAGAATTTAAAACATATTTAAATATCTCAACAATGCATCAGAAAAAATTGAGAAAAGTCACAGTCAGAATCCCCAGCATTTGTAGGTTTCAAGTGCTAACTCTTTCATGGTAACTGAAACCATAATTCAACAATCCATTTCTTATGCTAGTAGTTAAGTGTCTTGTCCAGATGTCTTCTCCACAGTATAAGAGTTAAACTCAGGTCTCTCAAAATGTCTATTTTGTTTTTTTCTATATCACAGTTAACTCTCTCAGCCTTTTAGGAAAGAAGGTTTTCTCTGTGACTCACACAGTTTCAAACCATGTCAATTAATTCTTTCCACAATGATTGTTAAACTGTGACTCTGAAGAGATTATATTTCTGAGTCTATATGAGAGAGGCTACTTAAACTAGAATTATAAGTATATACAAAGAGGATGTTACTCACCATTTTTGGTATAGACCTCAGTCAACTGGACCATATGAAAAAAATCATTTGCACTACACTATCTGAAGTAACATGCACAGTATAAAACAAGAAAAGAATGCATACAAGGTTAATTAAAGCATAATGCTGAAGGAATTTGGTAAGGGCAGCCTCATTGCAGTAGGAATACAGTCATATATATATATATATATATATATATATGTATATATGTATGTATGTATGTATTTTTTTTTTGTAAGCAATTGGGGTTAAGTAACTTGCTCAAGGTTACACAGCCAGTCATTATTTATGTGTGGGTGCTCATTTTCTGAGGCCGGGACCGATCCCGGATCATCCCGATGCCGGGGCTGGCACTCTTACTCACTGCGCCACCTAGCCGCCCCTACAGTCATATTTTAAATGGTAGATAGAGCTGTGCAAACACAGGATTGGCCAAGGAAAAGGATTGCAAAAGGGAAACTGAATTTGATAAAGAGGACTATAATTCATTGGCTGGAAAGACAATGAACTTCAAGGTGAAAGTTGGACAGTGATAATGAGAAGAAATAACCAGCAAACTATTTATTAAGTGACTTGTTTTGTGCCAAGCACTGTATTAGGTGCTGGGGATGTAAAGAAAAAAAAAACAAAACAGAACAATTCCAACCCTTCAGGAACATACATTCTGACAGAATTTTGGTGGAACTATAGTCAAAACCTATAGTTTTTATATATAAAATAGATGAAATCAAGTCAACTTGTGTTATATCAGGTAATTTACCAGACCACCAAAATGGAGGTTATCATGAATGATCAAAGTAGGAGTCTGAAGAGAAGGCTTGAGAGCATCTTGAAGTCAAAAGAAATGTGAGGCTGCCAAAATAATGAATAGTTAAAGAGGTGGGATTATCAGAGGGTTCCTACTCTTCTCAGAACTCATTTTCTCAGGGTTACCAGAAGGAAGAAAAGCTTGGCTCAGTAAACTGACTACCGAATAATTAAAATATTGAATGGAATGGGAAATCTTAAGAAAAAAATTATGTTTGCAATATCATGAAACTCCACCATAAATTTAAAATTCACAGCATGCACAAAACAACTTGTTTGTTACAGCTAGTGAACTGACAGTATGTATGGTACTTTTTAATAACATATAGATATATTTCCTCCAAAAATACAAAAGGAACAGCTTTTGTGTGTGTGTAGGCCCACTTGCAATTTGTACATAGTACATATTATGAAATGTCAGCGTGCAATTTGACCCAGTGTTTTTACCTCAATTTCACAATGATTCTCACAATAAGTACATTTAATTTTATATAATTACAATGTAAAATTATTTCCAGAAAAAAAAATGAGATTCATTTATTATTGTACACAACTTGTTCTCTACTTTTCATTTAAAGTGTAATAGGGTGCTTTCATTATTCGATAAATATTAGGTTTCTCTTTAGAAAACAGTGGCTCTGTTCTTTGGAAGTAAATCACAACTCCCTCCCACCCCTTCCCCACCTCTATACTGGCTTCTTTAACTCATCTTTAAAGCCTACATTCTAATATTATATTATCCTGAAAACTTCAGGTTATTACTTTTCCAAGCTCTAATACAAAGTATGACTTTGAAAGATTCTGTGTGAACAAGTAGATTGATAGAGATTAAGGGCTGAATGTCACTTTGCTTCCTCTAAAGCATTCGGTGCTTGCTGGGCTGCAGCTCCCTAATCTATACAGAATCTGTGAGCCAACATCTTTCCTCCTGCTTTTTACACCCCTGTAATCCTTTACTAACCATATGAAATTTTCTGATCAGGGGTTTATTTTATATTGTGCATAATTGCATGAGGTTTCTTCCCCCTCCCCCTGTGGGCTATTGACAGAGGCATTTGTAAACAGCTGTCAGCCAAGGTGTGGAGTGGTGACTTAGAACCCTTCTGGTTATGCTATTACTTCTGCCATAAATTAGTATGACTGGGGGAGTCTTGCCTGGATGAGAGAAAGAGTACATTTGTTTCCCTAATTCTAGCAGAGACAGCTCTTTTATCAATGTTGTTTATGTGTTTTCAATTTAGCAGCTTCTGTTTCTCTACTTGCTAAGCTAGGGTATACCAGCAGTTCTCCCAGTCATCTAAACCCCAAACCTCTGAGATATATTTGGCTCCTTCCTCTTCCTCTATTTCTTTTTTTTTTTTGCACTTAATGGTATTTTATTTTTTTCAATTACATGTAAAGATAGTTTTCAACATTCCTTTTTGTAAGATTTTAAATTCCAATTTTTTCTCCCTTCCCTTCCTCTCCCCAAGACAGCAAGTGATCTGATATAGGTTGTACATGTACAATCATGTTAAATATATTTCCACATTAGTCATGTAGTGAAAGAAGAATCATAACAAAAGGGAAAAACCACGAGAAGGAGAAAACAAAAAACAGTGAAAATAGTATGCTTCAATTTGCATCCAGACTCCCTAGTTCTTCCTCTGGATGTGGATAGCACTTTCCATCATGAGTCTATCGAACTGTTTTGGATCATTGTATTGCTGAGAAGAGCTAAATCTATCACAGCTGTTCTTTGTGCAGTGTTGCGGATACTGTGTATGATGTTTCCCTGGTTCTGCTCACTTTACTCAGCATCAGTTCATGTAAGTCTTTCCAGGTTTTCCTGAAATCCACCTGCTCATCATATCTTATGGAACAATAGTCTTCCATTACATGCATATACCACAACTTATTCAGCCATTTCCCAACTGATGGGCGTCCTCCCCATTTCCAGTTCTTTGCCACCACAAAAAGAGCTCTTCCTCTATTTCTAACCAGTCACATCATTCTTTTCATTCTACATCCACAATTTTTCTCCCACCTGTCTTCTCTTTCTCTGCCACCTCCTTTGTTCAGGTGAATATTCCTCATCATTCCTAGATGACTTCAATAATATCCTAAAGGCTCTGCTCACCTCCCCATGTGACCCCCTTTCCCCCCATACACATTTATTCTTTTTCCACACTAATCCAATCCCCACATAGCTGCCAGATGAATCTTCCTAATGGCACAGCTCTGATCATAGGCTTATAGTATCAGAGATTTAGAGCTGAAAGGGATCTATCTCATGACACTCCCCCTGCTTAAAATTCCCCAGTGGCTGCCCAAGATAAACTCAAAAGAGCCTAGTGACTAAGGCTTTCTGTAATCAGTCAATAAGCTTTCATTAGGCACTTCCCATGTGCCAGGAATTGTGCAATGTGTTGGGGATATTTAAAAAGGGGGGAGGTATAATCCCCACCATCAAAAAGCTTTCAATCTAATGGGATAGAAAACAGATACATAAATCAGGATATACAAGATAAGCAGAGTAGATGGAAGGCAGGCTCAGAGGGAAAGGTACTGATAGCTGAGGGAAGAAGAGGAACAATCAAAAAAGGTCTTTTGGAGGAGGTGGCATGGATCTGCAAGTGGAAGGTTAGGAGGGAGAGAATTCCAAGTGTAGGAGGTATGTGCTGCTTACATAAGATAGATGTATGTGTCCCCACATGTCATCTAACACAGCTTATGGGAAGGCTTTGATAGGTATCTCTCCTATTCTTTCCAAAAGAGACTGTGATCCCACCTTTGAGGGGAGGAAGAGAAGGGTGGCTGCTCTGTTTTCTTATGAGAGGGTGTACCAGAGTAGATTCTATCTATCTGCCACCTAAATATAACTGGCCTTGAAGTTTTGGTTTTTAAGGATTCCTTAAGTGTATAGCTTCAAGTGTAAATCCTTCCCACCAACATTAGTTATACAAAAAACCAACAACAAATAGTAAGCACATCAAACGCAAATATCCAAATAGATAGTGAACAGAAATTAAAGTTCTGTCAATTAGAATATACTAGGAAATATTCAAAGTGAATGGACTCTTTAGATGGGGCCAAGCTGAGAACTAACTTAACTAAGAGAGCCACCTCAATCTTACCCTAGGGGAAATTTTCTGAAGTCTGGGGAAGCAAGTTGGAATTAGAAACATGTTAAGACTATCACTTCTACATGTCAGCTATTTCCCAGTTTTTTTTTTCACTCTAGGAATCTTTCCCTAAAGAGAGTCTGAACTAGGGTCCTTGCCTCTTAAGCAAGAGTAGCAGCAAGCACCCTAGCATCCCCAGAGTGGCTGCCAATACAGGTTCTTAGATCTGCTTTTCAAAAGGAAAGCAACTCAAAATGGGTTAACAAGCTTACTTTAATCAAACAAACATATATTACCTAGTTCAGGGGAAAAAGGTCAGCACCCCGAACTTCAGAGTTACAGAACTTATAGATCAAACAGACAGGCTTCCAAACTGTCCAACCATTATATCAATACCAAATCACAGTTACCAGAGAGGGAAGCATCAACATCTGGGTTTTCAAAGCCGGGGAGCTCTCAACAATGGCTTCCCAGAGTCTTATCTGGTCAAATCATACAACACTTCTCAAAGTGAGCCCCAAAGGAAAACCTCAAATCAGGGATTATATAGTCCTCTCCAGTCTCAGAGAATGTAACCACCCTCTTGACCCACTGTCCAATCACACAGCATCAATCCTGAAAACCAAGCCTCCTACCACAGGCTCCATGTGACCACATTCAGCTTATTAGGAGGCAGAGTACATTTTCAAATCAAGGAAGGTTCTCAGAGTCACTTAAGTCAATCAAAGTCTCTTAAGCCAATCAAAGGGCCTAGGGGCAGGGAAGATCTTCAAATCTGCATTTCCATTACAGCAGGCACCACCATCAAGACATAAGTCCCCCCTAGCTGTGTGACCTTGGGCAAGTTACCCCATTGCCCTCCAAAAAGCAAAAAAAAAAAAAAAAAAAAGACATGTCTCCCTGCCATTTAGGAATGTGAGATAAGGGAGAAGGGAAAAATGCAAAGGCAGAAAGATGAAAAAAGGAGTATTCCATGTAAAGCTGGTTCCAATGTATTTTTCCATCCTCTCTCTCATTATTCCCACTCATACTCACTATAATATGATCAAATTGAACTACTCACCATTTCCTAAACATATCCTATGATTTCTTCTTTACCTACCTTTACTTACACAATTTCCTTTTCCTAAAAAGTAATTCCTTCCATTTCTTTTATCTGCTCTCCCCATCTCTGCTTGGTGAAATCTTCTTCATCCTTCATGTGAAATATTTTATAGTATTGAGTTGGGCTTTAAGGCTACTCTATATTAGATTCTATAATAATAGCATTAATATAATGCCTTCTGTGTACCAGGCCCAATGTTAATTGCTTTGTATATATAATCTCATTTGATCCTCATGACAGTCCTGGGAGATAGGTGTCATTATTATCTCCATTTTACAATTGGGGGAACTGAGGCAAAGAGAAGTTAAGTGATTTGCTCAGGGGCACACAACCAGTAAGTTGTGTGAGTCTGAGTCTGAGTCTGGTCTTTCTGACTCCAGGCCCAGTGCTCTATCCACTGCAGTGCCTAGCTATACTCAGGAGCTATGGGAGACCTACAAAGAGAAAGATTGTTGTGGCTGTTTGTCTTTTGTTCTAGAAGAGGACTTTGATATCAGGGAAGGTGGTGTCATGACTTGCAAATGTACTTAAGTGAGGGAGGGCTATGCAGTCACCAGCCTCACTCCCTCCTCAGGAGCCTTCTGGGTCCAGTGGCAAGAGATATATATATATATATATATATATATATATATATATATATATATATATATATTTTTTTTTTTTTTAAATCAGGACAATGGCCCCCAATAGTTCAGGCAAAAGGAGATGAGAGCCTGAACTAAAGTGATGACCATGAGAGCAGAGGGATGTCATATTGGAGATATTTCATATAGGCAGAACTATGAGATATGGCATCTGATTGGATATAGGATTTAAGGAAGAGTGAGGAGTTGAGAATAATGATGAAATTAAGAACTGAGCAGACTAGCAGAATGGGGTATCCTCAACAAAAATAGGAAAGTTCACTAGAGAGGAAGGTCCTGGGGAAAAGAAAACGAGTTATGTTTAGCATTGAGCCTGGTACACAGAAGGCATATTAATTATTAGTGTAACTCCTAATAGTTACAACTAATTATTCTTACTATTACAAAAAATAACCAGAATCAAAGCCTCTTACTAAGCTGCTAAGTTGAAACCAATTACTAACTTATACCTTTGTCATCCAGATTTGAAAGTCTGAGATTTTCTACTCTTTATTTTCTTTTTAATTTATGGAATAAAACAAGCATTTCCATAACACAGCATAATAAAAAAAGATGATTGCACATGAAACTGCAAATTCTATTATGTACTACTTGCTCTTCCTTTTAAATATATAATAAAGTTATTATGCAAATTTCTTTTTTCCCTTTTTTTCTTCCCCCCACCTTAGAAATGGCTACCATTAGACACAAATGTGTGTATGTCTATGTATATATGTATGAATATAAATCATTCTATACATAATTTTATTAGTTCTTTCTCAGGATGCAGAGAGCATCTTGCTTCATATGTCCTTTGTATTTAATTTCGGTATTTATAATAGTCAAAATGACTTATTTGTTCAAAGTCGTTCTTAAAACAATCTTGCTGTTACTGTATAAAATGTTTTTGGTTCTGCTCATTTCACTGTTCCTTATTTCTTGAAAGTCTATCCATGTTTGTCCAAAATTATTGAGCTTATTATTTCTTATAGCACAGTGGTATTCCATCATAATCATATTCCACAACCTATTCAACCATGCCCCAATTGATGGGTATTCCTGCAATTTCTATTTCTTTGCCACCACAAAGAGAGCTGCTATAAATATTTTAGAACATATAGGTTCTTTTGCTTTTTTCCTAATCATCTTTGGAAATAGATCTAGTAATGCCATTGCTGGGTCAAAAGGGTAAGGTCAGTTTAATAACTCTGGGTATAATTCCAGATTGCTTTGCAAAATGCTTCAATCAGTTCACAATTCCACCAACAATGAATTAGTGTCCCAGTTTTTCCACATCCCCTCCAACATTTGTTTCTTTCCTCTTCTATCACTTTAGTGAATATGATACGTGCAAAATGATATCTCAAGGTTGTTTTAATTTGTATTTCTCTAGTCAATAATGATTTAGAGCATTTTTCATATGACTATAAATAGTTTTGATTTCTTTAAAAACTGACTGTTCATATCCTTTGACTCTTTAACATTTGGGGAATGACTCATATTCTTATGGATTTGACAAAGTTTTTTGAATATTTGAAATATAAGACCTTTTTCTGAGAAATTGTCTATAAATTTACCCTGCAATTTTCTGCTTTCCTTCTGATCTTGGCTACACTGGTTTTATTTGTACAAAACCTTTTTAATTTGATGTAATTGAAATTATCCATTTTACACCTCACAATATTCTCTAGATTTTTGTTTATTCATAAATGGTTCTATTTATAAGTCTGATAAGTAATGTGTTCTGTGTTCTTCTAATTTCCTTATAATACCTTCCTTAATATTTGGGACATGTGTCTATTTTGACCTTACCTTGGTAAATGGGGTAAGAAATTTGTCATAGTGCCTGATTTATGCCATACTGCTTTCCAGTTTTCCCAACAATTTTTAACAAATAATTTGTTCTTGTCCAAAAATCTTAAGTCTTTACATTTGTAAAACATAAGGTTACTATATTTTTTTGCTGCTGCAAATTGTATGTCTACTGTGTTCCATTGATCTACCTTTCTATTTCTTAGTGTTTTGATAATTACTGCCTTAAAATATACTTTAAGATCTGGTATTGCTAACCTTCCTTTCTTCCTTTACATTTTTTCATTAGTTCCTTTGATGTTCTTGACTTTTGTTCTGCCAAATGAATTTTGTTAATTTTTTCTAACTTAGTGAAATGATTTTTGGTAATTTAATTGGGATAGCATTACATATATAAATTAGTTTAAGTAAAATAGTCACTTTTATTATAGTGGCCCTGCCTACTCATGAGCAATTAATATTTCTCCAATTATTTAAATCTTATTTAATTTGTATAAAAAGTTTTTTTTAAAATAATTTTGTTTATATACTTCCTCGATTTGTTTTGGCAGGTGTACTCCCAGGTATTTCATACAGTCTATAGTTATTTAAAATGGTGTATTTCTTACTGTCTCTTCTTACAGGACTTTGTGATATATAGGAAAGCTGATTATTTATGTGGATTTACTGTATATCCTACGATTTTGCTAAAATTATTAATCATTTCAACTAACTTTTTAGTTGAGTCTTTGGGATTTCCTAAATATACCATCATATTTTCTGCAAAAAAAGATAGTTTTATTACTTTATTCTCTATTCTGAATCCTTCTATTTCTTTTTTTTTCTCTTATTACTATTGCTGGAATTTCCAATACAATATTGAATAATATTAGTGACAGTGGACATCCTTGTTTCACAGCTGATCTTACTGGGAAGGTTTCTAGCTTATCTCCATTACAAATAATGCTCGCTGATGGTTTTGGATAAACTCTTTTTATCAATTTAAGGAGAAATCCATTTATACCAATTCTTTCAAGTACTTTTAATAGAAATGTGTTGTACTTTATTAAGAACTTTTTCTGCATCTATTAATATAATCATGTGATTTTTGTTACTTTTGCTATTGATATAATCAATTATATTAATCATTTTCCTTATGTTAAACCATGACTGCAATCCTGGTACAAATCCCACTTGGTCATAATGAATAATCTTTATAATATATCATTGTGAAATTTAAACTAGTATTTTATTTAAAATTTTTACATCCATATTCATTAATGAAATTGGTTTATGATATTCTTTCTCTGTTTTTATTCTTTTTTTGCTTTTTGGAGGGCAATTGGGGTTAAGTAACTTGCCCAAAGTCACACGGCTAGGTTTTTGTTTGTGTGTGTTAAGTGTCTGAGGCTGGATCCAAACTCAAGTCCTTCTGACTCCAGGGCCGGTGCTCTACTCACTGTGCCACCTAGCCACCCCGTCTCTGTTTTTATTCTTTCTGGTTTAAGGTATCAGTATCATATTTGTTTCATTAGAGTTTGGCAGGACCCCTTCTTTGCCTATTATTTAACTTTAATTATTTAGTTTATTATTTAATTAAAATAATTTATTTAATATTAGAATTAGTTGATCTCTAAATGTTTGATAGAATTCACTTGTAAATCCATCTGGTCCTGGTGTTTTGTTTTTTTTAAAGGAAGCTCATTTATGACTTGTTCAATTTCTTACTCTAAAAAAGGTTTATTTAGATATTCTATTTCCTCTTCTGTTAATCTAGGCAATTTATATTTAAAAGTCTGAGACTGTCCAAAAAAACAGACACATTGTTTATATGTGTCCTTCCTTCTAGCTGTTTCTGCCAGGTGACTTTTTAAGATAGGAATGCAAGCATAGTGGTTTAGAATTGTGGGACTTTAGAACTTGAAACCTAAGTGTTCCCCAGAAATATTTTTGTAGTCTGGAAGTGGTGGAGAAGAACACAGATATTTAATTAGAAAACAGTGTATTCATTCATTTGTAGAAACTCAACCATGTCAGAAAGAAAGAAAAAATAAACTTCTAAGTACACAAAAAGGCACAGCATTTCTAATCTAATATGCCTATCATCAATTTATTTTGGCCTTCTCTATGTCCTAGATTTAAGTGTCCATGAGATCATAGAATTAAAGCTAGAAGAAATCTCAAGGTTATCTAGGCATAGTTTCATTTTACAGATGGGGAAATTGAAACCCAAAGAAGCTGTGACTTGTCCAAAGTCACACAAATAATAAATTGCAGAGCTATACTTTAAGCCCAGTTACCCTGTCTCCACATCCAGCACACTTTTATTGCCCTGCCATATTGCTTTGAATTCCTTCATTGTTTCTCATGATATTGTTATACCCCAATAAAAGCAAGAAAGAAGATCCCCAAGATTAAATTTAAAAAGTGGATTTTATTACCGTGGGACCGTCGGGGTACATACCCAAATCAGACAGTGCTTTTGCACAGATACTGTGCCATTTTTATAGAGGTTCCATAGCCAGGTTAGCTGAAATTACAGTGATGTAAGCTGAAACTACAGTGATTGGTCAGTATACATTTGAATTTCCTGCCAGAGAGAAACCCTAGGCTGGGACTCCTGCCCACAGATCAATCAAGGGAAAGCAAGGGGTGGGGGACCTGCTGTTTACAGATCAATCAAGGGAAAGCAAGGGGTGGGGGTCCTGCCTGTTTACAGATCAATTAAGGGAGAAGAAGGTGGAGTTCTCTGCTTTACAAATCAATGAAGGAAAGGGAAGGTTGAGTTGCCTGCTTTACAAATCAATGAAGGGAAGGGCAAAATGGAGTAGTGTCCAACAATATAATAATAATATTTCTATTATTTGTAAAAATACTATATATTCACATATGACAATTTGTTCAGCTATTTCTCAATTGATGAGTTGTAATTTCATTTCTAGTTTTGGCTACCACACACACAAAAGTGACACTATGGATATTTTGATTTATATGGGCTCTTTCTATCTTTGACCTCCCTGGAGTAGCTGCTCTACAATGGAATCTCAGGGTCAAAGGGTATGAACAGTTCAACTGATTCTGCCTCCGCAACCCTTTTCTTGTCTGACACTGCCAGCATCTTGGTACAGGACCTCATTATCTTATACCTGGACTGTTGCCATAGACTTCTGACTGGTTTCCCTGCCTTGAGTCTTCTTGTAGTCCAGTTCATCCTCCACAGAGTTATCAAAGTGATTTTCCTAAAGTACAGGTCTGACTGATGTGGTTTAAGGGTTATGGGAACCCCAAAATGTCAGGGTACAGGGAAGTGTCAACTGGAATGAATTTACACTCAAACCATCTTCCAGTCAAGTGGCAAAGTTTATTGTGCCGCTAATCAAGCAGGCAAAGTTCCTTAGGGAAGTTGCAAACTAATAGGATGATGCTAATGCTGATAAGCAGAAAGGGACAGAGAAAGTCACACCAAGTATGCTAATCAGGAGCTCTGGGAGAGATTAAGGAGTGGTCATTCTTCAAAAGAATATTCCAAAAGTCCAAGTGCCTTGAGAGCAGGTGCCAGTGATCTGGGCTTCTGGAATGAATGGGAAAATTCAGGGAGTCAACAGAGGTAGCAATGTTGATGCCCAGATACTGGGGAAGAAGGGACAAGATAATTCTTTTTACACAAAGGGTTGCCAGAGCCATAGTCCTTGGAGACCAGGCAGTAGAGATAGAGTCCTTGGGTAAGCACCCCTGAGCCTGTACTGATAGCCTTTATCTGAGGAATTAAAGAGTCATGTCTGTATGTGCCTGCAACAAGGAAAGAATTTTCTTACAGGGGCTCACTGATACCCTGGGTTGTTTCCAGAGACATGGTCTTTCCTTTTGGGATCTAGGTACCATCACCATTTCACCACTCCCTGCCCCCTCCACTTCATAAGCTTTCAGGCTTATTAGGGACTCTTTCAGGTTCAGATATGAAATCCTCTATTTGACTTTTAAAATCCTTCCTAATAAAATAAAATAAAACAAAATTCTTCCTAATAACCTACCCTACCTTTCTAGTTTTTGTATATCTTACTCCTCTCCATGTATTCAGAGATCCAATTATACTGACCTTGTTGTTCCTTACACTAGACACTCTATCTCCCAACTCCAGGCATTTTCATTGACTACCCTCCAGGCCTGAAATGCTCTTCCTCCTTATCTTTGCCCTGTGGCCTCCTTGCCTTTCTGAAAGTTTCAGCTAAAATCCCACCTTCTACAAGAAGCCTTTCCTGTCCCCTTCAATGGTAAGGCCATAGATGATTATCTCCAATTTATCTTGTGTATTTCTTGTTTGTATGTAGTCTCCCTGTGAGGTCTTTGAGAGACTGATTTTTAAAAAATGTTTTACCTTGCTTTCTATTTCTAGCACTTAACAAACTGCATTGCATGTAACAGGTATGTAATAAATACTTATTGACTTGACTGGAAGTAATTCCAATTTTTTTTACCACAACGGTGGCACCAACTCACAGTTTCAGTAGTGTGTTAATGTACCAATCTTCCTGGAACCACCTAACAGAACTATCAGTAGTGGGATTTTTAAAAGGGCTGGAACTAATTTAAAACAACCAATCTAAGTTTAAAAATTGGGATTTTCATATCACTAACAACTTGAGTGAAATTATTTTGAAGTTATTTTTCTGAAGTATGAAATTATAAAGGAAAAACTAGCACATTCCTAACTTAACACTATATTGTTTTCTTCATTTTATCTGCATGTGAGAATTTTGTGAATTTTCCTCATTCACATTTTTTTTTGGTCTGAAGAAATGTACTAACTGAAGTCCCATTCTGAAAGGCATGTGTCTCAAGACAACTTTCTTGTTCTCACTGACTGTGTGGAAAGCAAAGGAGAGGAGAATTTTGGCTGAATGAAAGGGCTCCATGGTTTCAGTGGGGGTTTGAGTAGTTGTGTTAGTATAAGGTTTCTTCTACCTCTGTAGTTCTACGATTCTATACTGAAAAACAGAGCCAAGATTAAAACCTAGATCTTCTCATTGTCAGTCTGGCACTCCCATAGTGCTTCATCACAAGTCTTGTGTCTGAAGTAGAGCATTTTAACATTATAGGTTTATCTCACTTTATGCCATAGACGTATTCCTAAAGAGTCTGGGATAAATCTTCAATCTTGTAAATCAAACCAAATTTTATCCTATTGGTGATTCAGAGTGAGCCTGATTTGAAATGTGCCAAGAAGGAATTCCTGCTGAAAATTCTCTCTGCCTAAAATTCCACCTCTTGGACTGCCCATATTATTGTGGGAGTTTCCCAGTATGGGTTCCTTGAGAGCCCAGGGAGAATCTCACCCACCATCAAATCTGCAAGACTATGGGTCAGAAAGTGAGGAGCTGAAATGAAAGGAAAAGATATTTACTGTTGCTCAAAGGAAGACTGTTACAGGCTGGTAGCATCTACAGCCTTGGAAAGGTACAGATTGGGTGTATGTGTGTTTGTTTTTATGTATGTATGCTTTTAGGCTCAGAGTACAGAGCTATTCATCAGGACAAGATAAGAGTCAGAATCAGAAAAGAAGTGGAGGAAATGTGCAAAGCTTGGGGTGTCAGGAATTACTAAGGTCTGGTTTGTTCCAGTGGGAAATGCATTTCTCCATAGTTCCTCTTAGAATCTCCTGTATTGTAGTAAATCTCTAAAACAGTGGAGGCCCCATTCAAGAGAGGATCAACCTGGTTCATCCTGTTGTTGCCAATAAGGAGGAGAATAAAATACCATTTTGGGGTCTTTATTTATATAATCCCATAACTGTTTCTTTGTCCTTCAGATATTGAGGTCCTTGAATTTCTAACTGATTGCAAGAATGGGAGGGGGATGATCACCTCTAACAGGAGGAGGGTCAAAGAAAATGTTAGATTACAGAATTTAGGGCAAGAAAGAACCTTAAAGATCATCGAGTCTGATATCCTTATTTTACAAAGGAAGAAACTGATTCTTTGAGGGGTAAAAGGACTTGCCCAAGATCACATAGATAGTTAAGGACAGAGCTGGAACTCACACGCATGTCTCTTGATTCCCAATTCTGTCATCTCCCGGAGCTGGGTAGGACCAGGACTCATCCTTAGTCCCTCAAGCTGTACTAGTCATTGAAAGTAACTGCATACTCCCCCCATTAATTAAAGTAGTATTAATTTAATTAAAGCAATTAAAGTTTAACTGGGTTCCTTATCTGGAGGTCTGTTTACATTCAAGAGGGGGAGATCTTTAAAAAAAAAATAAAAGGCAGGACAGAAAACTGAGAAAAATAAGATCACAGTCATATGCCATAAAAACAAGATAAGAGAAAGGGCACCGCAGAGGCAAATTTATTGTAGTAAAGTGGGAGGAAGGTCATGGAGGCAATAAACAGGGTAATTAGCTGGGATGCTTTCAATTCCAATTTTGAAAAAAATTGTGTAAATTCAGGCACAGATTTATAATATAGATTTAGAGTTGGAAGGACCTTAAAAGTTACCTGTTCCAACATTGTCATTTTACAGATGAGGGAACTGAGGCATGAGAGGGTATGAGGGAACCTACCTAAGGTCTCAGATACATAAGCATAGGAACTGGGGTTTGAATCAGCACTCTTTCCAATGTGCTACATGTAATTCAATTAACTTCACAACACTAACATGGATTATCAGAAAGCATTACTCTCAAACTATCAATAATTTTAAAAAATCCAACAATTACAAATGGGTCATTTATAGTCAAAACAGTTAAATTTTGGTATTAACAGCTTTAAATAACTGTAAAGTTTGCTAATCACTTTCCTTACATAACCCTCAGAGGAAGCATCACCCCCATTTTATAGCAGAGGACACTGAGGCTCTCAGAGTTTAAGCCACTTGTCTGTTATCATGAGGCTAACTAAATACTGAGGTAGGACATGAACCTGGGTTCCCAAGACACTGAGTCCAGCCCTATACACGATGCTGCCCTATATATGATGTCTCTCTGAGCCAGCAGTACCTTGGTTCTTCAAATACACACACACACACACACACACACACACACACACACACACACACACACACACACACACACACATCCACCAATACATTTCACCAACTTTCTCAAAACTGTTTTCGAAGAACTACATGTTGAGCTGACATTTGCCTTGTTCCAACTCTGCACACTAAAAAACAGGCTTATAATAGAAAATCTGGCTGCTTTTCTCTTCTGATTGGCCAGCTGCAAAGCCTGCTGCAGAAGCAGGCTGGTGAGCTCAGGAGTAGAATGCTAATTCCTCTTCCCTATTTCTCCTTTGTCCCTAATCCCACCACTTTTCCCTGTCCAAACGCCATCTCCTTCCCTTTCCTTCCCCCCCTCCTTACACTCCTTTCTTCACCACACATACCATACTCTTTCTCCTTCTATTCCCCTAGAGCATAAAAGCCCCAATGCTAACTCCTACCCCCAGGGCTCCAGGCTGTATGAAAAACAACCTCAAATAACCCACAAGGAAAGACACTGTTTCTAAATTTAAAGCCCTGTTAGATTACCTAGTGGCAGAATATTCTGTCTCCCCTCTCCAACCCCTTTCCTGAGAGTTTTTAAAAGAGAGGGGAAAAGAAGGGAGAAAGCAGATGGAGGCAACACCCTTTTAGATGCAGGCAATAAAGGAAACCCAACAGAAGCAGGGCTTTAGACCCTGAGCTGTATGAATTGGGTTTTTCCTCTCTCAGATAATTCTACAGTCATTTCCAGGTAGCAATTGGCAGTCATACAATTGCTTTCAGACTTTGTGTGCCTCAAGCCCTCAGCTATGATCAAAGGACAAAACTCTTTCCCCCTCAGGTTTCTATGCTACTGCTTCACCTTGGAGGCTACTACTGACAGATCCTCACACAGTACATTTACATTACCTCCCCTCACCTTCTTGCTAATGGTGCCTGATTTGCAGAAGCAGCAAAAGAAAACTGGCTCTTACCTCAATGCTTGGAGGCAGGGTGAGGAGGGAAGGTAGGAAAGAGGTTCCTGTATCCAGGGTCAGACCTTTGCACAGGCATAATAAGTAGTTACTTGGAGGAGTCATTTGAAGGGCATTTGGAGGAAGTCTAGGTACATTTGGGCTGATGCCCCGAAAACAAAGTGTACCGACTAGATCTATAACCAGTGTTCAGTGCACGCCCAAAGTGGGGCATGTTGAGAAGTGTTATGGTGTGCTGTAAATTGTATTGGCTTTACCATCAGAGGACCAGAGACATGGTGCCTACTTTTCTTTTGACACCAATAGCTTGTTTGGGAAATTTCAAACTTATTCAGGCATGGATAGTCTTTATCACTCAAACTACCAAATCTAAGGCCTGCCATAGACTTTAAAAGTATTTTCCCCAAATATATGTCATAAAATGATTGGAAAATGATGGCACCTAAAGATCCATTTTTTGGGAACAGCCTTTCAGTTCACATTCTCAATTCTATCATCACCTCTGCATCAGGTCTTATGAGTCCCAGTGTAATAGACCCATAAGGAGTTGATGATGAAGTCAGTGTGACTGTCTTCTGGGACTTTCCTTGTCCCATCCTGATTTACCAAAGCTGGATCAGAAGATTTTAGCTTCTTCATGACTAATGCAGCATTTTCTTTGCCTGTCCGTGATGGCCAACATGAGTATGGCCGTATAAGCCACAATGATAACAGAAGATGGTTCAGTTATTGATGATAACTTAATGGAGGTGCTCTTATATCATGCTTTACATTCTACTGGTCATCTAGGATTGTGTGCTTCCTCCATCTCTCATCTGATCGTCTTCAGACCTTTTCCTGCGGCTCATGACTGGAGGTGCTTCTGGTTCCTGTTTCTATGACTCACATCTGAGAAGGTGTGGGCCCGCTGAGGCTGAGTCTTCCTTGCTGGGGATATGGACTCCTAATGTTAAGGAATACCTGTCTTGCTTCAGACATTGCTGGCAGTAGTTTCTGAGTATGAATAGTTGGTGTCAGAGGCATAACAGTCATGCCTGTCCTAGGCCCTGTCCTAATCTCCTCCACAGGGCAATTTTACCTGCATTTTCAGGATCCGCAGTGCCTATTTGTATCAGTGTTCAGACTCATTGTGCCACTCTGAGGAGAAACTCAGCAGGCTTTTTCTCCTTTGCACTGTGTATTATTAGAGAAAAAATTAGTATAGAATTCTTCTGATTTGCCACCCCATACATCTCAGCGGAAGGTTGTAGATATTCATGTCAGGTGACAGCTGGCCATCTCTTAATGAGGTTATTCACTGCCACTGCAGCTGTCCCCCCTTAGGCTTTCTGTCACTTTGGCTTCCAGTATCTCAGGTTCACTCATTTGCCTGCCCAATCCAAGTTACCCAGTGCTGTTTTCCTGGGGGATGCGCTTCATGTCCTGAGAAAATGCCAATCTGGGGCCTATGGTATCTGTCTATCACAGAGGGTATGTCCTCAACCTTACTCATAGATGAAGTAAAATTCCTCTATTTAATTGTGATTGTCTGTTTCTTTATAGTAATGCTTCACTTGATTAGAAAAGCTTCTACCTCTTCAAACAATTCTTTTTTTAAAATTATTATTAGTTTATTATTATTAGTTTAGTTTCAGTTAACAAGATTCAATTCCATAGTTCCTTGATTTTCAAATTTCCTTTACTTCCCTCCCCGACAGCATATAGTCCAGTATAGGATCTGCAAATACATTCATATTAGACATTGTTCCAATGACAAAGGCGTATTGTACTAGGTGGGATGAAGAATGGTAAAGAAGAAATAAAACCAAACAATGAAAAGAAAAAGATCATTTAGTTTGCTTCCATCAGGATTCAGGCTCAGTTCTTTCTAGTTATATCTCTGGATGACGCATTTCTCTCCTTCATGAGTCTTTGGGGATTGACTTATATCACTGCATTGCTGAGAAGAGTCCAGTCTGTCATAGTTGGTCATCACACATATGAAGTGTCTGTGATTGTATACAAATTTCTTCTGATTCTACTCTTCTCGCTCAGCATCAGTTTGTATAAGCCTCTCCAGGTAAATATGAAATCTGTCTCCTCCTTGTTTCTTATAGCACAATAATATTCCATTACATTCATATACCACAACTTGTTTAGCCATTCCCCAATTGATGGGCACCCCTTCAGTTTCCAGTTCTTTGCTCTTCAAACAATTCTTCATCCTCAGAGGGTGGACTAGTCTGAAATTCCCAGGAATAACTCCTACTGTCAGTTAATCTACATGTTTGCTTCTTCCCAGAATTTTTCTTTCCTTTCAGGGACTTCTCCCTGAAGAGAATCTGGAGCTGGATGTCTTCTTTCTTGAAGGGGAATGTCAGAAGACAAGGATCTCTCCTTTCCCATGCTCTCATCAATTTTACTCCTTATGTGGGCACTGAGCATGGAGGTCTAAGTCTGCACCAATGAAGAGACTCATATAAATGGGACTGAACTTCTATTTACAAACAGACAGTTCTTGCTTTATGTAAATAGACTTTTCTCAAGATCTCTTGTGATTTTTATATAATGGGAATTTGTCCACAGATGTGGGGAAGGGAGGGAGGGAGGGAGAGAAGGAAGAAAGGTGGAGTATGGTTCAAGGACATGGTTCAAAGACTCATGGGGGCCAGGGACTGAGAAGTGAGAATAGGAGGAACACAACATATGAGGACCTGGGGTGGGGTCAGCCATGTAGGGTCTTGCCCAAAAATGAGAGGAAGAACACTGGGGGGCAGACAAGTGGGGGCCAGACATGGACTCAGACACACAGTAACCTGAGTGCTGACTGATGGAAGATGGACATGCATCCAAACACGTGGGAAAGGGGGTGGGCAGAGTGGAGAAAAGGTCAACTTTCTCAGTACCAGAAATTTCAAGCTAAGCCTCCAATTCTGCCATCTCTCTGTGTCTGTTCTGCTTTCACTTGAAGATTTTATTTTTTAGGGATTTAAAAAAAATTTTTTTTGGACTGGGGTGTGGGAAGCCAGGAGCATTTAGCTGAGGGTCAGGGGCAGAGAAAGAGGGCACTGTATAGCAAAGTTAACATAGATGGTTTTGGGGTTGGTGTTTTTTTTTTTTTAGTGAGGATTTCTTTCAGAATTCTTTACATATGGTTGAATTTGCATAATGTGAGTTTATTGTTTTTCCTCTGTTCTTCCTCAAGAAGCATCTGCCTTACTATTATGACTAAGTGATCATTCTATATGCTATGATTCTAAATTTATGTCAGTGACAAAGACACTGTTTGGATGATAATATTGGAGGACCCTTAGAAGACAGATTCAGAATAGGGAAAATACCCAGTGTATTGTGTACTCTAGCTTTTTGTCCCTTAAACGGAATGCTCCATGCAAGGCTCCCAGGTGCTACCTTATAAGCATCAAAATACTATATAGTTAGAGGCCTCATTTACTTTGCTTTCTGTTAAAGGGATGAAGAAATTCTGATTTAATAATAACAGCTGGCATTTATATAATATCTACTATGTGCCAGACACTGAGCTCAGTACTTCACAAACATTATTTCATTTGATCCTCATAACGACCCTCAAAGGTGAGTGCTATTGTTATCCCCAATTTACAGTTGAGGAAACTGAGGCAAACAGTGATTCAATTACTTGCCCAGGGGGGCAGCTAGGTGGCATAGTGAATAGAGCACCAACCCTGGAGTCAGTAGGACCCGAGTTCAAATCCAGCCTCAGACACTTAACACGTACTAGTCATGTGATCTTGGGCAAGTCACTTAACCCCAATTGCCCTACCTTCCCCCCTCCAAAAAAAAAAAAAATTACTTGCCCAGGGTTACACAGCTAGTATCTGAGACCATATTTGAACTCAGATCCAAGCACTTGGTCCACCTAACTACCAAGTAGCTACTTATGCCATCCCATTGCCATTCGATTCTTTAAAGCCTTTCCTTCCCAAATCCGAACACTATCATATTGCCATCTTATGCATGAACATACACTTTCAGGAAGAAAAGGAAAAATGTTGCAGTAACCTAGGAGTATCTGCATCATGATCAGGTTTGGAGATAATTTGATTTTTATTTGTATGTTCATAGGGAGATTTAAGTTTGGTTACTTGACATTTTCCATCACTGTATGGGTTTGGACTTGTAAGGCCTACACAGAGGAGGCTGTTTATTTTCTCTAGACACTGCCATTAAGGTGAGCTATCATGAAAGTGCTCTGAGTGTGGTCTGAACAGTGAGGCGTCCCATAGTGGTGGCTGATCAGGAGACAGATTGAGAGGCTTTTCTACTCAGTTATTCTATTTGGGAGGTATAAAAATAGAACTCCAGATTAAATAACCGAACATAAAATTGTATTCCCAGCTACTATGTTTTGAATATATATTTTTGTATATACATAAATAAGGCTTAAAGAAAAAGTTAATGATCATAGATTTAGAATGACAAAGGATGTTAGAAATCATTTAGTATAACCCCCTCATTTTCTATTTTTATTTCTTTTGCTTTCTTTTGTAGGGGGGACGGTAGGGCAATTGGGGTTAAGTGACTTGCCTAAGGTCACACAGCTAGTTTTTGTAAGAATCTGAGGTCAGATTTGAACTCAGGTCCTCCTGACTCCAGGGATGGTGATCTATTCACTGTTCCACCTTGCCCCTACCCCCTCATTTTCTAGATGAAGAAACTGAGGCCCAGAAAAATAAAAGTGATATGTTCAAGGTGACACAGTCCAGCTTTCAACCCATATTAGTAGCTAGGTCTTACAGTGAATAGAGCCTCAGACTTGGATTCAGGAAGATCTGAGTTCAAATCCTGCTTTCAATACTTATTAGCTGTGTGACCCTTCCTGGGTATGTCACTTAACTGCTCTCTGTCTCAGTTTTCTTCTTTATAAAATGAGGATAATAATAGTACCTCCCTCACAGGATTCTTGTGAGATAATATATGTAAAACATTTTGTATTTTAGTTTTATGTAAATACTATTATTATTATACCATTAAATGCCTGTTTCTTTTGTACCACAAAGCTGATCACTCAATCTTGAACCAAACTGTAGTGGGTCAATGATCTTTTCAATCCATTGGTGCAGATGTATACATTCTTAAGCAAATCTGTACAATTTGGGGCCATGTTTTCCTACAAATCTTGCACAAAAGATCTACTCAATGTGTTAGAGGCATTCCTCTGGCTTTTTTTTTTTTTCATTTGTGGGTTTCAGGGAACCATTGGCTATACCTTACCCCTCTTTTGCTGAATGACCCCTTGTAATGGAAATGCAGATTTAAAGATCTTCTCTGCCCCTAAGCCCTTTGATAGGCTTAAGAGATTCTGAGAACGTTCTTTAATTTGGAAATATACTCTGCCCCCTAATTGGCTGAATGTGGTCACATGGAGCCTGTGTCAGGAGGCTTGGTTTTCAGGAATGCCCACACCTTGTTGCTTTGTGATTGGACAGTGGGTCAAGAAGGTTGTTACATTTTCTGAGCCAGGAGAAGGCTTTATAATCCCTGATGTGAGGTTTTGCTTTGGGGCTCACTCTGAGAAGTGTTGTGTAATTTGACCAGATGAGACTCTAGCAGCTGTTGAGAGCCCCCTGGCTTTGAAAACCCAGATGTTGATGCTTCCCTCTCTGGTAACTGTGATTAGGTATTGATGTAATGGTTGGGCAGTTTGGAAGCCTGTCTGCTTGATCTGTTTGTTTCTCTGTCTTGTAAGTTCTGTCTGTATACTTTGGTGCTGACTTTTTCCCCCCTGAACTAGGTAAACAATCTATGTTTGATTGATTAAAGTAAGCTTGTTAACCCCATTTTGAGTTGCTTTCCTTTAGAAAAGCAGATCTATACCTAAATAACCCCATCTCAGAAAAAGAAATCAAACAAGCCATCAATGAACTCCCTAGGAAAAAATCTCCAGGACCAGATGGGTTCACTAGTGAATTCTATCAAACATTTAAAGAACAATTGATTCCAATACTCTACAAATTATTTGGGAAAATTAGTGAGGAAGGAGTCCTACCAAACTCTTTCTATGACACAAATATGGTACTGATTCCTAAATCAGGAAGAGATAAAACAGAGAAAGAAAATTATAGACCAATCTCCCTCATGAATTTAGATGCAAAAATTCTAAATAAAATATTAGCCAAAAGACTCCAACAACTTATCACAAAAATAATACACCCTGATCAGGTAGGATTCATTCCATGAATGCAAGGATGGTTTAATATTAGGAAAACCATCAATATAATTGAGCATATCAACAACAAAACTAGCAAAAACCACATGATCATCTCAATAGATGCAGAAAAGGCTTTTGACAGAGTACAACATCCATTCCTATTAAAAACACTAGAAAGTATAGGAATAAATGGAGCCTTCCTTAAAATAGTTGCTAGCATCTATCTAAAACCATCAGCAAGTATTATATGCAATGGGGATAAACTAGAAGCCTTTCCAATAAGATCAGGAGTGAAACAAGGATGTCCACTATCACCCCTCTTATTCAATCTGGTACTAGAAACGTTAGCAGTAGCAATTAGAGAAGAAAAAGAAATCAAAGGAATCAAATTAGGCAAAGAAGTGACCAAGCTGTCACTCTTTGCAGATGATATGATGATATACTTAGAGAATCCTAGAGAATCAAGTAAAAAATTACTTGAGACAATAAATAAATTTGGCAAAGTTGCAGGATATAAAATAAACCCACATAAATCCTCAGCATTCCTGTACATCTCTAATAAAACTCAACAGCAAGAGATAGAAAGAGAAATCCCATTTAAAGTCACTGTAGACATTATAAAATATTTGGGAATCTACTTGCCAAAACAAACCCAGAATCTATATGATCACAACTACAAAACACTTCTCATACAAATAAAAGCAGATCTAAATAGTTGGAAAAATATCAATTGCTCATGGCTGGGTCGAGCTAATATAATAAAAATGACAATTTTACCCAAACTAAACTATATATTTAGTGCCATACCAATCAATTTACCAAAAAACTACTTTCTAGAGTTAGACAAAATAATAACAAAATTTATTTGGAAAAACAAACGGTCTAGAATATCAAGGGAATTAATGAAAAGAAATGCTAGGGAAGGTGGACTAGCTATGCCAGATCTTAATCTGTATTATACAGCAGCAGTCATCAAAACTGCTTGGTACTGGCAGAGGTGTAGAGTAGTGGATCAATGGAATAGATTAGGTGCAGGAGACCCAGCAGTTAATGAATATAGCAATCTATTGTTCGATAAACCCAAAGACCCCAGTTTTTGGGATAAGAATGCACTATTTGACAAAAACTGCTGGGAAAACTGGAATACAGTATGGCAGAAACTGGGCATAGATCACTATCTAACACCATATACCAAAATCAAGTCTAAATGGGTGCATGATCTAGGTGTAAAGGATGATACTGTAAGCAATTTGGGAAAGCAAGGAATAGTTTACCTGACAGATCTGTGGAGAGGGGAAGACTTTAGGACCAAACAAGAATTAGAGAGCATTATAAAATGCAAAATGGATAATTTTGATTACATTAAATTGAAAAGCTTCTGTACAAACAAAGCCAATGTAACCAAGATCAAGAGGGAGGTGGGAAATTGGGAAAGAATTTTTACAACCTGTGTCTCTGATAAAGGACTCATTTCTAAAATTTATAGAGAATTGAGCCAAATCTATATGAATACAAGTCATTCCCCAATTGAGAAATGGTCAAAGGATATGAATAGGAAGTTTTCAGAGAAAGAAATTAAAGATATCTATAAGCATATGAAGAAATGCTCTAAATCACTATTAATTAGAGAAATGCAAATCAAAACAACTCTGAGATACCACATCTCTCCAGTCAGATTGGCTAAGATGACAAAACAAGAAAGTGACAAATGCTGGAGAGGATGTGGGCAAATTGGAACACTAATACATTGCTGGTGGAGTTGTGAACTTATCCAACCATTCTGGAGAGCAATCTGGAATTATGCCCAAAGGATTATAAATAATTTCATACCCTTTGACCCAGCCATACCACTCCTAGGGTTATATCCCAAAGAGATCATAGTAGTGGGAGGAAGAACCATATGTACAAAAATATTTTTAGCAGCCCTTTTTGTGGTTGCAAAGAATTGGAAACTAAAGGGGTGCCCATCAATTGGGGAATGGCTAAACAAGTTGTGGTATATGAATGTAATGGAATTTTATTGTGCTATAAGAAACGAGGAGGTGACGGATTTCATAATTACCTGGAGAGACTTATACAAACTGATGCTGAGCGAGAAGAGTAGAATCAGCAGAAATTTGTATACAATCACAGACATACCATATCTGTGACGACCAACTATGACAGACTGGACTCTTTTCAGCAATGCAGTGATATAAGTTAATCCCGAATGACTCAAGAAAGTGAGAAATGCGCCATCCAGAGATATAACTAGAAAGAACTGAGCCTGAATCCTGATGGAAGCAAACTAAATGATCTTGTTCTTCTCATTGTTTGGTTTTACTTCTTCCTTACCATCTTTCATCCCACCTAGTACAATATGCCTTTGTAATTGGAATAATGTTTAATATGAATGCATTTGCAGACCCTATACTGTACTATATGCTATCATGAGGGGAGGGGGGAGGGAAGTAAAGGAAATTTGAAAATCAAGGAACTATGGAATTGAATCTTGTTAACTGAAACTAAACTAATAAATTAATTAAAAAAAAAAAAAAAGAAAAGCAGATCTAAGAACCCGTGTTGGCAGCCACCCTGGGGATGCTGGGATGCTTGCTGCTACACCACTTCACTTCTTTTTCTCATCATCATCATAGATAGCAGTTATAAAGTGCATTAAGGTTTGTACAGCACTTTATAAATATTATCTCATTTTATCCTCACAAAAACCCTGAGAGGTAGGTGCTATTATTATTTCTGTTTTATAGACAAGGAAACAGAGGCAGACAGAGGTTAAGTGACTGGCCTATAGTCATATAGCTGTTAAACGTCAGGGTGGTTTTTGAAATTAGGTCTTTCTAACCCCAGGTCTAGGTCTCTAATGATTATACCACCTAACTGCCACAATCACGTATTTTCTTTTCGTTATACCTTATATCATTTCTTGTACAGAGGTCATCACCAGAAATAAGCCCTCAGCTTCCTTGCACATATTCTTAACTCATTCTTATTTCTTAGATTTAGAGTTGGGTTTTCCTAGGATTTGTTCATAATTCAGGAGGACTTGGGGCATCAAAATTCCTTCAAGCCTT